>VXAA01003380.1:103060-185158 GCA_013399115.1 Anseranas semipalmata | reverse complement strand
GCCTCGGGGCCAAGCGCCGCCCGCCGGGCGGCTCCCCCCGGCCCTCGGTCGGCCCCGTCCCAGCCGCTTCTCAGCTTCCTCCCGTTGCCTGCCGAGCCCGTGTTAGTGCGCTTCTGACGGGCTTGCTTCTCGAGGTGTAGCCGGGGTGCCTGGCAGCTGCTCGCCCCCGCCCTGCCGCTGTTGGTCGCGCTTCCCGCCGGTGCCCCCAAGCCCTCAGCTTCCGCTGCCTTGCTAGGCCTGCCTGGCCGGCCACCACAAGCTGTTTCTGGCCGTGTCCCATCTGAGACTGCTGCCTTCTAGTAACCCCCGGGTCACACCGCCACTTCCAAATCTTCTGTATTTCAACTCTCTGCTTTTTCTGATTTCCTCCTAGTCTAGTCTATCCATTCCTGTACCAGAACCTCATTCTCCTTCTCCTTCTCCTCTGCCACCTCACCTTGTTCTCCGCCATCCTTGCTAACAGCCACGGGCAAGAGGTTCCGGTCTTTTCTGGTGCCTTACAAACCCTTACCCATCCTCCCCATGTTGGTCAGGCACTGCTCCTGGCTCTAGAAAAGCAATTTTCATCAAGCATGGGAAGTAGCGTTTAGTACATTTGAAATCCAAGCTCGGCATTGCTGTTCTCGTTTACTGAGAAGTCTTCATTAGCTGTGACAGTAACCACAGCGCAGAGACCAGGGAGAAAGTCCTAAAGCCCGTACCTGGCATAACTTAGTTTAAAATACATATTGTGTACTTGGTGGCTTCTGGGTCTTTTCACTATTTGTTGCATTATTTGGGGTGTCTTGATTTGATTTCATTTCAAAATTCTCTTCCAGCTTTGCTTGTGTGTGTGTAAATTAGCAGCAGTGCCTGAAACTTTTGCTCCTAACAAGAAAGTTACTATAGAAAGTTTTGCCGTTGCTGTGAAAAGTCTCTCTTGCGATTCAAAATGCTTCATTTGCTCATGTGTTTGTAAGAATCCCTCGTTTCCTTCTCTAAATTCCTGTCTAATTAAAAAAAACAGTACATCGTGGTTAAATAAAACTGTACCCAGGATAACCCTGATTTCCATATGCAGATTTATCTGCACTGACAGCCCCCTCTCCCTCTCTTAGTCTGTTTCCTCTCTCTCCCTCTCCTTCTCTCTATCTCCCTCATTCTCTTTCTCCCTCTTTCCCTCCTCTCTGTCTGTCTTTTTGTCTCTCTTTATGTCTATTGCATTGTGTCTGAATAATTTTCAGGGCTTTTTTTTTTTTTTTCCCTCTTGCATGCACATGCTAAAATAACTAGACAAAGATGCAAGGTGTTTGCTGCAGTCCCTGTCTCTAGGAAAAAAAAAAAAAAAAGAGAGAAAGAAAGCAAGCAAGCTCATGATTGCAATGCCCCCTTTTTTTTTTTTTTTTTTTCTTCACCCATGCTCGGTGATTAAACTTCCCCAGGATGGGGAAGAAAAAGGAGCTGGAATTGAAATAGGGTTGAGGAAAATACCATTGCAGCAGCTGCAGCCAGTGGTGTCTACTGCCAGATGTGCTGAGGTTCCTGGACTCCTTGACACTAAAAGGCAGCATAAAAATATTTGGAGACAAAAGCTGCATCCTCAGTGATCATTTTCTTTATTTAACATGGCAGCAGGCACCGTGTGGGGGAAAATCAACATGCTGGATGTTGAATTGGACTTTCCTCCTTTCTAGGATGAAAGGCTGTTATCTATCCCATGCCAAGAGGGAACTGAGGTAAGAGAGCTGATCCAGCTCCTGCTTTTAATGATATATTTTAAACATCTTTTTTGAAACAACATATATATAGATGTTTATATATGTGTATGTTTGTGTATTTGTGTATTCAGTTTCAAGTCAGTAAGTGGTACAGGTTTTTTTCTGTCTTCACATCAACCCAGAGAAAGTTAATTCACAATATATATTCAGAGCTTGTTTAGAAGGGTCATTTTGTGGGTTTTTTTTGAATACGTTTTTGTTTCCAAAGAAGACCTCAGCGGTGACATCATGGTCGACTGCTGATATTAAAACCGATTTGCAAAGTCTTAAAAAAAAAAAGGCACTAACTTTGCAATGTGAAATTATGCTTAGAGATTCGTATGCTCTATTTTTCGGTTGCATTCTAAATATTGGAAGTCTTATTAAAGAGATAGTGAGGGTTTTTTTTTTATTTTTATTATTTCTAGCACAGACGCAATGAATGCTGCATAATTAAGTACAGTATTTAATTTGGCTGTTGTGAAGCAAAAGAATAAGGTAATAATTTTTATTGTACTAATCAGACTCAAGATGTTCTCTGTGTTAATTGGGTTAAAAAAATTGCAGTACTTATTAGAAATTCTAATTTCACAATGCAGCACTGACAATAAGCTCAGCCAGTGAATTATTCACATCTTTAATTTGCTCTCTTAATGACAGTGTTCTGTAATCAGAGTGCAGAGACTGCTTCCTATGCATTATGTATGATGTTCAGGACTTAAATGCAGGACATTATGAAGCCTCTCAGCGGCTCAGTAATTAGTTTTCCACAAGACAGGGCTTAGATATTCACAGATAAAAGTCTACAGTTGAGATAATGTTAAGGTGGTGACTCATGCTAACAAAAGCAGGGAAGTTCAAATTTAATGCTGAAACTACTCTCCATTCTCCCTCATTGTGCTTAGGTGCAGGGGGAGGGGAAGAAAGTCTCCGAAACCAGCCCGCGATGGTGAGTACACTGCAGGCAGCCCAAGGGGGCAGACCGGGGGTTAATTTAACTCTGTATCCGTCTTTTTGGCAACTTTTCTTATTCGGAGGACGGAGGTGGAGTTGTGCTTTGTGCCTCTTTGTAAAGGTTGTGGAAAGGACAGTAATGTACACACCATCAGAGAGCGATTGTCTGTAGGAGAGATTCCATGTAATTTAAAGATTTTGGTTTTATCTGAAGCACAAACGTTTGTAACTTCTGTCAAATGTCAGTGTTTTGAGTGGGAGCTACTTTGTTGAGTGCAGAAACTTTGAGGACACCTGATGCTTGCTCTGTTGCTGTTGTACCATTTTCAGTTGTCATGGTCTGTACTGTATATGCGTTTTACAAAACATGTTATTTTTCTAACAGTTCAGTTCTCACCATCCAAAACATGATGTAAAATGCAAGATTTTTCTTTTTTTCCTTGTATCATTTACCTGGTGTTAAGTCAGGTGTTTTAAATGTAAGGGATTTGCACAGTTTTGTGATATTCCTACTTATAAAGGCTGCTTACTATAGAATGAAACCCAGGAATGTTGAAATGAAATTGGACAATGTTACTTTTCCATACTTAGTGGCTTGTCAGACTGGCAGCTGTAAATTTGTCCTGAGTTCTCACATGAGAACAATTATAAGTTTTTTATTGGAAACAAAATAGACTGACTGGAGAAGGTTGTTTAATTATTTTGTGTTAACTCTCCAAAGACTACTCTGAAGTAAACATATTCTCATGCAGTGTTTACAGGATTGTTATTCTAATTATTAAAGATGATCTACCATTAAAAGTTATGGACTTAAAAAAAACAAAAAACAAAAAAAACAGACCCGAACAAAAAGAAAAACAGCAAAAATACCAAAAACAACACAAAAGATCACAGTCAATAGTAATGTACAGATACAGGATTAAGAATTTTGGGTACATCTAGAATTTTGAAGGAAAACAAATTGAAGCTAATTCCTTTTGAAAATTGCCATCAAAGACTACATCTGGAATTCCACAATTCCACGTTATTAGCAGCTGTTGCTAATGTTGTCTGGCTCTAAGGCCATGGAACCAGTTACAAAGTCACGGCTCTTAGCAAGCAAAGTGCTATATGCTGTGACCAGATTAGACATTATGTTTATGTATGGTCCAATCCTGAAAGTAATTATTGGTAAACTGTTGAATAAAGAAGCTGCAGACTAGATCAATGGAGCTAGGTGATCCATAACTAGGAGATTGCATCGGAATCCAAGTGATCATCTGCATGAAGAAATTGACTGAGTCTTTTGCAGACTATGACTTTCATTCCAAGTCAAGGTCCCACATCAAATTGTACTGATGTGTGGTATCGGTATCATACAGCTGAAAAGGACGCCAAGCATGTGTCATGCCCACCCCCTCACTCTTTCTTCAAAGCCATGGTCAATAAAATTCGTCTTTGTTAATGGATGCTTGCTGACTTTCTCCTTGAAGATTTGTTACGATTACTTACCTAAGTAATCTATTCCAGTGTTTCACTAGCCTTGTCATTAGAAAGTTTTTCCTGATTTCTGGTATGAAACTTAACTTGCTGAAAGTTACTTGAACCTGCTACTTTTTGCACTGGGGTTACAGGGAATTTATTTTCCTCTTTGCAGCAGACTTTTACATATTTGAGATCCTTAATCATATTCTTATTGCTTTCTTCCCTTAACAAATCCCAATTTGTTCTTTTCTGCCTTATAGAAAGAAAATGTTAGTTTTCTCTTGTATGCCAGATCACCATTTCTTGTTGCTTTCATCTGAACTCTCCCTATTTCTTCTTTCTTGAAATGCACTTCTCCAGACTCAGATATGATATTAGAACTGTCATATAAATAAATTCTACATTTTCATTTAAATAATGGTAATATTCTCACTTTTATTTTTTAAGGAAGGCTTAATAATATGACTTTCATGTTACAGGTATAATGATATGTTAATCCAAGATACAGTCTAGAACAATATGAAAAGATGCACTATGTGTTTGGATAGGATTTTAGTTCAAAGGTTTATGCTCCAAGAAGTATCCTTTAGGGATAAATTATACAATAGCCTTAACTCTCATGGTGAATACCTGGCTTTGACCTGATTAATCATGTCCAGATGTGAGCCATCATACTTAAAAGAGTATTGGAAGTGTTAAATGCTCGGTGGATTGTTTCAAGGTGTGGAAGTACTATCGGAATGTCAAAATTTTAGTCGGTGTTCCTGCTGTAAAGCATCTTGCTGGCCAGAAGTTAAAATCTGCATTTTTCCACATGTTCCCAGCTGGATTGGGCAATCCCAGTTTGAGGCAATAAAAGTATCAGGTGGGAAAACTATTTATGGAAGTAGTAAGAGCAAGCAAATTAAGGTACAGGGTTAACTGTGCAGCAAAGCCCATTCTAACTAGCCTAGCAAATTAATTCTATGTCTGAGCTACGTATGTAGGAAAGAACAAACTGTGGTCTACCCACTCTGTTATGGTAAAGTGAAGGTCAATTCATTTGTAGTTCTGAGGAAGGAAGAGCCCAATATCATTCCTAGGTCAGAGGAAAACAGTTCATACATGCTTGAGTTGCTGTGGAATGGGAAGAGAACATCACTTCTGAAGCCAAAATTGAAGAGACATGTCTGAAGAATTAAAGACGACTTGTGATATTTACAGGGGATCAGTGTTAATGCAATCTGATCATGAAGACATAGTGGCTACAAAGGAAAATTTTCAGGACATTTACGTGATTACACAGGTATCTAATTCATATTTTTGGAATGGAACACTTCTAATGTCCTCTTACTTCCAGTGCTTAGGAATATTGCAAGTTTTGTTGGAATGATCTGATTCATATTTCTGTACTTGTTCTAATACCAAAAAGCCAAGAAACTATTTTTTGACTCAGTGCAATTCTTATTGATATATCTAATAAAAAGTTAAGGAAAATCAGCACATAATATATTTACAGGAGTGCTATTTTCTGCTTTTATTTATATTGCTCCAGGCTCAAGTGCCATTATAAATATTAGGTTCTGAAGTGGTATGATGAGTTAAGTATTTCCAAATGTCTTCTCTTAATCTAGCCTAATAATGCAGTCCTTTCATATGCATAATTCCCATGAAAACCAGTGGGAGTATTGCATTGTAGAAGGAATAATGGATACATATGCCAGAGTGCCTTCCTTTTCAGTCGTTTTTTTAACTTGGTTGACAAAGAATAAGGCTAACCAAAAGAAACAAATATTCAGAGTGGATAGAAAGTGAGTTATTGATAAGATTTTGAATTCCAAAATTATTTGTTTCTCCACTGAAAGGTATAAGTGAATGGAATGATGGTAATCAGAATATCTGATAGAAATCTCAAAGGCATTTAAGTTTACCAATGTTTTCCAGGAAATATTTCACAAGTAGATCATATGCAGTCTATTCCATAAAATTCCATATAATTGACTCAATATTAAGAATACCAACCTATATATAAACCCATGTATAGGTTTTATAAAGTACAATAGTGATAAATATTCATACTGTAAAGTCAGTTGGGGCTTTTTTGCAAAGTCATACAAGAAATAGCATATTATACTGTATGAGTTCACATACTCAATCTTCTATAAAATGTAAATCCATAATTACAGTTCTTATCTACACTCATAGTAGGCCAGAAAAAAATAGTAGTAAGAATGCTTAATACTGCACAAAAACATCTTGCTGCTTCAAACCAGTTTCTCTTCTGTCTCGTCATCTGTACATACTTTCTGTACTCTCTGTGTACAGTGTTCTCCTTCAGTGTTCTCTGTAACCTGCTCCCATGCTAGGAATTGTTTCATATTCCTCATTAAAAAGATTGCTCCAGCTTCCATCACTCTCGCTAGATTTTCAACCATTCTTTTTAAACTCTTCCCCATGATTTGTTTGAAGCTCAGGAGGCCTTTTACTACTAGTGTTGCCAGCAGGGCGAGGGAGGTGATCCTCTCCCTCTGCTCAGCCCTGGTGAGGCCACACCTGGAGGATTGTGTCCAGTTCTGGGCTCCCCAGCACAAGAGGGCCATGGAGCTCCTGGAGCAGGTCCAGAGCAGGGCTATGAAGATGATGAGGGGACTGGAGCATCTCTCATATGAGGAGAGGCTGAGAGAGCTGGGCCTGTTTAGCTTGGAGAAGAGAAGGCTGAGAGGGGATCTTATCAATGTGTACAAATATCTGAAGGGAGAGTGGCAAGAGGATGGGGATGGACTCTTTTCAGTGGTGCCCAGCAACAGGACAAGAGGCAACGGGCACAAACTGAAACACAGGAAGTCGCATGTGAATATGAGGGGGCACTTCTTTCCTGTGAGGGTGGCAGAGCACTGGAACAGGTTGCCCAGAGAGGCTGTGGAGTCTCCTTCTCTGGAGATATTCAAAACCCGCCTGGACGTGATCCTGTGCAACGTGCTCTAGGTGACCCTGCTTGGCAGGGGGTTGGACTGGATGGTCTCCAGAGGTCTCTTCCAACCTCAACCACTCTGTGATTCTGTGATTACCAAAGTGTCCCTCCTTAAAACTCTCTTTTGTTAAGTTGCTACATGAGTTGGCAAGAGTTAGGCTGCTGATGTCCTCAAAATTTCTTGCTGTCACACTATCTTTTTCCATTCTTTTCTCATACAATCCAATTTCTTGTATCTCTATATTCAAATTATAATGTCTCTAGTGAAAACACTTTTTTTCCTCTGCTTGTAGAGAGCCCAAAACAGAGGGATCTTAGGTGCTATCTTAGTACAACAAATAATCATAATAGTAGTAGTACAAATAATGCACATTGCATAGTTATTTAAACTGCTACTCTTTTAATTCCTAGCAATACAGACAGACTTTCAACTCCTAACAATTCCGTCTGAATCCTGGAAAGTTGACAGGTTGGTATGGTAGGAAACTGAGGAAGAAAGGGGATGAATACAAGGAAAGCAGAACTTATCCTCAAAATATTTCTGTTCGGTGCTCTCTGTTAATTATCTGTGCTTCTCCTATGTAATACTTCATCATCAAAAAGATACTAGGTCCAATGATGTTTGTGCTGGAAGCTTTTCGGCTCTGGGGTACATAAATTGGTTCTGGTGTGTAACAAACTCTGTAGGTATGGCTGAAAAATTGTATCAGTCCAGATGTAGACTGAGGTTTTGTTTGTTTGTTTGTTTGCTTTGCCAGAAGGAATGGCTTTGGCTGAGAGTGGCAGTGGTGGAGCAAAAATTCTCTGTGAAAAAGAGATATCATAAAGCAGGGTGGGGGCACCGTGGGGCAAAGAGGGGTCAGGATGTTCAAAGGCAACGCAACTTGCCGGTGAGGTGGCTGGCAGAAGGATCCGTGAAGGGTTGCTAGACGAAGACTGATATAGAAATGTGACTGAAATAAGTAGGATTCTTAGACCTATGAGCTCTTGAATATAAATGTGAGCAGGCTTTAGAATCAAGGTCAGGCTGGGAGAGGACTACAGGGACTAGGCAACATCAACAAGGAGGAGTCTGTTCAAAGTATGTCGTGGAGAAGATGATGTACAGTCATGGAAGGAATCAGTGCTTTTGAGATGTGGAGAGATGCATATGTTCTAGATGTTGAAGGATGGATTTGGACTGTATGAATTTTAATGCAGGTTCTCTCTCTTAGTTTGTCATTAAAGCATGCCAGTGACATCTTATGCTCATTTAATATGATTTAAAACCTCCAGGAGGCTTCTAGATACTCTAAGGAGCTAGTGCAGGACTTGAGCAAATGTCTAAAAACAGGTTGGTATGAACAAGTGTGGAGATTAACAAATGTTTCCAACTGTCAAAGAAATGAAGTTCTGTTGAGCATCTGTCTAGTGAGATTTCCTGAAAGGAGGTAGAGAAAGAGCTGATTTTTAAAATGAAACAGGAACAGTCTGTGGAAGAGGTCATTTAGTACGTGGCCTGAGAAACATCTTTCACACAAAACATCTTTTTATAGCAGTATTGTATTTCTAGAATTGCAAGGGAAATTTGTCAAAGTACTCATTCTTAAAATGAGTTCTGTATTGGGGTTATCAGATTTGAATTGAATTCCTTAGTTTTATTTTGTTTGTCGTTTCTTTTAGGTCATCACTGCCCTGTTCATATTTTGGACACCTTTATTATGATTTCCCATTGCTCTGTTTTTTAGAACTTGGTAACAACACAATCATATAGTGCCAAGGCTTTGCTTCATCCATTTGTATGTCATCAGCCATGATATTTATGTCAGCGTGTGGGATGAGATTGTCCAAACTGTGTGTCATACAGCTACTTTTTAGCCAACTATACTAAGAACATGTTTATAAAATTATTTCCTATTGTGTGTTTTTTTTTCCCCCTGGAGAAAAGTGAATGGTGAAGAAAGGAAGTCCTTTTTATTTAAAGGGGTTCCAAAGCCTAATAGAAACTAGTAAAAATAAATGTTTTTTTAAAATGTGTATGGAAATCAATATGGGTTTTCTGAAGATAAGCCATTAGTTAGTACATTATTAAAACAACTATATACAGATACCACTTTTCATCAGTTGATTGCAAAGCCTTTGCCAAAGTAAATGAGCTTAACCTTCATTTTGCAGATGCCCTGGCTACCTAATCTGTAAAACAGGGGTGTAAAATGATGTAATCTTTGTTTTGACAGCAATCACTTAAATACATTTGGCTGGAATAGACATTCTGGCTGAAGAGTTGGTAATAGCAAACTTGAGCATGACTGTAGTAAGGAACTATTCTGAAGTGTCTATCGTGGATAAAAAAAAAAAGGAAGAGTTTTCTTCTGGGTATCTGGTATCTAGCCTTCGAAGAGCTAGGTCTGTATGGTGGCTGAAAATAATGCTACTCTTATGGTCCTGTCTCTAGATGTTCATCCTATGGTCTGGATATGAGTATGTGTTTCACTATCATTTCTGCAGAGAAAGGTTTTATGAGATAGGGGGTCATGATGGTGTCTGATGACAAGATCCAAAACCTCCAGAGGCAAATTTCTTCCTGGGAGGAGAACAGAGGAAGTTTGTCCATCTGCCACTGGAGTAATTTTCCACTTCAGAAAGTGCCTTATGTTTCATTCTGTCTACAGTATGTTTGGTAAACACACTCACACACAGAAGCTGAAAGGAATTATAATTTTCTTAGAGATTTCTCAGGTTTCCTGATGAGAGTTTTGTAGTGTAATTTACCACGTACACATATATGACTTAGAAGTGCATTAAACTGTCCTTATTGTCAGTCTGACATGTGAAATTTAAGTTTGGAACAAGGGAGTTAGAGAGTAGTGAGAATAAATTGACAGCTGTCTCACTTCAAGCTTAATCTGTAGAAATGAAAATACATTATCATGAAAACTGTGCCGGAAAATGTCTCTCATTAACTAGTGGGCATAAGTAATGAATCGTATATAATTGCATGTTGTATATTCTAATAAACTTAACAGGACTTACCAAAATACAGAAACTGCTATTTCTGAAAAATGAAAGTTGTACAATGGTATTCTATAACAGATTAGATCTAATAATTTCAAGTAATTTGACAAAAGCTGTAAAATTGTGCTAAAATTGTGTTTAGAGCTAATCAGTTTTAGTCAGCCTTATCCAGTAAAACAACACACCAAAGATATTTTAATTTATCCTCTGCTCAGACCAATATGGTGGTCAATAAGTGGCCACGTTTTGTAGACTAAATACTAAAAAATAACCCCTCTCAGTTCAACAAAGAGTGCAAATACGGGCTGGATGTTCCATGAGGTTGTGTCAGCCCCATTGCAAGAGAAAGTAATGAGGAATGGTCCTCTCTTATCTCTGTTCCTTTCAGGAAAAAAACACATTTTCAAAGGTGCATTGAATGAATGGTATTTGTGTTTCACCAAGGGACTAACTTTAAGCAGCCCTTGCAACTCTGAGCATACAGAGCTTGCCTTTGCACATTGAAAGGAAAAGCTCTTGTGTTGTCCCTTGTCATGGTACATGAGCAAATATGGTTTTCAGCAAAAAAAAAAAAAAAACAGATCCTCAGATCTGATCATTTAAATACTTGACAAAAATTAATAGTTTTATTACTGTGTGTTGGACAGCTGCTCATTGGAGCAGATGTTTGGATAATCAGACTTTTGAGAGTAGATTCTTCCTACACTAACAGAAGGAAAATAGCTCCTTTTTTGTTCCAAGCATAATGGACACCAGTGACAGTATTGTTGGTTGAAGTGATACCAGTTGTTTAAACTTCACTTAATACTCCTTAATACTACCAGTAGTAGCCTAAGTTGAATCTTTTTTTTTTTTTTTTTATAGAAGGTATGGTACCACAAAGCATACAGAAACAACCAAAAAAAGGCCAGCAGGAAACTTCTTGAGAGACTTGGTACAAGAGAATAAATGTTAACGCTCAACTGCCATTCAACCTCTTAGGTATTTACCAATGGAGAACATCTCCATATTGCTCAGTAAGTCCAATCAACTACAAAAATGGACCAGCTTAGTGGAATAGAATGGCTCGCAGAACTTGTAGTTAAGATCCATCACATTATTTTAAAATAAGTTTATTTTAAAGGTTTTAAAAAAGAACAGCTTTTTTTTTTTTTTTCCTGTCTTCAAGTTCTGAATATGCAGTTTGAGATATTTCGTAGTGATGTATCTTTCTGCTGGAAAATTTATTCTCTGGAAATTGTTTCTTATTTCTAAAGTTTTAGAAATAACATTTCTGATTGCTTTTGAATATTTTGATCTTGATTTTTAGCATTTACTTAAGTCATACTTTATATATTCACAAGAAGGGAGGGCGCATTTTTAAATAAATATTGCCAGTCATCTTTACTAATTGAATCTCTTGTAAATTAGCACAGTGATAAAGCCTTTTTGAAATCAATACTGTATCATAACACTTCTTAAAGCAAGCTATCAATAGCACTGAAATCAGCTAGATATACCAGATAATCATGGCCAAATAAAAGCCGCCTATCCATTATGAGTAAACAGTATGATAACACACAAGATTTTTTCTGACCCTAAAACTAGGGTTAATTAAGCTGATTATGTCATATTTGAAGTGCAATGACACTAGGTAGGGTCTCAAAAATAATATCACTGAATTAGGCTATTATTTTGTCCAGGCTAATATATTGTACATGTTAACACGCCAGTTAAATCAGACACAGCTGTGCGCTGACCCACTAGTGCTTGCTACTTCTGGTTCAGGAAGTATCTTGATCCAATCAAGTTTGTGGGATGTCTCGTGAGTACTCTGCTGCAAACATGAACTGCAGTCTCTTGTCGTATTATTTTTGAATAGTAGACTTTGGAAACTCAAGGTTCAGAATGTTAATGCTTCTAAAACTATTATTAGTTGAAAAGACAATGTAGTCTTGTAATTCACTAGTTTTAACAGTGTTTATGAACTTGCTTTTATTCTGAGTCAAATGTAAAGATCATTAATGAAATAAAGTAAATTGTCATGCAAGGCTTAGTATCATGTAACAGTTCAGTAGGAGATTCTTCCATTTAAATTCTGTTTTGTTAAGTGGTACTAATAACAGGAGCAGTATGGTCCATCTCATAGCACTGTTCTCCAACTGCTGCTTTCAACCTCTGTACGGGATTGTGTGACAGCTTCCAGAGAGATCTGGTAAAGGTTGATAGTGATAAGTCTGAAACATTTACTTATTAAATACTTTCTGTATTGTGAATTCTCTTTTTTTTTTCCTACCCCCCCCCGCCCCCCCTTTTTTTTTCAAGAAGTAAGTTAATGGGAAATAAGTTGAAAACTGTCTGACCTCTTTTCTAATAGCTGAGCTTGGGCTTGTGTGTGTCATCTTTCAAGGTTGCGGTAGGTACCGTCTTAACAGGGCTTTGTTCATGAATGTGTTTTGGTACATGTGCTCATCTGTTCCTCCCTTTAGATAGTACGGAGGGGTCAGTTATGTAAGGAGAGGTATAGGACTACTTCCTTTCTGGACCCGATATTAGTCACCAGCGGTGTAAACCTGTGATGAAAAATATTATGAAGACAACTTTAAGTCCAAGAGATGAACACAATTTTAGTCTTACACAAACACAAAAGACCAACTGCTGGTAGAACATGTCAGGAAAAGAATTACTGTATGCTTATTTTGCTCTTATTTTCCTTCCTTTGGCATTCTCTACTGACTGCTGTCAGAGATGGTATCACAAGCAGGATGTTGAACTAGTTGGACTTCTGATCTGATTCTATGCAAATGTTCTAAAAGCAACTATCTGCTTTATACCAATCATCTGATCCAAAGGATAGAGAATTAACTTCCTAATACAGAGAATGACAGTGTGGCATAGTAGCAAAATGCACATTTCCTTGTACATTGTACTCTAGATATTTGCAGCACTTTTTGGCAGAATGTTAGCAGGAGTAGAAAATGGTTAAAATACTTCATACTATCTTTTGGACATTTTTTATGTGCGTGATGCATGATGATCAAGAGCAGTGAGAAGTAGGTGGCCTGTCTTGGTGAATAAAACTTGTGGAAGTTTGCTGCCTAAACCCTGGAATATAACCCAGGGAATCAGTGCTCTCAATAGCTGCCTAGATGTGCATGTGCCTAAAATTCTGCACATACATGTTATGATGATCCTAAATTCCATAAACACTTCAAAATAAGTTCCTCCACTTAGTTAGTATGACCACTAAATCCTTTCTTCTTAATAGCTGGAGATAAAAAAGGGATGGCACTAAAACAACGCCTTCCTCTTTGGAGGTGTCTGAAATGTTTTGGGAGAGGTACTTAGTATGCTGCCAGCGCAGATGGGCAGCACTAAGTTCTGCATAAATTTCCAAGTGTGGCCACATCGCTGTTTTCCTGTAGCTGGTTTTAGCAACCAGGTTGTAGAATAGTCTGAGGGGAACGACTGGAGAAGGGGGTGGGTGGGTGTTGTGCCTGTTGGTACCAAGGCGCTGTGAGCCAGGAATGCCAAATTCACAGGTCAAGGGAGGATGAGAGAGAGGGGCTGATTGCACTGCAGAGGGAGGAAGGAGGGGAAGGACTGGTATACTGGTCTGTTTGTATACCTTGAATAAGGGATTTTTGGTTTAAGAAATAGTTCTGTAAGACTAAATGCTCCCTGATATCCTATGGGTTTATATTTCTGAATTGTTGTTTTAATTGAATAATACTCAGACTGCAGTATAAACTCACCCTTTATTACACAGGAGAGGATCAATGTGAAAGAGAGGCACTGCTAAGTAAAGGCTGTGTTCACTTCATTCCCTTTTAACTAGCAGACACCCTACCCAGCTGCCTGTTTCTACAAAGTCTGTGGGAATGTCATATCTGTGAGACCTTTTCCTGTGCATTGGACTCAGATGGAATTGGTTACTGGAAGTGATCAAGAGGAGCTGAGCAATGCAGAGAGACCTGTAGTGTTGTTACAGTACTGATTTTTTAGGAAACCATGTGAAAAGGAACAATAGTCTTTGGTCCAAGGAGCTTTCTGTTCTCTCGGAGTCTACAAAAATGCTGGTAAGCCTGGTGCCTTAGTAAAGACATGGTGTTTCTTTCATTTAAACTCATTTAAATATACTCATTATTTCTTATTCATAGAAATCTGATCCATATCCTGAGGAATCAGGTCAGGTGCCAGGCTTCTAGGAGTAACAGCTTCCGATGGAAATCTATTACAGCTTCTTCTCTCTCCTCTTGCCCTAGGAAACTCCTCTGCATACACTGCATTCTTATTTCCTCACTCTACTCTGTTCCTCGTTTCTCTATTCTTTTATGGTTTAGAGTATTTATTCACCGTTTTAACCTTTTCTCAAACAATTGTTTTACAATGGATTTGTAACACTTCCCTAGTTTCAAATAATCCACTCCTTTTTCTCAGTACTTCATAATCAAAGTTCAGAAAAATCAGCAAAAAGTTCAGATATTATTGCCAGTTAGACATTTTGTGTGCTTTCTAAAAGCATCACTTTTAGTTCTTAATGTTTTAGAAATCTTTAGAATTTTTGGCTAAAATGATGTCATTTCATGCTATCTCTGCGTCACCAATTTTTTCAATCTAGGAAAATAAAACAAACAGGAATATGTCTAGCAACATAAAGAGATAAATAGTAAAAAGTTGACAGTTAGTAATAGTATTTTATTTGAATCATCTTTGGTAACAACTCCTTTGATACCTGTTATATGTGCCCATGAATAGCCCCTGAACTAGCACAGAACATCTGCTGCTTTGGCTGAATTTATATACTCTGATCTGATAACCTTGTAGAGAAATTTGCCAGTTGTCTAAAACTGAAATTCACACACCTGTCCTGACCCATCAGAGAGAACCAGACTGCACTTCAGAAATATATGCCAGTAGATCCAAATGCAGGACCAGATTTTAAGTGTTGACCATTTTTGTATTGTTATGTTTTATGAGGAAATTTATGGTTCAGAGGTAAAGAATATTTAAATTATACAGGTAAATGTGCAGGTACTGCCTACCTGCACAAGAAAACAGACAGAAATGTTTGTTTGTTTAAAAATAGATTTACTGATAATTGCACAGACAGTCTGGGTGGATGTTATAAATCAGTAATAAAACTTTACATGCAAGACCTGTTCATATTCCAGATCCTTCACATTTTCTAGAATTCTTCACCTAAGCAATGCTTGAGCAAGTGTTCCTTTTACAGTATCACAGGCAATTACAATTCATTTTAAAAAGTATTTTCTATACTACATTTTGAAATTAATTTTCCAAGAAAAAAATTGCACTCTTACGTACTTGTGAATTTTCTGTGATTATTCTTGCAATATCTTTTCGTCTGATTGTTGTGAGTTGTGTTTGAGTGAAGCTTTTACCCTAATTCTGTTTATTCTATAAATAAAAGATTGTCATCTTTCTGGAGAACAAAGTAATCCAAGTTCAAGCTCTTGGACAATGTGCATTTGAAAAATGATACTTTTCTTGTCTCTTCTCTCATTAAAAAGTGATTAATAAATGCTTTGTTCTTTGGAAATCATTGAGTGGAGTTAAACTTTTATTTTCTTTTTTATTTTATTAAAATAAGCATAATTTAGACTTTATGGGAGACCTTGTTGTACTTAATTAATTCTAAACTTTCCATTGTTTTCCATCTTATGCCCTCTAAATTTCCAGTGATTTATTAGAAATGATTTGGACTTTATGACTTTAAGAAATAGGATTGTGTAGTTGCTACAATTACTCTTTTTGCTCTTTGAGCTTTTTTTTCCTAGCTCTTCCAGCCTGGCTTCTTGCTGTGGTCTTGAAGATCAGTATATTGAAAAGGTGATAACCATAAATCTTTTAATCTGTACTGGGATTTTACTTGTTTCAGATGCTTCAACACTTAGAAACAAATGACTACTTTATTCTGGCAAAGCCTGTGCTTTTTGAATCAGAAGGGATGGTGAAAAAAAAATTTTGCAAAGTTTGTTCTAACTGGAAATACTTAAATACAGTTTGGTTTTTCATTCTTGAATATCATTAGTCCCTATATGTGACATAATTCTATATAAGGTTAGAATATTTTCCTAAATCCAGACAATGAAACCTTCTGCAGAAAAGTAAATGGTTCTGGTGGCTTAGGAAAATCTCAGTTGCCTTAATGCCATCACAGCTGGTGCAGACTTGAGACCTGATGTAGAATTTCCTGGGGCTGCCTCTTGAAGGGGCTTCACTATTTTTCTGGGAAATTTGCATACGAACTTTAAGACCAGAGTCGCTGTGTTTGATACAGATCTGGGGGAAAGTCAGTACTGGAGCATCAAGGAGAAACTGTCTGAAGCATAGCTTTAAAGTCGCTTGTTGTAGCAATTCTGGGGACTGACCCAGACTTACTGCAATGTTCTTGGAAAATAAACAAAGCAAGACCTTATTGTTTACAAGTGTGCATGTATTCAGGAATATATCCTAAGTATATTTGTACGTCTGTGTGTGTGTGTTTGTGCATAGTTGGTTACATTATTGTTTTTCTAGGGGGCTTTTTCTCCATTCAGTTTCATCCTCAGCTTGATTTGTTTGGATGAAGAATAATAATTAATTCCATGAGTAAGATTGTCTTCTCTTCAGTCCTTTATTTCAAAAGGGAAATGCAGAAAATTTTTATATACTTAACTGCATTTTGTGTGTGTGTGTGTATCCTTGCGTGTTTATTCCTTTTCCTTGTCATAGGAAAAGCTGTGTTGTAATATGCTTACATTTGTCTTTTTGATTAGATTATTTTAGATGTTTTTATCAGATGCTTGGGTTACGATCTTGTGAACCAGGAGAAACATGTTGATCATAGCTTGCTACTCATTCTCAAGCTCTCAGCTTTTAGCAGAAATGAGGTATACACTAAAAAATTCTCAGGTAAATTGCTTGTTCTATAAGTAGTAGTTTGTTATCGGATCATGAATGAGAAATATGGTATTCTGTGCAAATACTAAAAAGTAAAAATGGTAAGCATATCCATGAGGGGAAGATGGGTAGTATCCAAGACAATTACTGTATGAAATCTAAGTCTTGCACATTTTTTATGAATGCAATTGGTGGCTGTTTTGGGGCTTCCCTTTTCAGATCAGAAGTTCTAAGGGGCTGAGAAATCTGTCATATCTAATATGCCATTTTCTGATATTATATGTTTTGTCAAAATTCCAAGCAAGCTTAGGAGTTTGGCTGGTTTTTCCTTAACCATTAGGTGTCTCTCTTTAACATATTATTAGGAGTTTTGGGTAGTCATTGGTTTTAGCATTTGCAATATGTTTTCGTCTTTTTTTGTTTTTCCATTTTAAACCTACTGACTGACTTTACATATATACCAGTTTTGTTTGTTTGTTTGTTTTTCGTAGTTTGTTTTCATGTACTGTTCTGTACATGCTCATGCTTTGTCTCTTTCCACATTTTTTCTCTTCAGATCTGTTAAAATAGTGTCTTTGAGTTTCAGGTTTGATGCCAATAGGTTTCATCTTCTTCTTTACTACCTCCTAGGTAGTCTGTGCCATAAATTTTCTGGAATGGAAGGAGGAAAGCTTAAATCTTTCTTTAGCAAAGTGCTTAATTTTAAATTCAGGCAGAAACTTTTTTTTTTTTTTTTTAATATGCTGGCTGGCATAGCTCCAGTACTTATCCTTAAATCCTTTTTTTTTTTTTCCTGTATATTTTGTTATACTAGAAACTCCCTCCTTACGTGTTCGTTTGGTAACCAGAGAATGTATTTACAGAGGAGTACTATCTCCCTCTGTAATGGTAGATTTCATCCTGTATACCTGAGAATAATGGAACAGGTGTCTTAAAGAGTGTGATCTGAAACACCATTTGCAAATACATTTATAGAAGTTTAATTATAATTGTGTTCTAAATGGTATGGATATATTTAATAGACTGGTATCATAACGAAAATATGGGCCTTGTTAACACTGAATAATTAAATTGGTGGGTTTTAGTCTGAATTTGTGTTTTAAAGTTTGCTTTGGTTTAAGCCAGGAAAACTACAGATTTTATTTTATTTTATTTTATTTTTGATTAGGCTGTTTAATATCTGATTGATCTCTGGTTGTGACAGGTAAAAAGAAGAACTAGATGACCTTTCAAGGTACCCTTTAGTGTTTAGTTTTTCATTCTGTTATTGTATATAACTGTTTTATCTATATGTGTCTAATATTTCATCATAAATAATGCTATTTTTTTCAGTTGTATCATAGATGTCCAGTCAGTTAATTGCTCTTCTTTTACTTTACTTTTGCTTTGTCATTCTTGAGATCAGATGACCAAAAATCAAAAGAATGTTCAAAGACAGAATACACCATTAATTCATAATGACATATTTTTCATATTGTTATCTGCACATCTTTCTAAATTCTCAAATGCTAGGAAGTTTTAAGATAGGCAATCTAAGCTGTTGGTTGCATAAATTAATAATTCTAATAGAACTGAAGTAATTAAGATTTTTTTTTTTAATAAATACTTCATCTTCTGTTATATTTAACAGCATGCATGACGTGCCAGTAAAATCTGAAATCATCTCATGGGTTTCTTGGTCTACAAATGTAGAATAAATCCTGTTTCTTCTTGTTAAAAAGTATTTTTTTTTTAAAAAAAGAGGAAGTTCTCCAAAGAATCTATAGCCAAAATTCACTATTTTATCAATATCTATAAAATTTACACAATTATGCATAATTAGAACAGTGCAAAACAGTGCAAATGGGGACCAAATGACAGATTTCCTTAGAAGAACTTAAAAGAAGGGAAATAACAATAGGAAGAAGGGGGTTAATTTTGTTTGTTTTATTTCAGCTGTGCAATTCAAAAATGGGGTTGGCACCTTGTGAAAGGATTTGAGTCCCAGAAGATCACAGTTTGGGAGATCACAAAATACAGAGCTTTTTGCACACGGGAGCAATGAATTCACTCCAGTTCTTTGGTTGCTTATAGCTTTATTGTTGTAATCAGTGCCAGGACTTCCTGTAGTTAAAACGTTATTTGACATCCCACATCAAGGGAAGCCAGGAAAAGTTTGGTGTTCCTATAGCCATGCTAGTTCTAGAAATCATTATTCATTTTTCTGTCTGGCTTTGTAGGAGATGGTACAGATTTGTATTATCTACCTTTGCATTAAGCTAGCAAAAGAAAAATATCAGCAGGTACCATTAAAAATATAGTGAGATTCTGATGTTCTTTAAGTTCTGTATTAGACTGGAACTCTAAAAGAAAAAAAAAACACCTTATAAATAAATTTGTCGTATATGTAAAGAGGAACAGAAAGTACAAAACTGAGGTCAGTAGTGTTTTCATTTCTCTCTTCTATTTTGACATTTTTGTTAGTGAACTAGGAAATCAATAAAGACTAATTTCATTGGCAATGTTTAAAAAGTACATAGGAAGGATGTGTGTAGTTGCTTTCAAGGGCACTGTGTAAAACATACTTATTATAAAGTGAATTGAATGGTTCTTTTTGCCTAATTGGCTCATATATCAAACATTCTTTAGAATACTAAATGTACAAAAGAAAGTTTGTGGCATTGGATATACAAAAAGTATTTTGCTTATTTCAGTTATTTTCACAGCCTGATAATGAATGCCTGTATGGTAATCTGAACCCTTTCATAAAAATCAGAAATCATAATAATCGTAACTCATAGTGTCAGTATAATACAAGGAGTGTCCTAATAACTCCTTGATAATCAATAATGTTCAAAAATTAAATGTATTCTAAGTGTGTAATCTGTGATGTAGCTTCTCTGAAAGAAAAATGCAGATTTTTGCACCTTTTATAGGAGACTAACTAATCAGCATCTGGAAATGTAGATGTATTAATTGTGGAGTCAAGAATGTGGTGACACATTGAACACCAGGCAACAGAAAACACTCAAACATTGGAAGGAGAAAAAAAAAAAAGAAAGTTTCTTTAAATTTCTCAAAGTTAAGGAGGAGCCAAATGTGCTTTCAGGCAAAGCATCTGGGCCAACTGACCCTGAGTTGTGCAAGATCACCAGGAGGAAATGGTGTGTGATAACAGTAGATGACTGTTCTGCAGGGAATGGAGGCACCCATCTGCCAACCTGACCTATCATTTAGAGGTTTTCTGCTTGCCCAGGGCCTGGCTCCAGGAGGTTCTGGAGAGGCTGACAAAGCTTGTCCAATCCTATGACTATTACCTCCTGCAGTTCTTCCATGTGGGCACCAGTGATACTGCCGGGGCAATATGGAAAGTATTAAAAGTAACTACAGAGCTCGGGGGCAATAGTAAGGGGAATGGGGGCCCAGGTGGTGTTCTTCTCAATCCTGCAAGTGAGAGAAAAGAGTGTGAGGAGGAGGTCACTGATACTGCATGTCAACACTTGGTTGCAGCTGTTGGTGGCAACAGGGACTTGGTTTCTGTGACCATGGGACCCTGCTTGAGGATCAATGTCTGCTTGGGAGAGATAGGATCCACCTCACTAAGTGGGTTGACAGTATTTTTGCCGGCACTGATGCCTGACCTAGCTCCTGTGGTGTGGAGAGTAAACATGAGAAGTTAGAGATCTGTGTGCAGTTGAAAGGGCTATAATCTTGTTGGGATCACAGAAATGTGGTGGGAATGCTTGCATGACTGGAGTGCTTCAATGGAGGTATACAGGCTCTTTAGGAAAGACAGGACAGGAAGATGAGGAGGTGGAGCTGTGCTTTATGCAAGAGAACAGCTGGAATGCATGGAGCTCTTCTAGTGATGAGCCAACTGAGAGCTTATGGGTAAAGATTAAAGACCAGCATGAGTGACGCTGTAATGGGTGTCTGCTATAGGCCACCTGACCAGGAAGAACAAGTGGATGAGGCCTTCTACAGACAACTAGAAACAGCCTCAGATTCTCAGGGCCCTGGTCCTCATGGAAGATTTCAACTAACCAATATTTGCTGGACAAAAAACAGAGAAGGGCATAAACAATAAAGAAGGTACCTGGAGAGCGTCAATGACAACTTCCTGACCCAAGTGATAGAGGAGCCAACAAGGAGAGGTACTCTGCTGACCCTTGTATTCATGAACAAGGAAGAGCTTGTTGGGAATGTGAAAGGTTGAAGAAATCTTTGACCATGAGATGGTGAAGTTCAGGATCCTGAGAGGAGGGAGAAGGGCCAAAAGCAAGGTCAGAAACCTAGACTTCAGGAAAGCTGACTTCGGCCTCTTTAAGGGTCTGCTTAGAAGAGTCCCATGGCATAAGGCCCAGAGGGAAGAGGCCCAAGAAAGCTGGTTGATATTCAAGGATTACCTCCTCCAAGCTCAAGAGTGGTCCATCCTCATGAGCAGGAAATCAGGCAAAAATGCCAGGAGGCCTCCATGGACAAACAAGGATCTCCTGGCAAAACTCAGACATATAAAAGAAGTATACAGAAGGTGGAAGCAGGGACAGGTAACATGAGAGGAATACAGAGACACTGTCTGAGCATGCAGAGATGCAGGTAGGAGAGCTGAAGCCTGCCTGGAGTTGAATCTGGCAAGGGATGCCAAAGGCAACATGAAGGGCTTCTATAAGTACATAAGTAGCAAAAAGAAGACTAGGGAAAATGTGGTCCTGCTGCTGAACTGGGCAGGAGCCCTGTTGACACAGAATATGGAAAAGGTTGAGATAATGAATGTTTTCTTTGCCTTAGTCTTTGCTAGTGAGACTGACCTTCAGAAATGACAGGCCCTGGAGACAAAGGGAAAAGTCTGGAGCAGGGAAGATGTACCCTTGGTGGAAGAGGATCAAGTCAGGGAATAGTTAGGCAAATTGGACATACATAAGTCCATGGGCCCTGATGGGATATGCACAATAGTGCTGAGGGAGCTGGCAGATGTGGGATTCATGACTGTGATGAATGGGAGAAGTGCCCGAGGACTGAAGGAAAGCAAACATCATTCCTGTGTTCAAAAGGGGCAGGAAGGAGGGCCCAGGGGACTACAGGTTGGCTAGCCTCACCTAGATCCCTGTGAAAGTGATGGAACAGCTGATCCCAGAAACCGTTTCCAGGTGTATAAAGGACAAAAAGTGATTGGGAGGAGTCGGCATGGGTTCACCAAGGGGGAGTCATATTTGAGTCCAAACAACCCTGGCATATTTAAATAGTGAAAAGTGTACAGCTGTATGTATTTTAAGCACACTATAATTGAATATTCTATCATGAATAAAAGCATGAGTAGTTAATTCATTGTTGGCTTCTTTGTTGATATCTAGCTGACACACAAGACAATAAGACCATCAAGATGTTTCTAGTGCTAATTTACACATCTCTCATGTGGCCTCTTAGACTAGCTGTAGAAAAAAAATTGTAAATGAAAAACATTTGGAGATGAAAGATCTAATCCTATAGTTTGAGGTGTGCAGTGATTAATGGTGTAATTGTGAATGAGCAGTCAAGGAAAGAATTCTGGTGCATCCTTGCTATGTTTAGTAAATTACAAGGGAAACTAGAGAGGACTTTAAACCTTCTTATTAGTACTTACTAGTGCAATACACGTGCCTGCACCACATGACTCAATCATACTTGTGGGGCCTTATAGTTTTTCTATTCCTCCCACTCAAAATATTGAATGGACTGTGTATGCTGTCAGGTAGTTGTATTATGTACTTCTGAAGAATGGTGAAAAAAGCAATGCAGAGAAATCTATATTCCCTTTGCAGTTTGTGGATAGTATTGGCACCCTGCTGAGAAGTATCTCTTCTTACTCTAGGACAGCAACATTACATTAACTGTTTCTGAAGGAATTTTCTAATAGAAGTTTTGCAAAAATATAACAACCTTAAGTCTCTTGAATGATCTTTCTTTTTTTTTTATTCCATTATAGAAAGTGTTTAAAAATGTAATTTGTCCTCTAGAGAAGATACTACATTTTTATATCTGATTAACAGTGCAATATAAACATACTAATCATATTGTTTAATTTATTAAACTATTGCATATGTGCATTAAAGTGCCTGAATGTCCCACACTAAATCACTGCGTCAGTGTAGGAGATGTTTGTGTAAGGATGTGAAATTATGATCTTTTCAAAGAGACTACATATAAAAGAAACCTATATACCAAACACTTCACTGTGACTTCATTGGCTCTGCATGCACATTAGAATTAAGCATGTGTTTGCAGTGAACTGGGGACCCAAGAAGAAAAGTGACAAAAAGATGAGTTATAGTCAAAATATGTGGAGTTATAGGCATATATTTCCCCGAGTACTACATAGGTAAGCAAAACTTCAAAAAGCATTAAATTTAATACAAGCAAGAAGTTTTAGAGATAATGTTGTTTCAGTCTTTGTTCTCTCTAAATCTTTTTTCTCTCCTTTTTGTCTTGTTATCTTTTTGATCCTTCCTATTTTGTTTTTATCTGTATTCCCTTACGCGTAACACTAAGACCTTTGGTGATTAGATTGTCAAATAGTTCTGGACAATGGGATTCTGTTAGGCAGAATGTCATTTCACATTACATTAAACAGTATGTAGGTACAACAAACATACTTTGTTACACGTTTATTGTGCTAGATTACTAAGTTGTAATGTTACCTTGACACCTGGGTGTTCCTCTACCAGATTGTCATTTAAAAATATACATCGGAGAGACTGGGATCTGAGAGTTGATCTGGCTGTTAATTATAGACTGAATTATTACATTGGCAAGACCTAAAATCTTTTGTATGGAGTCCAGACAATATTGGTTAATGCATATCATAATTCTAAAACTGGAATTCAAACAGAGCTGAGCTGTAACACTCATCACTTGAATAATCTCTGCAGAACTTCATAGGGTATTTATAACTGTGTTTAACATGGTGTCAGGTTTCATTAATGTACCCCTGTGGAAAAATGGATCTTTGTTTAGCTAGGAAAAACAGAAACTTTCTTACAAGTTTTAGAATAGTCAGTCTGCGTGGCATTTAACCACAGAGAAGCAGCATTGCTCAATCTTTATGAGGAAAGTAGGTTGACGTTGAACGATTTTTGAGGAAAATTTCATCGGTATAATCCACTGCTCTCATAAGACTGATGATGTTGGATCTGCCATTTCTGATGCCCTAAAATCTGCTGCCACCAGAATTTCTTTTCTTGATGTCAAGGACTGCTTTGGCAATGGGATAAGGGTCATATTGTGGATCTGAGGAAAAACAATTTTGGTGCCAAAGGAGATGAAACAATCGGTACATAAGGTCAACTGATGTTCTTGCCAATTGCCTCATGGCATTAGACCCTTCTGAATCTTTCTTTAAAAATCTTCTTTAAAAGATTGGAATACATTAATTCTGTCCTTTACTACCTCAACAGAAAGGACGAGTAGCTTAGAATATATCAAATTTGAAATTATTTTCCTCTTGAAAAACAATCTAAAGTTTTTTTAAAAATAACATTTCTGTCTTTGAACAAAGCTATATTCTACTTCTATGCCTAATCTGAGTTAATAGCTATTTCATTAGCTTGTTTTAATTTTCCCTATAAAAGTAATTGAGAATGAGTTATTTTCTGTTCAAAAATGCTTACTTATGAAGAAAAAATAAAGTCCCGTTGTCAATACTGCAAGAGAAATCAAGCTATGGAATACTTTCTTACATTATTATCTAGCATTTGGTGAAAACAGCAAACAATAAATCCTGTTGCACTCCCTAAGATATTATTGCTGTGTTCATGTTTGGTGATTTCTGGCTGCTTTCTTTGCAATGCTCTCTAAGTTGGTTTCCTCCTGATTCTGTCTTTCACATGTACCTCTGCTAAGGCAATACCTACCTGAATTCTTCAATTCTTGTGTGCCTGGTAAGGATCTTACACCAAATCTGTAACACCACCTTATTTAATCTATTTTTAGCTTAATATTTGTTATCAGTTCCAGTGGTGAATTTAGTAAGACTGCAAGAAGAAAATTGGTGAAGTAATTCATTATATTTTATACATTTTAATAAACTCTAGAAATTGATAGAGGATTGTCTTCTTATAGGCATCCTCTAGAACACTATCAAGGTCAGGTTCATCAGGAAAGTCATCTCAGCACACTAGTTTGTGCAAGCACACAGAGTTGATTGTGGACATACAAAAGGGGAAGATACTAACAGTGATATTTTCAGTTGCTTTGACTGCCAGTTTGTAATGCCAGAATATTCTCAGTGGCTTAGCTTTCTTTACTCATGGACACAAAACTGAGCCAGAATCAAGCACTCATCTGGAAGTTGGCAATGGATTTTGTTGGCTTGCCCATTTCTTTTGATAAGAAGGGCTTTGTCCCCTAGCATAAGATGTAGTTGACCTTGAGTTGTCTGGAATGTTGTTAATGCTGAAGAAATGACTGACAAACAGCAATTATGGAGAAACATGTGGCTGTTGCTATTCTTATGCTCTCATCAGGTATAGTTACACGTTTGAGGTCAGACTGTGAAAGGCAACATTATGGATGAAACAATGAAAAAGAAATAGCATTATTTTCAAACTCTTTATTCATGACTACAGATATTTTCTATGTGATTTGCCCTTTCCATCACAGTGACCTCTACTGATGAAAAATATTAACAAAAAGGTAACAACTGATAGCTGATATAGGAAGTTGTTACAAGCACTAAGCTAAAAACAGACAAATAATTGTATGAGCCATTGTTGGCATCACAGCAAGTATAAAGTCAGATCTAGTTCTCGTATTTACTAGTATAAGGACTCCCTGCTGAAAACGTACCAGATGCAGGATTTTCTCAAGGTTAAATGTGATTATAGCACACACACACAAATTGAAGACAGAGATTAAATCAAAAATAATGAGATCTTTTCAAAAGGTAGTATACTACTGTGATTATCCTCTCTACCTTTAAGATCTGCTTGTGTTTTAAGTCTTTATACACTATATTCATTCAGAAACTCCATTTAAGCTGATATTATGTCATTGAACTTGAAGGTCTGTCCATTTTATTGTATTACCTGCAGAAAATTTAGTTTCTTGTAAAGGACCTACAGTTTTACTTCTGTGTGTCAGCAATCAGAATTTTCTTCTAGTTTTTTTTTTTTTTTTTTAACTGACTACTTACACATCTGAAATGAGATAATAAAAATCACAAGAAGATATTAATGAAATGGAAGCTACTGTAAGAAAATGAAATAGATATGAATAAGTAACATTCTATGCTCCATACTGAAAACACATTAGGTTGAATTTACTGCTGTCAAAATCAGTGACTTCAAAATTTCAAAATCCTACAGTGAAGTGGATTTTTAAAAAATGTTTTATTTTCTTTTTTATACTATGTGGTGATGGTTTAACACAGATGGATAATAAAGGACTGGTTAGATTGCCATAACCAGGGTTTTTTAGAAGGCTGTGTCTACCCTAGCTATTTGTCTTGGTGCAATAAGAAATATTGTATACGCATTGCCCAATGGTATCCATTTGTCTTATGCTGGTTCAGGTGTCCAAGTAGCTTGATGCACAGAAAGAAAATTCATGTTTAAGGAAACTAATTCAGAAGTCCTGTTTCAAACATGCTCCAGTGCTAATGTTAGACTCCCTTTTCTGTAGTGATTTAAGGGAAAGTATCTGGTAAACCAAAACCAATTAAAATTAGGTTGTGCTGAACCAGTGTCAAATTCATGAAATGATGATGGAACTGAGTGCATTAACTGATTCAGGGTGTTGCTGCAAAGACTTCATTTTGAAATTAATATGTCAAACAAAGCAGATTCTACATATACTGTGCTTGGTCCCAGCTTTGGCTCAGAAAGCACTGAATGCTGTTCCCCTTCAAAGAGTAACACCATATTGTGCTATCCAGAAGTTCTTCACAAGCCTCCCCCAAATCAGTGCTATGTCTTCAAGGCATAACTACAGCTCACTGGAAAGCTGTTCCATTAAAAAATACTCATTGGAAGATGCAGTTTACTTGAAATTGAAATGTATACAGTTTAATGGATTAAAAGGCAGAAGGGAGTACTGTGATCATCTAGCCTAGCATACTGTACAACAGAGACCTCATGGCTATCTCCAGTTTCTTCTCATTTGAACTAGGTCATATCTTTCTAAAGATAAAACAAAATTCTACCTTGCTTTTTAAAAAGCATACTTCAAGGATGGGAGTATCTACCACAACTTTCAATAAGGTACTCCTCATAGTTAATTATGCTGTTAATTCTAAGTTTTTCTGTCCTCTGTTTCTAGTCCCTGGGTCTTGTTATGCCTCTGTCTTTGAGACTGAAATGAGATTTATCTTCCTATGTATAAATTTATGGACTATAATCTAGTTGTACATTATACTAAGGAGGTGAAATATCTTGATTCTCTCACTTTAGGTCATGTTTTTGAATCCGTTGATAGTTATACTCTGAATACCTACCTACTTACCACCATTGTTTTCTTTAATTGTGGTTGCAGAAATTGGATGCGTTATTTTAATCCTGAACTAACTGATGCTAAGTAGTGTCTGTGTTCCTAGTTGAGATTCCACTGTTTGTACATCCACATTCGCATGCTTTCTTGATTGAGATTAATACAAGTTTGGAGCTAACCAGATGGTATAAAACTGCAGGGAGTCCTTTGCCTGACAGTTTGTATTGCAAGCTTTTAGGTGTTTGCGGTTTACAGCTCTGTTGTCACCTCTGGTGACACTAAATCAGCCTTACAATAACTCTTGTTGAAGGCATTGTTTTATTGTTACTTGGTCCCAAGTCCTTTTTAGGCCATTAGTTCTGGGAAAACTTTTCTTTTCAAAAAACAGAGAATCCAGATTGCATTTCTGATTTTCTTAAATGCAGTCTTGGTTCTCTGCTTTTGGCTTACTTAAATGAATCACAGTTTGGGTTTAGCTTATCCAGACAGCAGCCTTATGGAAAAATAGACAAACTGAGGAAGAAGGACTGGTCTGACAATGTAAATGATAGTTGTGTTGCCATATCCATTCTGTGTGAGACTTCAGTGGTTAGAGCATGCAGCCCGATTGTGGGAGAACTTTATTCCTTTACCTCAGGACAAACTTACCTTTCCTACTGCCTAAAAGTATCAGAATATTTTTACCACATGGACAGAGAGTGATTTTGCTGTCTGTGTGAATATCTAAGTGTTTCATGTAAAGATGAGCAGATCCATGAATTCAGCAGTGTAGTTCAGAATATCTTGAAACTCCAGGTTAGGAAACTTACCAGCAAATATCATGTTTTTATTCGTTATCTTAACTAGAGCAAAGAATCACTTTGACCTAGGAAGTCTCACCTCTCTTTGGAGTATCTTAGCCATGGAGACAATTCTGATGAAAGTGTTTTTTTTTTTTTTTTCAGTTTTTCTGATAACTATTAAAAATATAGAATTCCCTATTTCTTGATTTTTTTTTTTAACATTTGTGTTCTTCCCCTGGGTGAACGATAAATATTTAAGCATTTTTAAAAAGGTAAGGCTATAATTTTTAAACTATGATTTCATGACTTCTAAACTTCTTTTGAAGTACAAGAGTGCCATTTTGGAGAATTTTCCTTGTAGCTTATGCTAGTAGCACAGACAGGCAGTGAAGTGAAGTTAGAAAACGGATGATGTTTAAGATAAAGTTATTGTGTATGCTGTAGAAAAAATGTTACCTTTCTAAAGGACAGTATCACGTGCCAACAACAAACAGTTAGGTCTTTGCAAAGGAACAGTATTTCCCAAGGAAGGATGTGACAGGTATGGATATAGAGCCAATAGTGTTAAGGGCCTATTTTCAGTTGTTTACAACTTTCCTAAGTTTGAGAATTTGAAGCAAAGTTTTACATGCTGATGTCTGCCTCAGCTAGCTTGTTATTGCAATTACAACTAAAAAATCCCAGTCATTCCAGAGAATGGAGAAAAAGAAAAGAAAAAAAAGGTTGAAACTATTTTCTGTTTAAATACCTTATTGCCCTTGTGCTTTGATGTGGGACTAGCTTCTACATCATGAATGTGACTTCATTCCCCATGTTCCCCATTTTCCTCCTTCAACAATTTTAGCTTTTAAAAAACTGTGGTTTGTGTGCTCAGTGTAAATATAGCCAGTAGTGACTTCCTAGAACTTAATTGTTAATACTCTGTCATCACTAAGCATGCTTGATCCTCTTGTAGTTCATAAAGTTAACAGACAGCAACTGAATATACTTCTTGCCCTTGCATCTCATACATCTAACAAGAGCTTGTGCATCACCCCCACATGCTGTTGTCTCATTGCTGCTGGCACCGTGCCATTCCTGCAGAGCTTCTGAACGTGCTCCAGGCTCAGAATAAAATTCCTGCTTGGTGCAGTTCTGAGCTAGAATAGCAACGGGGCACTGGAATTGTGAGCTGCAACGTAGTTCCCTTCAGTCAGGCCATTGCTTGCCCCAGCCCAGTGGCTGGTTCTTGGGTAGGCCTGAGGTTGATAAAAAAGAGTCTGCTGAGACTGGGACTGAAGAGAGAGAGAGGAAAAAAAAAACTGACTGGAAATTGGAGGATGAAATTGAAAGTACTTTGGTAAAAGACTTTTTTGGAGAGTTGGTTTTAGGCTGAGAAACTGGAACAGACATGAGAGGGTTAAGATTTTCATTTGCTTATGCATCCACTGCACAGATGAATGTGAGAGAGGAACATACAGAGGATTAAAACTATTGAGAACCTTGGTTTTGATTTCAGGCTTCAAAGGAAAGTATATCACTGTGGCATGGACTTTTCTGTCTGGCTCCAGTCTTAGTTTTCCTGGCATCTCCTGTTCCACCCAGTTCACCTTGGCCATGGTTCCTTGTCCCAGTGTCATCCAAGCATTTTATATCTCCCACTCAATCCTGTAGCTTCCCATTATGGCCTATTTCTCATCATGACTTATGGTCCTAGTCTCTTCATGCATGCACACACAGTTCCAGCCTTCCTCCAGTTCTTACTCTAAAGACCTTTCCCAGTTCCCAGTCTTTTTTGCAGTCATGTCAGGTATCACCTTTTTCTGACTTCTCAGCAAATTTCCTTCCCTACCCTCTATGTGTCAGAGGCTTTTTGATCTAGTATGGATACTATAATAGGATGAGTGTCCATCTCAATCCTTCTCTTGTTCCCTTTACCAGTGTTTTCCGAGCTGCTCCAAGTTTTTTCTACATCCTTTGCCTATTAGAATGATCTTTCCAAACTTGTTTTCCTATCCATCCACTACATTTTAACTTGTCCAGACTGCCTGGATATCTTCATTCCCTGACAGTCAAGCAAATTCCAGTGCTTCTTCCCAGACCATAATCTGTGCAACTTAGATTAAATATGTATATATTAAATACAGGTCTGAGTTAAAACTGTATTTCAACTTTGTTAGCCTGTTGTTTGATATGTAACCTTATGCTTTCTGTGTTGCCCCTTTTTGCACTGAAGACTAAATTATTACAATATTTTCATGCCACTCACTATTGTAACATCTTAACCTTCATAATATTAATTATTTTATTTTTTATAGTCTTCTAGAGAAATGAGGGAAGTAAAGGGACTGGTGTTACTCCTATAAAATGCTGGCAAATAGAGACACAAAGTCATTAGGTATCCTCTAATTCAGGATATGCATATTGAAAAAACCTTAGAACCTAGTTTTTCAGAGTACTTAACATCATATGTTTCTTATTAACTTCCATATGTTGAAAGTGGGGCTTCTGTGGATTACATTTGCAGCTATGTTATCAGAATTCCTGCAAAAGATATTTTATGAAATAAGCTGGGACAGTATATGTGGGGGCACAATTAATAATGCCTCAGAAAAGTGTGGTTTAAGTGCTCTATCAATGGTATTAAGGCATGCCACAGGACAATACAATCCAAGTTTTACAGGGAAGCTATCACCTATTTTGATCATGATACCTTCTTTTCAATTGTACAGTTGTTTGTTACACAATTTCCAGGTGCTGCACCAAATGAAATAAAAATTCTACTTACAATCATGATTTCCTGTCAGAACAGATTTGTCCTGAGCACTGAGTGAATCTGGAGTTACCAGAGAAAGAATAGTGGATGTTCATAGAGTACCATAAAGTACCACAGTGTTTTTATTCAAATGTACAGAGAGGTTGAATTACTTTTGGATTGGGGGATGTAAATCTGTTTTGAATGTTTGGTATGCAATCCCACTAGTGTTCTATTAATTTGTCGATGTAACTGTGACATCTGAATGTTCATTTGTGGCAAGTAACTAGTACTCTGTTCTAAACATAAACTCAGAAAAGTATTAAACGCTAATAGGTCTTTAAAAATAAATAAAGCCATACACAACAGATTTGGATAATTCAATATGAGAGAGGATATTCAACAATTTGGATGTAATCACTATAAAAAATCAGCAGGTATAGTTTGCTGGTAGACAGGATTTTAACATTAAACAATAATTATCTGAGGTTCTTTGATTGACTATGGCACCAATACACATCTGACATTCAAAGTAAGGATTCTTATTGGCTACCACGGTCATATAAATGGAAATGGATATGACTGATGTTTGGCCTTCTATAGACCTGAGCTGTCTCTTCCAAGATAAAAGGTAGGATTTTATAACCAAAATATTGGTGTCTAGTGCTATTTGAAATGCCCTACCACATCTAATGTAGTCTCTAACTGCTACTCCAGAAGGGCTCAGATTTCCTCTAGTGTCCTCTAGTGTTTGTCAGCCTCAGGTCTCAGATACCTTGGGCATCTAAAATGTCACTTTGCAGCCATGTTTAAGCAACCAAATCAAAGTTCCATATTCAAGATATAAATATTTGATCTTGCACATGTTTTGATCTGGGAATGATACTTCCCCAGAATACTCTTCAAGTCTTATGTGATTTGGAGCTCAGAGATCTCCTGAATTAGGGTGATTTTTTATTAGGGATCTTTGTTTTAATAACCCTTGGTAGATTTTTGTTTTCCTATGATTTTTTTCTGATTATTTTTTGAGTTAATTTTAGCAACCATGGTTCTGTGGCCAAAGGTATAATTTAATGACACGTCTGAAGAATTATCTTCTTTTTGTTTGATTCAAATCTCCTGTTAGATATTTTACCATATTGTTTCCTACTGCTTTTGTTGGAAGAGGCAGTAAAAAATACTTTCCTGTTCATGTTCTTAATGCTGCTTCTAATATATGGACTTCTGTATGTCCCCTTCTCTTTTCCAGGCTAAAGAATCCTGGACACTTTATACAGAAATTGTGTCAACTTTCATCCATTATCTGTCCTTTTCTGTATCTTTTCCACTTACACTGTATTCTTTCTGAGGTAGGAAGGACCACCAGAATTATGCATAGTATTCAGACTGGAGCATGCTATTAATTTAGTCTGCGGCATTATCTTTTTTGCATTCCTCATAGTAATTTGCAATTTTCTCTTTTCTTTTTTAGACTTTTGTTAAGCATGTTCCTGATATTTCCAGGGAGTGACCTGTTATAACTCCAAGGTCTTACTGTTGAGTTAGAATACTTCAGAGTCTATCAATGTGTATGTAAAGCCAGAGTTATTTTTCCTTTGGATTATCAATTTATATTTGTCTTTGCTGAATTTCATCTGCCTCTTAGTTATGTGGTTACACCATGACATTTGAAACAACATCATTGCCTTTACTATCAAAGTGAGCAAACTTTGTGTCTTCCACCCTTCTTTCAGATCATTTATGAGCCTGTTGAACAGCATGGGTCAAAATACACAATCCCAGTGGGACTCTGGGGTTTTCACAGTGAAAACTGACAATGTATTCCTACACAGCTGGTTCCAGTTGGGTCCAAAATGGACCTACTGCTGGCCGAAGCTGAACCCATCAGCCAAGCTGATGGTGCCTCTGTGAGAACATATTTAAGAAAGGGCAGAAAATACCAGATGGAGAGAGAAAGAGGGAGCAAGAAGAGTGAGAAACAACGGAGGGAACACCAAGGTCAGAGAAGGAAGAGGAGAAGGAGGTAATCCAGGCACTGGAGCATATATTCCCCACAGCCCTTGGAGGACCCATGCCAGAGCTTATTTTCCCGACAGGAACTGCAGCCCATGAAAAGCTCACACTGGAGCAGAAGAAAAGTGTGAGTGGGAAGTAGTGGTCAAAAGAAATGACTGTGAACTGACCATAACCTGCCCCATCCTCCCTTGCACCACTCAGGGAGATAGAGGAGTCTGGAGTGAAGGCGTGAAGTCCAGCCTAGGAAAATGGGAAGGAAATGTGCTGTAATGTGTATGTTTCCCATACCTGAATTAGTAATTACATTTTTGTTTTAACAGGCAATAGATTAAGTTAATTTTCCATAAGTCAAGTCTGTTTTACCTGCAACAATAATTAGTAAACAATCTCCCTGTTTTATCTTGACCCCCAAGCTTTCTCATTCCTGGGTTTTCTTCCTGTTTTTGTCCTGTCATTCTGAAGAGGGAGAGTGAGTGAGCATCTGGGTGGGATTTCAGCTGTTAGCCAGGGTTAACCTACCATGTTACCTTTGCCTTCTACCTGTTACTCACTATTAGTTTGTACAGGTATTTCCCTGCCATGCAATTGCCATGCGATTTAATTTTTTTAAGCATTTCTGATAAACGACCTTGTTAGTGCAGACTGGAAATTCAGAAAAAAACTCTCTGGTATATGCACACATTTATTCCTTTAGAAAAAGTTAATAGATTTGTAAGGCACAAGTTTCCGTAACAAAGGGTTCTTCTCTAGTATGTCAGAGTTATTCGTTTGTCCACTGGTTCTACTTTTAGAATACTAGCACCTGATTTGGCATGGACATTGTTCTTGCTTGCCTGGTTCTCCACTGGGCTACTGTGGAATCCCTTGCAAAAATCGATGTCACGTTAGCTACTTTTCAGTCCTCTAGTGCCAAAGCGGTTCTGAGTTAGAGGTTTTGTAATACATTTAGTTGTGTTATTCTTGAATCATTTACAAACTTTTGGCAAATATTAGTTACTAGGCAGGAAATTTCTTGCTTTCCGCTTCGATAGTTTGTTTTTTCTTCGTGTTTGTTTGTTTGTTTGCTTGTTTTGTTCCAGAACTTCTTCCAGAACTTTGAGAATTTTCAGAAACTTTGAGTTTGAGATAGACCCTTTAAAGTGTTCAATGTAAAGCAAAATTTTGTGTGTAAAACTGTTCAAGCTCTTCCACAGTGGTTACAGATTTAAAACTTTATTTTTTTGCTATCTTCTTTGAGTGTTCCTTTTATAACTTAATGCCTACAAACTCTTTGTTAGGCTCCGTGCTCCTCATCTAGTTGAAAAGGCATTTATTATTAGATTTTCTGCCTTTTGCAAGTTACCCTTTGAACTTTTGGCCTTCCTCACTGCATTTTTGCACAAATTATCAGAATTTGCTATCTTTTTTATTTTACTCATTTGAATATAAAACTTATTTTCCTGAAAGATAATTTGCTATGTTCAGTCGGTCTTCCTGACTATGCTGTGGCTGTGTGTGACTATGCTGATTTCTTCGTCTTTTTGGTCCTTTGGATAGTGCTATGCATTTGCTCTGACACTTATTCAAGGCCTCTAAACGGTCTCCTTAGTGACCGCATGTATTCTACCCTTTTTGATGTCTCCTTTAATTTCTTTTTCATAAACCTAATTTTTATATAGTTTCCTGGTTTGACGTCAGGCATCAGAGTAACTTTTTTTTTTTTTTCATTTGTTTTTGCAAGGCTGTTGAATCTAAATATATGATGATTGCTGTCATTGAGCAGATCCTGGAAAGTAATACTGTGAACCACATTGTTTCCACTGTTCATAGTCAGGGCAAGAACTGCTTCTCCTTTTGTAGGTTTTGCCACCAGATGCTCTAATCATTTATAGGAGCTAAAAATTAAGTGTTATAATCATGCACCAGTGTGACATCCAGTTGTCTTCTGGAGAGTAGATGAAGTGTTCCCATTATTGTTTTCTGCTTTTGCGTTTTCAGCCCACATGTCGATTGCTGATTCACATAACCTGTTTATCTGATTTGACTCTGAAACTTCTTCAGCTTTTAGCAAGAGAGCTCCACCAACACAGCTGGTCTTTCATATGTAATTTGGAGGTAGTATTCACTGATATGTGTTCTTCCTTCTGTTATGACTTCCAACATTTATGTAGAAACATATATGTTGTTTCACTTTCGTGTTCTTTCGTAGTTTCTTTATTGTGATTATTCTTCTTCACTTTTTTTATTTGAATTTTACTCTTCAATTTCAGAGTATGAGCTTTAAAGTTTTTGAAGTGCAAGTAGCCTTGGTCCGTTTTGACTTTAGTTCTGTCGTACAGGTTCTTTCTGTCTCTTGTTCTTAATATATCCTTCTTCTTTATGTCATTTATTCAGCCATGCATGGAGACATCCTCTCTGCTTGTGCCGATAGTTGGTATTGAAACCATCTCAGAGAATGCTGCTGTGGAGCTTCTGGTATTTAATTTCCTTCAGAACTGCAGACATTTACCTTTTGGCACTTTTTCCTGCTCTTCTCTGAGTCACCGAGAGTCTCTTAGTCCATCAGCAGTGGCTCCTTCCTGGCACTGGGCTGGGCTGGTCACTGCCCTCCTGCATCTGGAAGCCAGGCAACCACTTGGTGCTTCCTACTTCCACCTGACACTACCGACCACTGGGTATCACAGCTGTGTCTCATCAGGCTGCCCACTCCTCTAACTTGCTTCTTCCTTTCAGAGCAAACTGGTTTAAGCTGACTGTAATGTACCTTTCCTTCAATTAAAATAATCATCATCATCATCACTGGGCTTTGGATTTCCATTAGGGAAGCCTGCTTTTATCTTACAACCTTTATTTGTACAGCTCGCTAGTTCTGTGATAGTATATATTCACAGTAGAAGGGTAGGCTATCTATATAGTATGTATCTATACAAAAATGAAGATGAATGACAATAGATGCTGCTACTTGAACTTCGCTAGAATTTATTTTTGTATGTATTTTGAGCAAATGCTGTTCCCAATGTGTGCCCAAACTGATAATTTTAACTATAGAAAATCATGTATAGATAATCCCATTCTAGTTCTTTGATTAAAAAAAGCTCACCTAGTATGCAGTTTTCTGGAATGACCAAGTGCCAGTCCCGTTTCCTATACCTCTGCAGAGCTGAAGCAGACTGGGGCTCCTTAGTTATTCTCTGGTTCACCTAGCTTCTGAGAAGCAGTATATAAATGAAAGCAGTCGTGGTTATTCTAATGAATACTGGAATTTGTGTAGAAGCCATCAGATATAGGGCACAAAAAATGGCTTAGACCCATCTTCTTTCCCCTATTTTAATTTCTGTCTCTCTACTGAGATATTTATAGTTATGGGTAACACGGTAATATCCAGAATATTTTATGTAGTTCCTGCTGTTGCATGATTTATGATGATGTTCATCCCCATCAAGCTCACATTTATATGCACTGTTCTTTACAATTAACTTGTTTAACAATAATAGCTTGTTTTCTGGGTTAATATAGAAGTACCATCCTTTGATAATATAAGTAAAAGCTCCTAATTACATATATTAATATTTTGTCTGACCAGGTCTGTATAAATAAGGATGATCAAAGATGACAGTATTCCAAACACAGCTGCTGGTAATCTGTCAACATTTTTCCCTTGATTGTTACAGAATCATCTTAAATTAATGTGCATGAAAATTAAACTACATTTATGAATTATCAAAACCTAACAGAAAATCACAACTTTTTTTTTTTTTTTTTTAACATTAATAGAAATCTAACACTTTCTATAGTGTTAGATATATGAGGGTAGAGATAGGGTGAAGGTAAATCACATACTATGATGCTGATAGTGAACACCAGTTAATACCTCTCATCTATGGGAAATAGGCATCAAGTGTATCATTTAAACAGAAATTTCACCGTTGTACATTCTGTTATTTTCCTTCTAAATGCACTGTGCTGATTCTTCTATGGCAACCATCCCAGGGAAAGAGCAACATGCATGTCATGAATTTCTGGTGTATATTATACATCCAGTGCCATATCAAGAAGAATGTATGATGCTAGCAAGATGGCAATATTCCAAAGAAAAGTTAACATGATATTCGTGTATACATTCGTAATAACAAGGTGGTCTAGCAGGGGAAATCTGGGCTAAATGGACAACTGTTTTTATAGAATCCTGTGAAATGGTCTATAACAGTACTTCAGTCTTCATTTTACAAATTATTCTAGGTGGTACAGGGAACCATGGTGTTCTGTAGATAAAAGTAAAAATGTAATTGTACTGCCTCTGAGATACAATTTAATTTTGTTGTTATTGTTATTACTATATGGTACTATAGGGCAGGATACTTTGTTACCTTAGAAGGAAGGGTGAATCCCTTACTTCTTTGAATAAAATGTTACTATAATAATCATATTTAAGCATCTTTCGCTTTTCCTTCAGTTAAAACCACAGACTTACACTATTAAGCTGACAAGTTCAATTATATCATCCTCTGATTGTTGCTCCCTGAAACATAAAGCTAGTTTTATTTGACATAACATACGGTCTGCCTATTTCTTTAATGTTTATTCCCTTTTTGTGTATCTGTTGTTAGGGCTATGGTACAGTAAGCCCTAGAAAAATGCATATCTCCACATTTTTGTTAAGATATAAGTCTGTGAGAGTGAAAAGTATTCCTGAGTGTAAACATTTTATTATTTATTTAGCAACAGCATTATTGCTAACTTTCACACAGTGAATTTGAAATACATGCTTCTGCATTTATATGCACCAGTCAGTGAATGAAGTATGGACAGGGTAAAAAAAAAATAAATATATATTTGACTCTGAAAGTCACTCCTCATATTATAATATCTTTAAACTAAGTCACAGTTTGGGTCTAAACTACTTGACGGGTATCTATTTTAAAGACATTCCTGAATATAATCAATGTAATTCCCAATAGTTACATTTCTAATAACCAATTTGCTGACTTATGTTCTTGTCAAGATTACTTCTATATACACCATATGTTCTGTGAAATTTTTCTTTGCCCAGGTGAGCATTTAATCTTCCTTTCTCCCTGAAGGAATTATCCACGTCCCTGAGGTCAAAGGATCCTCCACTTATTTTTCCCTTCCAGCCTAAGACCTCATGTCATAATGATCATCTTTTCAGCAGAGGGCAGCATATGGCATTCTCAGAGTCCATCAATTCCACTGTTTAATTGGCTGTAGAAATCAGTATTGAGCTAAAGGTGATTCTGAAGCATTGCCAGCTCTTCTTGACTTTTAGGCAAGATTCAGATTTTGTTATCCTTTGAGATTGTATAGAATATTTCTCAGGGGGATGAAGTGTAGTAATAAATTATTAAAGAAAATGAAAGTTTTTTTTTTTTTTATTGTTACAAGCAAGCAATACTTGTCTGGTTGGAATTTTATAACTAATGCTAGTAAAGTTTTTAGAAAAGATTATTTTGCTACAATAAATTAAATAGATGATAGAAAGCTGCATATCAAATATTTTTCCTTTTTGGTAATTTCAGGACCTTATCTTCACAATAATGTTAAATCTTTCAGGGAAATAAGATCTTGGCAAACCATTCGATACTTGGGTACTAATTCTGTTGTACAGTTGTTTCCAAAGAAAGAAGCAGTTTATTTTTTAACAGACTTTTTGCCCTTGCATTTTGTACAGAAAAACTGTGTTTACATCCACGTTTTAATATTCACATTCTATTTTTTTATTATAGCACGTAGTTCATTTTCTAAATTATAGACAAATGATACTGTAATCACCTAATATCCTGCAGAAGCTTCAGGAAGATCCTCATCTCTTTTTTTCCTCAGTGGTATTTTCACCTATTCTGTACATGGTATCCTTGTCTATTGATCAGAACAGATGCAAATTATGCTTCTAGTGTGATATGCTTAAATATCTTTGGTTTTGAGCAACTACTTCTTTATTAGCCTTAGGATGTGAATTTATTGCCTTGCTAATTAGATGTTAAAAAATCTTCCATGGAATGTCCAATGAGATGACATTCCTCATACTGATGGTGATGCTAACTTTCTCTCTTTCTCTCTTTCTCTCTTTCTCTCTTTCAACAGTTAATGCTTTCTGGTTTACATAATTTCAAAAGTTCTCAAAGTGACAATTGATTCTCTTTGCATGTTGCGGAGGTTTCTCAACAGATTAAAGAAAAGTTTGACACTTTACAATATCGCACAACCTCTATTTTCTGAAAACTATACACAGAACTGTATGGAAATCAAAGGTATTGATTTGATGCTGCTGTGTATCACTCTACTATCATCATTATTACAAAAGAGGTATTTCTGAGTTACTAAAAAAAACTGAAGGAGTAGTCATTTGCAACTCTAACTAGTTAAGCTGTCTCTGTCTTGGTTGACTCTTACTATAGAAAAGACCAAAAATCCGTTGACTTAAAGGTAAGGGAAAGATATTCTAGAAATATAAGCATTCCTTGATTGACATTTAAGCCAAAACCTTGAAAGAGGCTTGAATTAGCTCACACTATTTAGAGGGCTAGATAGGATTTTGTTGGTCTAATAGCAAAATGATTTTGTTCTAAGTGCTTAAATTGTTCATCTTAGACTGGGTATTGAGCTAAGCTTCATGAAAATATAGTTTTGGATCTGATAGTTAAGCCTCTAGTGAAGTTTCATTTTAGCCCCTTAAAAACACTTAAAGCCTGAGTCAACCATTTAAGTGTTTTCTCATTGTCATTCAATCCTTATTTGTACAGTTCCACTATGTTGCCTGTTTATTTTATTTCATTTTTCATATATACATAAACTTTTTCATATATATTTTACATATATATATTTTTTAAAGTGTAACATTTGCTTGTCTTGAACCCCTTTTTTCAATTTCTTTTTCTTGTTCTCATTTCTTGAAGGAGCATAGTAAGGGGAGAAGCTGTCCTTCCTCCCCTTTGGTACCCTCCTCAGATATCTGTATCCTTTTCAGAAGAATTTTTGCAACTGTGTTACAGACTAACTGTGAAACACACACAGAAATGAGTATGACAGCCTATATAATTCAGAACACTTCATTTATCTATTATATCATCCATTGAGTGATAGCATAATTTGGGCAATTTTAAGTGTAAGATAACCACCCAGTGAGTAGTTAAATAGTGTGTCTGAGATATGGCTTGGCAGTGGGAATGTACTCTCTAAAAATACCAGAAGATCTCTTTGAGGACTTAAGCTTGGAATTCTCCCTGAATGCAACCAGTACTTGTGGTACTTAAGTAAAGAAGTCTTGGAGCCTTCAAACTATCGTTTCAATATATATGAAGTAGTTATGCATACATTGGAAAATGTGCTCCTAAACCAAGAGTTTGAGTCTTCTTTCCTGACCTTGAGGTTAATATGGATTCTGGAAGTGCTTTAGAGCAAGCTGAGTAATTCATTGAAGTTATGCTGGCTAAAAGATTCTCTCAAGACTTGTTCTGGCTTTTCTCTCTTTACCAGAGTAGAGAGCAACAAGTGCTTAATAGCAGATACAGGTTTTCTATTTGCTATGATGCTCCAATCACCATAGAGTTAAGTCATTTTCAGCTATCATTTAAGACTGGTTTAAGGTTATTTTACACTATTCTAACTGTTGAAAAACAGAATACAGGGGCTTTGCATTAGTTTTATTCCTGGAAGTGACCATTCTTGGCAATTAAACAGAACTTTGAAGTAGGATAGCTACACAAATCTTATTGAATTGTGAATTCCAGTTTGCATAGCTATGTCACATTTGCTTTAATCCAGAACAGCCACTTCATCTCTGACCTCTCAGCCCTGATGCTCAAGGGAAACATACAAAATACCTTCAAAAGATAAGTCTGGAACTAAAATTCATAACTCTACTGGGCACTAAAAACATGGACTCAACAGAGACATTGGTTTTATGGCACATTATATTTTTTGCCACCCCAGGATAACCTTTCTATGCTGCACAGACAGTAAATTACTTCTCTCTCTCTCTTGCTCTCTCTCTCTCTGTCCCGTAGGAGTAAACAAATGTATTCTTTCACTTTCTAATATTTCTCCACCCCACATTTATGAACTATCTTTTTTAATTGGCAAGTTTGATTAAATTAAAATCAGAGCAATGTATCTCAACTTTTATTTAGTTTGGAAGACTGATAATTCCACTTTAGATTGGAGGAAAGTCTTGCATGCTTGAAAGCTTGTCATTTTTCCCTCAAGTATTGCATTAAGTCTACTAGAAGATTTGATTTAGTCTACTAGAAGTAACTCTTCTTATAAACTGTCTGCATTTATACTGTTAGAATACATTGCTAGAATAATACCGCTTAATTCACAGTAATGTGCTGATTAGATAAAAGTATTTCCTCCTTTTCAGTTCCAGAAGTTTTGTAGCAGTTTAGTCTTTTAATAAACAGATTTGCCAGTCCAAATTCCTAGGTAGCTGTGGTTTTTGTAATTTTAGTATTTTCTGTTTTTTATTCCCACATTATTGTATATGTGGTTTGCAAAGCATTTTGAGATCAGTCCAGCTGAGGAACAGCGTGCAATTGTCCTTTTTCTTATTTTCCAACAAAAAACAGGAACAACTGTAGGAACAAAATGCACTTGATCATAAATGACCCTGTTTTCAAGATTTAACTCTATCTACAGAATTTGCTAATCTCTGAAGTTTCTTGATGCTCACTGACGTCTGCTGAAAATCTGCTAAACTGCGGGCTGTATCCGTAACTGAACTCTACTTGGTTTCTAGTACAGTTGTTAGTGTTTTGATAGAAACCGGAAAATACTGAAATGTTGTCAGTTTCTATGATAATCTTTTAAAAAGCATTTGCCATTACCAATACATTTTTTTAAAGGCAAAACATATTGCTCAAAATATTGTGCAAAAAGGTGCAATGAAGTGTGTATTGTTCTGTACTCTTCACTTCAGTGTTTCTTCAGTAAAAAAAAAAAAAAACAAAATCAAGAGAATACACTGTCTCTGCAGGTCTGAGACATCACAGGAGATGCTTCTGAATATACCCTCATGGTTTGCTGCTTACATTTATCTGGGAGTAACAATGCCATAAATTCAGATCTTGGCTCTGTCTCTAGTGTTATAAAACTTGAGTAAAATAAATGAAAAAAAAAAAGAAGGTACAGTGTCTGGACTCATGGCATTATGACATACCACCTGAGTAGCCTGTGGCATAGGTAAGCTTTAATTGTGATCTTGTCATGTTTCATAAACTGGTGCAAACCAGGACTCGGTCAGCATATGCCACAAAACATGTACAGGAACACTTCTTAATTCAGAACATGATGCTTGTAATTCAGCTGTTTTGCTATGTTTCCTCAAAAACTAAAGAATGTCTCACTACACAGTTAACGATGATCATTTTTTCCTTGTGGAAGATGATACAAAAAGAAAGCCAGTCTTTTTATTTAAAAGAAAACCCTCAGTCTTTCTTCTATTTTCTTTCTAGTTGTCTTATAAAACAGCAGACAATTCTGAAGAGAAGTGGAAATTTACTATTGCTTCACATTTAATTCTTTTTTCAACATTTTTGCAAATATTTCTGGTGGTAATCACTGTTGTTTACTGTCTAATATGATGAAAGCATGCTTAGCTTCAATCACCTTAAGAAATTTGGATTCACATCTGTCTATTTGTTGTTGTTGTTTTTTCTGTGTGACTATAAACATTAATATAATCTTTTTTGGTGTGTATGTGCCTACATAGCAAAATTACAATTCAGAAACATAAGCATGCATTGTGTAATAACTTCAGGAAGCTACTAATTTGTTGTAGGATTTATTATTCATATTTAGAATTTAAATTGAAATCTCTGATGTAAAAAACACATAATACTCTCAAGACTCGTAATTGTAAAACACGATCATCTGCTGCTGACCTTGAGAGGATTCAGTGTTATTCAAAATACTCTTTGTTGTGATAAGCACTTAATGATAGAAACACTGCTGCCATAGGTCCATATCATAGCTTCTTAAAAAAGCCTAATCTGTTACTGCAGATGTGTAGTATAGGAAAATCTTAATCTTTCATTTTGGAAAACTGCAATTTCAGTTGGACAATAGTACCGTATTTGTCACACCAAGAAAAAAAATTAAATCCATTTGAAGCAATGCACTCACAGTTTCTTTGAAGTACCAGGGTTTAACTGTCCCCGTTGCTCAGTAGATGGAGTTAATACACTCGGTTGGTTTTGTATTTTCCAATTTCAATGGAGTGGCAAGATTTGGAAGTCAAGATTTGGTTTCAGGCTGTGGAGAAGAACAAATCTGAAGGTTATACAGAAGTTTTGATCTTTACAGCCTGGTCAGGTTTTCCTTGTCACTTGCTCTTTCTCCTCCTTTCCTCTTTCAGAGTTAATATCCTTGTCCTGAGTCTCTTTGCCCAGAAAATCTCAGTTGCACATGGGTAGTTCCTTGCCATGTTTGTTTCTCTTGTTTTTCTTCTGGTTCTCCCCTTCTCTAATCTCCCCCTCCCTAAATCATTCAGGTCTCTCTCTTCATCTAGTGCTGGACCTTTCCAGTCTCACTATCTTTCCCGACTGACTCTTTTTTTCTAGTTCTCTTTAACCAATTGCACTTCATGTTACTTGAATCAACCAACTTTGTATCAACTCAGGTCCCAATGAGTCATCCTAATCAGTCAGTCAGAGGTCTTCCACATACTTGTCCAGTTTCACTCATGCTGAGCAACCATTATTTGAAGTCCATACTCCCCTTCGACAGCCACACAGATCCTCCTCTGTGCAATTTACCCTCAGTTTGTACTTCTCTTAGACAGTATAGGTGAGACAGTCTCTTTGTTCTCCCATTGTATGGATTGGGACATGGGAAAACTGCATTATGGGAGAAATATAGGATCAGTCTTGGGATGGGGATTACTCTGCACAGGTGGAATCTTTCAAGATTTGAGCTTTAAACTCATATCTGCTTCTCCTGACCTTGTTGTGACTGCAGTTTTCAGAGCCATATTATCTTGTCCAACTTTGGACAAGCATCCACTTTAAAGCATCCACTGCTTTCATGTTGTCGTAGAAAACAAGTATTTGGAAAATCTTTACACTTTTCTCTTAACAGAATTAGCAAACTGTTTATTGGAACTTTATGAATGCTAATGCAATCTAGATAACAACTATTTTAAAATCTAACTAATTTATGGCAATATTATGTTTTACAAAGTATAATGCTCAATGTATAGTAAATGTAAATAGCTGTTCACGTGAGGAAATAATGTAGAAGAACAAATCTGAAAGATACAGAGTGATCTTGTATTAGTTAAGATTTCAGGTCAATATTTTAAATTTGTACTGATCTTTTCAGGACTTGTTAAAATTTTTCAAGACAGGCTTTTGTCAGTCAGGTTTTTAACTTGTGCTCCAAAATTAAAAATATTGTTTTAAATTATGCTTTGCTTCTGTAACAAGTTGATTCCTTTTCTTTGCTGCCATTCGGGATATCACAAAGAAAAGAAAACATTAAGTCATAGGCACCACATCTCCACACTATTATTTCTGCTTTGCTGTTTCAATATATTAAAGGCCTTCCGTTGATGTATTTTTTCATTGCGATGAATGAAATAGAGTTCCGAACACTTTTAATCTGAAATACAGAAGACTGCATCAACTGTGACGTTTCAGGAGAGGACAGCATGGAAGTCCCTCTCGGGGTTTTTGGTTCAACACAATGCTTTTAAACTATCATTTAAAATGTGAATACCTGTGAATATTGTGTTTGCCTAAATTACTTGGTGCATTTTTACCGATGTTTGCTTTATCATCTAGCATGTAGGACCTCAGTAAAAATTCTCACTTTTGTCTTACCCGCAAAATCTGTTTTTAAAATATATTACCTCACCTCTTCAATTCCTAGTTTTATTCTTAAAATTCGGTCACTTTTTACTCGCAATGTATTTGAATTTTTTTAATATTGATGTATTGATGTATTTTTTTAATTTTTTCAATATTTAATATTGATATTACACCTGCTTTGGTTTGCTCCAACCTCATGACTGTGAAGTTATCTAATTAGTACTTGTACCTATAAAATAGTCTTTAAATTGTTGACGTTACTTTTGAAGATGTGTTTGAGTGTGTTTACTGATTCCACTTTCTAGGATGTATTTGCAATTTCTTGGGAAGCAAGAATCCTGTCAATTGGTATTTTTGCAGAAGGGAAAATTATTAAATGTATAATTCTTCTGTGAAAATACATACTTGCAGGATTACCATCTGTTTTCAAAAATAGGGTCTATGTTTTGACTTGTAAAATTTTACTAATCGCGGTTGTGTTGTGTGTTTTTTTTTTTCCCTCCAGATTGTCAATCAAGTGTTTTTCTAAGTATCATCTTGATGTCAGACATGACTCATTTTATATTGGTGGCTGACGCTTCCTAATATATATATAAATAGCAGAAGCTTTCAATGATTATTGCTTTTTATATTTTTTCTCATTTAATCACCCATCAATTTGTTTTCCTATTTTATTAATATCATAAGCCACTAGTACATAAGAAATGCTTCTCAGACATGTTTGCACTGTATTGTATGTATATTCTTTGTTTTCTGTTTGTTGTTGTTGTTGTTGTTGTTGTTGTTTTTTTAATATTGATTGGTAGTCAAAAAAATTAATCTGCAGAGCAGCTCCAATCAGGTCAGGACAAATTTGCTAAATCTGTCAGCTTAAAAAAATGTGTAAGTTCTGAAAATCTCTACTTCAGTACTAGAAAAAAGTTTGGTTTGAAAAGTATTAAAGTGAATGATAGGGAATACAGTAACAGAGGAGAGTAGTATCTTTAAAACATTTTTATCAATACCACAGCGGAGTCAGTTCCTTACTGAAAACCATGGTATTCTGTCTTTACCTCTGTCTGCAGGGGATTAAACCTGTATTTTTATTTTCCTAAAATAATGCTGTTATGATCCAGGGCATTCTAGGTAAAGTAATTTTGATCGCTTGTTCTGGAAATATTTTATTCTGCACAAATTATACAGAGTGAGTCTGCAATATCAATGTCATTTTTTTCCTACTTCCCTCTGCAGCCCCAGTTTCTCTGTACACCCCCTAGACTTCAGCATACAGTAAATATGGGCTGACTACATTACTCTAAGCTGTCTGTGGCTGACTGGAGAATTCCTTCCAGAGTTTATTCTCTAAAGACAGTGGCAATAGGACTGCTCTGTCCACCTGGATGGTTTGCCAACTTAAATGGTTCAATGAACTAGACAAAGAGATTGTCATAGCTCTAGACTGTATTAGAATTGTTAGTAGAAGACTTTGGTTGAAATCCATTCTGAATAATGTTTAGAATAGACTGAGCTGTAATGTCATTTTCTTTTTTTGACTCAATCACCATATAAGTAAATAGTCCATACAGAGTAGAACTGCATTAGCAGAAGAAACAACAAAACAAAAAATATTCAGCCTCATGCTGGACAATACTTGATGAAATTTTCATCTCCTTGCATGCAGGAGCTGAAACTTAGTCTTCCATAATCTTCATGTTTTCCCTTCCACTGATTACTGAGCTTCATTTTATAGGGCTGTAACCTGACTGCTTAGCTAGGCAAAAGAAAGAAATTGCAATTCCCACTACCTCAATCCTCCGTGTTCCTAAAAACACCAAGTGGAAGACCAGTAGTGTCCCTACTATGTAGCTAAGATTTGAAGAAGAACTTTAGAAATTTCGACTACATATGTCAGGTTTAAAAATCCCCCACCTGTGTGAGGCTCTATCTATGCTTCAGGTAGCCATCTGAATCCAGAAACACTCAAACGTAGTTAGTAGGGATTCCATCTGATATGCTTTACTAGGCTTTTTCAGAGGTATCTAGCTGGTAGGATCTCAATCAAGATCTGCTTTATATCTTTAACTTTAAATGTTAAGTATATTTTTCAGTCTGGCAGTGTTTATTAAAGATCGTGGGTTTATATTATTGTGGACTGCAAGATATGAGATAAACTTTTTTTCTGTTGCACCTTAATTTGCACCTAATATTAAAAAAAGCCACTACTCTGTGTGTGTGTGTGTGTGTTGGGGGGAATTCAGTCACTGGCTGCTTTGTGTTAGTTCTGGGTTTTCCAAGAAAGATGCAATTGGAAGATATGGCTTAGTAAAGACAGATGCATATCTTCAAAGATTGGATTGATACAATGGTTATTTCTACATATTTTTATGGTCCCACTGATAATTTCTATCTAACTACTATTTTAAAAGACTATTTGAATAATAATTACTGCAAACATTGCAAGCATGGAGATGAACATTACCACCTATAACATGCACAACTGTATTATCTCGTCCATTTTAAAGTTAATACTTTAATTCTGGTAGTGTGCAGATCTTAACAGGTATATAAAAGAATGGGAATATAGGTGGAAAAGCTAGTTGGGAGTTCTTCCACTGTTTTCAATAACACATCTACTTAAATGTTACCTGTTTCACAGGTGAAACATCAGGATATCACTTAGGTGGATTTTGTTATTTGCTACTGTCATATTTTTAAAGCCAGGATCTAGTGCCTAAGTGTTAGCATGTACAGAATAAATTTTCAGCCACGTATGAATATTGCCTAATTAAGATAGCTGTAGTACTTCTCAAATGTATAATCTTGACCTTGCCATCTTTCTATCATTCATTTTTCTAGGCAATATATAATTAGATCATAAGATTCTCTTTTAAACTGACATCTAATAGAATTATTAGTTATATGTAATAAAAAAGTAAATATTACGAACAGGTACATGGATATTTACATTGTTTAGGTTGTTATTAAAACTACTGAAGTGGTAATCTTCCATTTTGATATGAAATACTGAAATTGTTAAGAGAATGCCATTTGACCTTCAGGTCTAGTGAACAGCTTCAGATTAGCAAATCACTAATGAATAAAACTAGTGAAACTTAGATAATAAAACAGGAGTGGAAAAAGAAGACAAATATATAACTAAAACTTCAAAATGGTGTACATTTTAGTTTTTGAATTTGTATGAATAAAATCATATCACATAATATTACTTTGCTTTTAGATACTGTCAAACAGCATAGTACTCTTAGCTTCCAAAATTAATACATTTTCTTTTGCTTTCTTCTTTTTATTTTTATATTGCTACTAAATAAAACATTGTAGGATTTTATTTTTTAACCAAAGAAGGGGAAAATAAAATACAGCCACCTCTGGGTAAATTCTTATGGTGAACAGCAACAGCAAAAGGAGATGCTTACACTTTTATCCCTTGTGGATTTCTTTCTAATATTTCAGAGCAATGAACATATGGCTGTTACTATCAGCACTGGTGTATTTGCAGCGATGCCTATCAACATCCACCAGAGAGCAGGGCAGCTCCAAAACCCACATCTTTCATGCTGTGGAAATTGATGGAGACAGCAACACAGCCAGCTTCTTGGCCAAACAACATGGAATGCAGTTCATTTCAAAGGTCAGCGCATATTTAAACTTGCTTCATTACTCCCACCTTTATGCTTGAGATTTTCATTTTTTTAAAATCAGTTTACCTAGAGGTTCCTTTAGAGACAGAAAAATGAAAGTGCTGAATCCTATTTTCATTTGGGGATATCAAGCTTTTTATCAAATTATAGAGGTGGCGTTTCAGAATATTTCATATCTGATCAGAAGGAAAATCCAAAAATAATTTTCTCTTTATTCAGGAGTCTTTCAGGCACTGGGACTGTTTTATTTATTACTTAATATTGTGCTCCAGTCAATCATTTTGAATTCAGACAGGAAAATGGAATTTTTATTTTTAAAAGGAAAAAAAAAAAGAGGAAAAATGCCATTGGAATAAAGCAGATTTTATTATTTTTAAAAATACAAATATGTCTTTTCTTCCTATGCTACCTATTTTATTTTGTTTTAACCACAGTACATTAATATGAAGACATCCTTTAAACAAAGGATCTTATATAAAGTCTTTTATTAGTTAATTACAAGCATTTATTTTCAGAACATTTCTACAACATTTATCTTTGAGCTTGAGGAATTATGTCCTTGTGACACAATCAGGGAAAAAATGCTTTTCTTTCTTTCAACTAGTACCTTGATGCACATATTTTCTATATGTCATGTATATGTGTGCATAAGTGTGAAGTAAGTGTTTGTATTGCATTTAGCTTCATTTTAACTTTCCATCTGAAGAAGGTTATTGCTGAAGTGTATGTTAGTACTCTGGTATACAGCCCAAACAGGGGAAACCCATTAATACCATTCAGTTACAGCTACTGGTCTATAAAACTGGACATTTGTACCAGTGACATGGTGTTAAATTTTCTTGTTGCTTCTATTTTAGAAACATCTTGTATCAATTAAAATAGGTCATAAATAAAATACTAGAACTTTTAATATGTTAATCTACAGCAGCCTCCATTTATTGACCTGAAAGTTCTTTGCCAATTTTAATGAAGTAAGCCTTGAAGTGCTCCTGTTGCTTTTATCTCTACTTTTCAGATGTGAAAGGCAGAAGTAGAGTAAGTAAAACAATTTGTTCAAGATCCACATAGGAAGTCTGCAGCCCAGTGAGAAATGGAAAATACATTTCTGAATTTTCAGTTCTGTGCTCTAGCTGTAACAAATTATCCTAAGAGAGAAAATGTAATCAGCTTATGAAGAAGAGGCAATGCATTGCATGTACCTCAACAGCCATTATGGTCTACCCTATTTGTGAGAATCACTGAAGGGCCCCGAAGAAAACTGCACCCAGTTTTCTGTCGGAAGAATAATGATGACAGCCTTCCTCGTGTGACACCCTTAGTGTATAAATACTAAAACCACCACAAACTGCTATAATAAACATGTTAATTAAAACCCAACCAAATAAACAACACAACAACAAATAAACACTGAGGCGTTGGACAGTAAGTATTTCTATAAAGGGTGACTTCAATGATAGGGTTGCTTAGGAAGAATTTCCTCAGGTTTTGAGTAGTGCAGAGGTATTTAGTACAAGGGGAATAGGTGATGGTATCCCTTGCTATGCAATCTGGGCACTGTTTATAGCTAGGTTGCTGGAAATAAAATTGGTAGTATAAGGGAGCCAATCAAACTGTATTCTTCATCGTAATGAATTTATCCAGGTAATATTTATCCAGGAAAACACCTTTTTTATTGCAGTGTATAAGAAAAAGCAAAGGATGGAAAGAGAAATACAGGAGATATAGGAAGGGTTTTTCCCCTGGATTCTCTGTGAATTTCTGGTTTACAACCTGTTGTATAAGCAGCAGATACCTTTCTTAGCATTCTCATTTCAAATATGAAGAAAAAAAAGCTTCTGTGGTATTTAAAGCTTATGGTCTTTAAGCCATGTGGAGCACTGGTACAGTATTAAAGATTCAAATATGATTAAGCTTAATATTTTTTCAAACTTTTTGTTGGCTTGTAATAAGCTTACAGCATGTGTTATATGATAAGACAAGATGATACTAAAACATTATTTGGAAAAATAAACCTGTAAAGCTTGATAAAACTTGTTGTCACTGAAATTCCTGGGTAGTAGGGAGCATGAGTAATATTGCAGTTAGGACTTATGCTCCTATTTTAGGTTTCAATATGACAAAGCATTTGAAACATATACTTACGTTCAATCCCTTTTCAGAAAAAAAAATCATAATCACGTGCCTAAATAATGAAATAAATGTGATCTAAGCATATGCTTAAGTGCTTTACTGGATAAGACTGGGCTAAGGAATGGGGTTCTTAGTGAAAAGAAAAAAAAAAAAAAAAACAGTTTTGTATAAGAAAAGTGACATCAAAGACCGAAAATGGTATCTTTTAAATATGTTACTGTCACCACAGGAAACAGGCTCTTCTAGAAATGGTAATTATGTGTAGCTCTGACATCCTTGCTTCAGCATGTTAGTTGCAATTTATAGTTGCAGTTTAAAGGCATAACTTCTCTTTGGCATAAGTGTACATTTTTACTGTGATACAGTGAATAAAGACAGTGAGTTAAGTGTGTTACTTGGAGTGCCTCTCATTAAATGCCGTTACTTATTAATATGCAGATGCTTGGCAGCACAGGAGGAAAATTGTAACTGTGGAAAAGGCTACCGATTAGGTATCACACTGGAACGCACTTCTTCAAAGTGTAACTCTTAAATGATATGTAGTATATAAAATCCAAAATATTAAACTCTTGACGTTGATTGTCATACTATTTTATTTCACATTCTACATCAGCTAACTTATAAACAGTTACGTTAAGAGATCTTTATAAACTTGAAGTACTATCATAATTCCTCTAAAATTTAAACCCACTGACAAAGTTCCTGTAATTAAAACACTCATTAGATACTGTGCAGATACCCTCCAGAATGTAGAGAGTCTCACCAGCTCTAACCTAACCAAAATATTTTGCAAAGAATTGCTTGCTTTGGTTCTGTTTTACATGTCGAGATGATAGAATCGCATTCAATAAAGGTTAGAGAAGACAGCAGATATTAAATGTACATATATATCAGAGGCATACATTAGAGTCAAATATGCGTTAGGATTCTCTCACAGAGTTGTATTTTAAGTCAGTTCAATTCCCTTATTTTTATCACTATTGTAATGTAGACTACATGAGTCTTGTTTCTATACAGGAAAAAAGATTTTTATGGTACTGCTAGGTGGTAGAAATCGAGGATACAGTGCCAAGCACTTCAGTTTCATTCTCTTGTTTCCTTCTTCACCCTTTAAGACAGAGGTTGTGGAGAAGATACAGACTTTATAGAATTTCTTTAGTCTCAGAGGGAAGGAGATAGTAAAAAAGTAAAACCTGAAAAGGTAGTACATGCACACCAAATGTATGTCAACAAGAATGCTTTTTTGGCTGTATAATGCCTCATCCTTACCTCAGTGAAGTCAACCAAAAGCCTCCCATTGACTTTCAAGGGAGCCAAGAAGAATGTTTCTGTGTAAATGTACCCAAGTAGCAAATATCAGTAGTACTTAAACTATGTGAGACACTCATAGGAAAGCAGACAGAAAAATCATGGATTTGATCTCAGTCATCCAGCCTTCCAAAGCGGGCTTTCTGTATCCTCTTAAACATTTTGCCACTTGTAGAAGGTACAAAAGCATGAGGAAACACTGGGGAAGCTACACCTAAAATCAGTTTATGCTTTGTTCATTTAAAGAAACAATGCTCTTCTGAAAATAGTTTTAATTGACAGCTCTCTTAGCTGAGACTTTAAAGAAAGCACTAAGTTTCAATGATTTTACAGAAGTCAGACAAAAGAAAGACATCACGTTTTCTATCTAGCCACATAGCCCAAGCCCCAGAAAGCAAAGGCAGGGCTTGGGAGAATGATGAACTGCCCACTATAGACGAAGATCAGGTTTGAGACCAGCTAAGGAACCTACAAGCGCGCAAGTCCATGGGACCTGACGAGATACATTCAGGGGTCCTGAGGAAACTGGCGGATGTAGTTGCTAAGCCACTATCCATCATATTTGAGAAGTCATGCCGGTCTGGTGAAGTTCCCGCTGACTGGAAGAGGAGAAACATAACCCCCATTTTTAAAAAGGGAAAAAAGGAAGACCTGGGGATCTACAGGCCAGTCAGTCTTACCTCTGTGCCCAGCAGGATCATGGAGCAGATCCTCCTGGAAACTATCCTAAGGACATAGAAAATAAGGAGGTGATTGGTGACAGCCAACATGGCTTCACTAAGGGCAGATCGTGCCTGACAAATCTGGTGGCCTTCTATGACAGGGTTACAGCATGGGTGGATAGGGGAAGAGCAACTGACATCATCTATCTGGACTTGTGCAAACCATTTGATACTGTCCCACATGGCATCCTTGTCTCTAAATTGGAGAGACATGGATTTGAAGGATGGACCACTCGGTGGGTAAAGAATTGGCTTGCTGGTTGTACTCAAAGAGTTGCAGTCAATGGCTCAATGTCCAAGTGGAGATCTGTAAGGAATGGTGTTCCTTAAGGTATTGGGACTGGTGCTGTTTAACATCTTTGTTGGTGACATGGACAGTGGGATCGAGTGCACCCTCAGCAAGTTTGCTGAAGACACCAAGCTCTGTGGTGCATTTGACATGCTGGAGGGAAGGGATGGCATCCAGAGGGACCTGGACAGGCTTGAGGGTGGACCTGTGCGAACCTCATGAAGTTCGACAAGGCCAAGTGCAAGGTCCTGTATCTGGGCTGGGGCAATCCCAAGCACAAATACAGGCTGGGTGGAAAATGGATTGAGAGCAGCTCTGAGGAGAAGGACTTGGGCGTGTTGGTTGATGAGAAGCTGAAAATGAGCCAGCAGTGTGTGCTTGCAGCCCAGAAAGCCAACCGTATCCTGGGCTGCATCAAAAGAAGCATGGCCAGCAGGTTGAGGGAGGTGATTGTCCCTCTCTACACTGCTCTCATGAGATCCCACCTGGAGTATCGCTTTCAGCTCTGGGTCCCCAGCACAAGAAGGACTTGGACCTATTAGAATGAGGCCAGAGGAGGGCCACAAAAATGATCAGAGGGCTGGAGCATGTCTCATATGAAGACAGGCTGAGGGAGTTGGGGTTGTTCAGCCTGGAGAAGAGAGGGCTCCAGGGAGACCTTACAGCGGCCTTCCAGTACCTAAAGGGGGCCTACAAAAAAAACAAGAGAGGGACTTTTTGTCAGGGAGTGTACTAATAGGACAAGAAGTAATGGTTTTAAACTAAAAAAGGGTAGATTTAGATTAGATATTCAGAAGAAATTCTTTACTCTGGGGGTGGTGAGGCACTGGCACAGGTTGCCCAGAGAAGCTGTGGATGCCTCATCCCTGGAAGTGTTCAAGACCAGGTTGGATGGGGCTTTGAGCAACCTGGTATAGTGGAAGGTGTCCTTGCCCATGGCAGGGGGGTTGGAACTAGGTGGTCTTTAAAGTCCCTTCCAACCCAAGCCATTCTATGATTCTGTGGTTCTATGTGTGTGTGTGTGTGTGTGTTTGTTTGTTTAATTTGGATTTGTAAGAGATTTGGATTATGGTGAATTTGAATCTCAAAGTGAAACTAGGAAAGCTGGGTAGTGGAGGAAATCGAGTTTACCAACGATTACATTACTGATTCATTAATTATTGAAAAAAAATCTGTTTAATTTCTGGATCAGTTTTGAAGAGTTTGATAAATACACACATATATATCTACATATGTAAGTATAATGCATATAAGAGAGTGTGCTTCATTACACACACCCAATAGGTATTTATCCACATTTATAAATACAGGTATGTTACAAATTTAATTTACAACAAAATTTCCTAGCTATATTGGTTATTTATTTTTCATCAGCAAAAATCCTGAAAATATTGTATAAATGGTACATGGTATGTGCAAGTTATATATATACATATTTTTTTTTGCCAATACAACCTGTTTGGGAACACATGCAGTGAAGTTCAAGGTCTTGATATTCTTAAATTTGTATAGAAATTCTAAACGGGTCTTGGATAAAAAAAAAAAGAAATGAGGATTTGAAATGAATTATTCCGATCAGGACTGAAAAATTGATTGTGTGTCTGTATATATATATATATATTTAGAAGGTGAAGTCAAGCTGGGCAGCAAACCCCACTTTTAATAAAAATGGGTTTAATACAGGTACTCTCTAGGAATGAAAACAAGATTGCTGAATGACATTTTGACTGTGAGTAAGGTTAGTTTCATATTCTTTCTCTTGCTTTTTCCCTTTTTCTCTTAATTTTTCTCTCTCCCCACCCCCCTTTCTCTCACCCTTTCTCTTGTTCTCTTTCTCCTTTGATCTCTTCTTTTTTTTCTTTCCTTTTTCAATCCAAAGCAATTTTTAGCAATTTCATGATAATTTCTAATTCTGTTTTCCATGGTCTGTATTTTCTTTATTAAGCTGCTTTGGATATTTTGCAAGCTGTATGCAGAGCAGATATAACTTGTTGTTTCTGAGTTTCTGATCTTATGATAAGTCCCTTCAATACTGTTGTACTTTTAAGAGCTGAAGCACACAAAATCTAAGGAAACTAAGGAAATGCCTCTTGCTGGGCTGGACACTGCCTTAATAGATCCAATTGGAAGATATGTGTTAACTTACATCACCTTACATTACCATCATTCTGTGTGCAGTTTTGGGCGCCACAATGTAAGAAGAACAGAAAACTATTTGAAAGTGTCCAAAGGAGGGCTACTAAGATGGTGAAGGGTCTAGAGGGGAAGACACATGAGGAGCGGCTGAAGTCTCTTGGATTGTTCAGCCCAGAGCAGAGGAGACTGAGGGGAGGCCTCATGGCGGCCTGCAGCTTCCTCATGAGGGGAGCGGAGGGGCAGGCGCTGAGCTCTGCTCTCTGGTGACAGCGACAGGACCCGAGGGAACGGCATGGAGCTGTGACAGGGGAGGGGCAGGCTGGGGGTTAGGAAAAGGTTCTTCACCGAGAGGGGGGGCGGGCACTGGAACAGGCTCCCCAGGGCAGTGGTCACAGCACCGAGCCTGCCGGAGTTCAAGAAGTGTTTGGACAACGCTCTCAGACATAGGGTTTCATTTTTGGGTGGTCCTGTGTGGAGCCAGGAGTTGGGCTTGATGATCCCTGGGGTCCCTTCCAGCTCAGGATATTCTATGATTCCATGATTCTGTGACCTTGCTCTATGGACAAGTGTTTTGAATCAATGATTTCACTCTCAAGTTTCACAGCACATCTTTGGTATATTATATTTGCTGCAGAGTAAGTTATGTGTTAATCATTTGTCCCTGTGTGACTTTTTTTCTATTCTATTGCTTTTATTTATCTGAAAAGTAAATATTACATTTAAATTATGATTTTAAAAATAGTTTTCTCCCTGTGTAGTATTTGTTACAGAAGACAAAGTGATACACCAAGCCTTTTAAATGGAAAAAAATGGATGCATGTTATGGGTTTTGATTATTGAGGGCATTACTTTGCCTTGGATTGATGTACAAGAAAATCTGTGTTTTTTAGAAGGCAGGGGTTTCTGAAATTGAGACAGATACTTTTGTTACTCTTCCTTCTCCTCTCTGCCATCCTGTGAAGCTACTGAAGTGTTCAGGAAGTGTTCTGTGTGGCTAACAGAGGAAAAATCCCTGCTTCACACTCAAGTCTAAAAGTAGGAATGACTGCATTTTGCTAAATCTACAGGGAAAAGCACACCTTAGGTGGTGCTAGGTTTGTTAACACTCCTGGTGATTGCTTGAGGATTTGAAAATGCTATCAAGATATTTAACAAGACATGCTACAGCAAAAGTGTCCACTGTTTTTTATGTGTTTACTTGTATGACATCATAACTGATTTTTTCTTTATTATGACAGTTACTAATTCATCCTCTTTTTAATAAAAACTTTTTTTCTCAAATATTCAACTTCTGGAGTAAAATTTTCTTTCAATGAAAGGCATATTAGTCTTTTATAGCATAAAATTAATACCCTTTTAGGCCATTTACTGAAGATTGCAGTATTATTATTTTGTACAACCATAAAATAGTAGCATCAGTTCTTTTAATCTCAGCTAAAAATTGTCTTTCATTTCTTGAGTGTTGCGAGTTGCAGATTTAGAAGGACTGTACATCATTTCCATGGTATTAGCTTTGCTGTGTGACACTATTCAGATGCATATGTGACAACAGCTTATGCATTCACCCTTCTACCAGGTGAATGCTCCTATGCTTGAAAAGGGCTTTACAAAAAGGCAGAGAATTATGAGCACTCATTAGTTATTGCCAATTGATGCTAATATACTGGGAACCTAATCATTTAATCATTCTGATTGAAATGATAGGCATGATTCACAGGAGATGTAAATTGGTATAGCCCTATTTAAATCAATGAAACTATACTGATATATGCCAGATGAGAATCAGGTCCCTCATCCTGATTTGAATAATTTAATGGTAGGCTGACCAGACCATTAGAGAATACAGTTAATAGAACAATCCTATATTGAAACTGGAATGGAAAATGGAAGCTAGTAACCTTTTAAATCTTTTTTTTTATTTTTTTTTCCCCTCTATTTACCTGTGAATAGACAAGTCTTAGGTAGATCATGTTTAAGCTTTGAAGTTGGTGGTATAGTGGTGTATTTAGCAAACAACCACAATGTAGAAAAATATTCTAAAATTTTTTCACATGATACTGTAAAAACAACCCACGTTTTGATGATTGTTGAAAACAAATCATTTTACCTCTGCAGCTGCTGATATTATTCAGCACTCTCTTTGTCCTTACACTTACCGAGTATGTTGTTAAAGTAGTAACTAGAGTGTAAAAGAAAGGTGGATAAAAATAGAAAATCACTGCAATTCATCTAGTTCTTGTTAATGAAGGATTGTTCCCTACTAAACATATACAGTGTCATTTCAAATTCTGTATGCTTGTCATTGTAAGGAAGTAGTGTAAACATGGTTGCAAGTCTTTTATTTTTTTTACATGAAAGTATCTTAAATAAGAGTTATGAAATTGCAAACTCTCCCTGGAACTACAACAAATGTTTCTTCTCATTTCATGCACCTCTGGGACTGTAGCACTGGAAAATGGATGCAAGAACCCATAAATTTGCCAGATGCTTGGTACCGGGTTCCTGGCATACATTTAATCCCTCACTATTTTTGTCCCTGAAAGGAGAAAAATAAACAAGATAAATTGGAATTTGGTTTCATTTAAAATATATTACTGAGTTAATATATGCATGTCTATTTTTGCAGTGATCACCAGCAGTGTTTAGCAAACTGATGTCAATATATCATATGTACATATATTACATAAATGGAAAGGTATGGAATGCATGGTGGGCTAACTCATTTATTTCTATCAATTTACTATGGGAGGTCCTCTGTACCAAATGAAGGTGATGCATCAAGAAGTAGTTCATTGTTTATTAGGATCAGTTTGATTTTAAGAACTTTGATGTCAACCCTGTGAACTCACAAAGGTTCCTACATCTTTTAAGTTGCTTTACAAGAACTATTTTGCACCACTGAGATTAGTTTTGAGGCTGCATTGATAGGTTGCTTTACCTTATACATTGATGTAGTTAGAGATTGTAATTGAGACAAATTTAAGCTCTGGAATCTGGATTTTAAAAAGAAAGTGATACTTGGAAGGGAAGGAAGGATCGCTTGACTTGGACAGTCACTGCAATATTTTATAGTACTTCAATTAATTTTTTAACAATTATAATACATTCTGTTTGTGTAGCAGACTTCATTCAAGACTGCGAAGAATCCTTACCAATTTAAAGTTTCAAAAGGTTTCTGGAGCTGGATCAGTATCACCAGATCTGTGAGATGTGATTTCAACAAATTTTACCCAGGTTGATTTTTGCAGTAATTAAAACTCTACAACTTTGAATTATATTAAAAGAATAGTTTCAAACAAAACTAAGTTGGGAGAAGTGTATGAACTTTGCACAGTTCTGTCTTCAAAATGAAATAACCCAGCAGAACAAAAATGAATATTTCTGTTAACGTGCAAACTTTTTACATTTTCATTTTAAAATGAAGCTTTAGAAAATAAAAATAAAATATAAAAAATGTAGTACTAAAATTAGACATTTTTTTTTCAAATGTTCTTTGTTTTGTAGGAATCACAAAATCACAGAGTGGTTGAGGTGGGAGGGGACTTCTGGAGGCCATCTGGCCCAACCCCCTGCTCAGGCAGAGTCCCCTAGAGCAGGTTGCCCAGGGCCATGCCCAAGCGGCTTTTGAAGATCTCCAAGGAGGGAGACTCCACAACCACTCTGGGCAACTGTGCCAGTGCTCAGTTGTCCTGACAGTGAAAAACTGCTTCCTGCTGTTCAGAGGTTCCCGTGTTCCAGTTTGTGCCCATTGCCTCTTAGTCCTAGTACTGGGCACCACTGAAAAGAGCCTGGCTCTGTCCTATTTGCACCCTCCCTTCAGGTATTTATATACAATGATGAGATCCCCCCTGAGCCTTCTCTTCTGCAAGGTGAACAGTCCCAGCTCTCTCAGCTTCTCGTCATAGGAGAGGTGCTCCACTCCCTTCGTCATCTTCATGGCCCTACGTTGGACTCTTTTCATTATGTCCATGTGTCTTGTACTGGAGAGCCCAGAACTGGACACAGCACTCCGGGTGTGGACTCACCAGTGTCCTTACCCAGAGGCCACTCCTTTTTCCTCCTAATTTTTGGACTGACCACCAAAGAAAAACTTTTTTTCCATCTCTGGATATCTGTGTTGTAGATTGATACGATGAATTGTTTCAAAGCCACATTAATGGTTTAATAGCAGATTCTAGAATAAAGTCCGTAAATCCTATTTGCTATACTTCTACTTTTAACTATTTACAGGGAGATGATGCTGGTGAAAATAGAAATCAAACAATGTGTTTTAAAGAGGAAGTTCAGATTAAGTCCTTAACTGACTACACTAAAAGCAATTAGCACAATGGTAGGGAAAGATTTCAGCAGTCTGAGGGGATAGTAACTCAGAAATGTTAAGTTAATGGCTTCTTTGGAAATGCTAGTTGAAATAATAGTATTATCAGTGTAATGAAACATTTTGTTTAATAATTTTGAGCTACCTTGTGCTAAGTGGAATTTATAACAATCAAATGGGGCATTTTCTTAGTGCTTTGAGTCGTGTGCTCAGAGTTTTCTAGATATGGATCTCTCTTCCTTACCATCAGAAAGGTTTCATACTGTAGCATGATCTATCAGAGTCTGTGAGGAGAACTTAAATCATCATCATCATAAAAAAGGTTGTTTCAAGAAATTTATTCCTCATGCAAGCTAACAACTGGGATTATCCAACATCCCCAAGCCAGGGAAGAGATGGTTATGATATGTACCCCAAAAGTGAGGGTACATGGAGGGTACTTTTTTCTCATTGACTATCATAAAAGCAAGAACTTCTTTGCATTTGATGACTTAGTGCCAATGTGAATGGAGAATCTGGCCCCAGGGTTCTGTCTGTTGCAATGTAGAAAGTAATTCCTGAGCCAAGAAACCTAAACTGTTTTCCTTGACATTGGTTTTCATATACTGAAATCTTCCCGAAGAGTCTCAACTGGTTTCGGCATCACCTGAGAAAGCAGTTTCACAGTCAGGATCAAAACCATATATGTCTTTATTGATATATGTTAACATCTTCAAAGACTTCCCTGTCTGAGATGAGCATTTCTAATTGGCATGTCTGAGTGTGTATATTATAGCATCCCCACGCACACACACACACACAAGCAAACAAGCACCTGTGTACACTTTTACTTGCACTTCTTTTGGGGACTAGCACAGCTCTGTGTGCCCTCTCTATGTGTGATTAAATATTAATTAGGCTTCTAATATAAGCAAGTGAGTTCACAGGCCCGAGTACCACATAAATAATGCATGAGGTACCCGAAGGCTCAGCGTTAGAAGCTGATTGGCCACCTTGGATTTGTATAATTATGAAGTTTCATTATTAACAGTGGAAGCAGTGGAGAGATTTGCCTAGCTTGAGGGACTTTGAAAGCATAAGCTGTCTCATTAGGGAAAAAGGGAGTAAGGCATAATATGCAAACTTGTTAGAAAAAAAAAAAAGGAATAAAAATTAAGCATAGCTCTTTAACGGGAGTATTTTCTACGTATATATAAACATTTCCAAGTGTATAAAAAGACAGAAATTCAAATAGGTGAGGTCTATACTATAGGTATTTAACAGTTTTGTTTGCAAGAGATCTCTCATAAAAGCATTAGTTCTCAGTATAAAACAATCTTTAATATTTTACAGAAAAATCCACAGGTAGCTTAATGGGTTCTGCAAAGTGAGAGGTACGGAGGTGCAAGAGAATGAACACAGTCCAGGGTTCTTGCTAGAATGTGTGTTGTGCATGCAATTAAATCTCAAGGTCAAACAATTTACAGACAATTACTTTTCTAACATCTCCAGAAATGCCTGCTTACACGTCTTTAATTTTAAATGATACTGATATTCCAATTCTCCCCAAAGGTTAATGCTGACTAAATCCAGCTGTGACCTGACACGATGCGACAGCACAGTGCCTAATTATCCTCTGGATAGTCATTTACTTTAAACCATTAAAGAAATAGGCTGAGAGGAAGATTTAGGACCCAGAAAAAATGTTAGCCTGACTTCTTTCTTCTTGAGGATGGGATGGGCTGAAAAATAAAAATAAAATCTTGCTAAATGTTAGCCATTTGCTTTGATGGCAGAAAATTGTTCATCCCACTCTGTTTTTTTTACAGGTTAAATTGCTAACTAGTTCATTTTATCCATTGCCTACGGCTGGCGCTAAATGTCAGTGACAAATTTTGTACTTGTCTTGAAGAATGAATTAAGTTATGCACAAAAGCTATAGTGCTCTTTTTAAGATGAGTGAATTGCAGAGGGAAAAAAAAAGTTGCTCGTTTGAAAAAGGATTATTTCGATTAAAGGCCTTTTCTATTGTAGTGGAAGACAGGTAGTGGTTTAAGATAATTCCGACAGTTACCTCCCACAGAGGCTGCAGTCCTTTACTAGAAATTTCTTTAAGAGCACTTGTGTCAGATTATATACTATGATTATTATCATAAGACCATTTGTGACAGTAAAGGGGGGAACAATTACAGAAAATGGCAACTATTATTCATTAACTAACGTAAAACTGTTCTTTCTTCAGTGAGGTCAGCATTCCATCACCGTCACACAAACCTTTCTAAGGTTTATAGCAATGACAATTAAAAAAAAACAACAACAAAAAACACAAGTATATTCTATGCCAAATGTTGGTAAGAAAGAACAGTTCGTTCAGCAATTTATATTGAGAAGACCTGGCACAGACTTCACAATCCATCTGGTTTTTAGTTATCTGGCTCTGGTACCACCCCATCATCTCTCAGTGAATAAAAAGTATCTAAGAATGATTGCTATCATCATAGTGTTTGAAACTCTAAACTGGTTTACTATCCATAGGCTAAGCCTAAGGGAGCTCTGCATGTTCATATTTTACTTGGTTTTATTTTCGTGTGCACTATATCTGTGTATCAAAAATCCAAGGAGGGCTTAAAGTTAAGACTAGACTTTACAGCCGCATCTGTTACAGGGGTCTTTGTTAGAAAGTCAACATCTCTCACCTCAGTGGGGTGGCATAACCAATGCTCTCTTGTGCTTATAGTGCCTAGTTTGCTCTAGATATAATTACTACAACATGGCAATAATTATTTTTAATTTATTATTTGGATTATGGTAGTGCCTGCTATTTCTATCTGTAAGCAGGGTACCATTGTGCTGCACATTGTACAAAAACACAGATTTGAAAGAAATGTTGTTTTTAGTGGCACCCACAGGTTTTGGCAGATACTTTTCTCCTCTCACTGTGTGCGTAAATATTTTCACTGATACCAGCTGTAGAGAGTGATATGGTAAATGCTAATCTCAGTACAGTCATAGCAGTCACAAATGGAAGTTAGATCTGTAATTTCAAGTTGAAAGCTGAAATGAAAAATCTTGTGATTATACACTACTGCCCTAAGCTACTGAAAGATTCACTCTTCTTTTCTCTCCACACTCTCACACTCAGGCAAGTGGATAAGGTTTCCTCCCCAAGAGAAAGAAAAATACAGATTATCATTTTTCTGGTGATAACAGTACAGCTCCTGAAAATCTGTCTCTAAAAGGTAATACAGGCTGGGGTGCATCTCACCTAACTGTGGACATATAAAGCACGGGTATCTCAGTCTGACCAAGTCATCTTTGCTCCTCTCACTAGAATATGAGAGAAAAGATGTAGAATCCTAGAATCATCTAGGTTGGAAAAGACCTTCAAGATCACCAAGTCCAACCACCAACCTGACCTACTGAGTCCCACCACTAAACCACAGCCCTTAGTGCCACATCAACGCGTCTCTTAAATACCTCCAGGCATGAAGACACCACCACTTCCCCAGGGCAGCCTGTTCCAATGCTTGACCACCCTCTCCATGAAGAAAGTCTTCCTGATATCCAATGTAAGCCTCCCCTGGCACAACTTGAGGCCACTTCCTCACATCCTATCACTTGTCACCTGAGAAAAGAAACTGACACTCTCCTTGCTGTAGACTCCTTTCAGGCAGTTGTAAAGAGTGATGAAGTTTCCCCTCAGACACCTCTTCTCCAGACTGAACAACCCCAATTCCCTCAGCTGCTCCTCATAACTGTTGCTTTTAGTCCCTTCACCAGCTTCATTGCTCTTCTCTGCACATGCTGGAGCAGCTCAATATCCTTGTAGCGAGGGGCCCAAAACTGAACACTGTATTTGAGGTGCAGGCTCACCAATAATACCACATACAAGGGGACATTCACTTCACTAGTTCTGCTGGCCACATTATTTCTGATGCAGGCCAGGATGCCATAGCCCTTCTTGGCCACCTGAGCACACTGCTGGCTCATGTTCAGCCAGCTGTTGACGAGCACCCCCAGGTCCTTTTCTGCTGGGCAGCTTTCCAGTCACTCTTCCCCTAAGCTGTGTCGCTGCATGGGGTTGTTATGACCCAAGTGCAGGACCTGGCACTTACCCCTGTTGAATGTCACGCGATTGGACTCAGCGCATCGACCTAGCCTATCCAGATCCCTCTGCAAAGCCTTCCTACCCTCAAGCAGATGGACAGTCCCACCAAACTTGGCATCATCTGTGAACTTACTGAAGGTGTGCTCAATCCGTTTATCAAGATTCTTGATAAAAATATTAACCAAAACTGGCTCCAGTACTGAGACCTGGGGAATGCCACTGGTGACCGCCTGCCAGCTGGACTGAACTCCATTCACTATGACTCTTTGAGCCTGGCCATCCAGCCAGTTCTTCACCCAGCAAACTGTACACCTGTCCAAGCCATGAGCAGCCAGTTTCTCCAGGGGAATGCTGTAGGAAACAAAGTCACTTTACTAAAATCCAGCTAAACAACATCCACAGCCTTTCCCTCATCTACTAAGTTGGTCATCTTGAAGGAGATCAGGTTATTCAGGCAGGTTCTGCCTTTCATAAACACATGCTGACTGCTTCTGATCACCCCATTGTCCCATATGTGCCATGTGATGATATTCGAGATGATCTGCTCCATAACCTTCCCTGGTACTGAGGTCGGACTGACAGACCTGTAATTCCCTGGATCTTTCTTCCTGTCCTTCTTGTAGGTTGGAGTCACATTTGCTAATCTATGGCCAGATGCATTCCACATAATTTTAGGCATCTGTTTATGATGAGGCAAATTATTCTGTAAAGGTGTTTGGTTCTTTCCATTAACTCTAAAGAGAGCCTAACATTGATCTCAGGTTTAGATTCTCACATGAGGGCACATGCATCATACCACTTATAATTTTCCATTCCCTTAACTTTTCATCTCTGTCCTTCCTGATCACAGTTGAAGAATTCATTTCCACTCCCATGCATGAAAAAGGGTCCTTCAAAGTTTTTATGAAGTATATTTTGAACTGTCTCAGTTATTTTTTTCCATTTGTAAATACCTACACTTTTGACCTTCCCTTTGATAAGCTAGTTGGAGCACCTTCAGTCCCATATTTTTGTCTTTGTTTTTAACCTTGGATCACTTATGTAGCTCTCTTATGAGTTTTCCCTTCACACATTTTTTTGCAGTGTGAATAAGTGTTATAGGAGTGGTCTCACCAAAATGTTACATAGGGAAAGACTGTTCCTTGCTTCTGTTCCTTGGTATATGAGAATTTCATTAACTGTTAATGCCACAACACTGCATGAAGAAATTGTACAGAGATAGATATTCATAATTTCCTGTAATATTATTTTTTGAAGAAAAATCTTTGTTCTTTGCTCTCAGTTACCTACATCCTTGCATTAGACTGTATAAATAACTGTATTTATAACTGCACATTTTGCCAACATTGACCGTTCAACTAGGTGGTCATTTGCAACTGTTGCACTCTACTCATTGTTTATCATCATTTGATGATATGAAATATTTGAATTAAAGAAGCTACTGCATTTTGAAACCTGTCAATGAGTCAGATTTACTGCTTTTTAATTACACAAAGTAACTAAAGGTGACTTACACAAATTTAAGAATTTTATCTACGCCATGCAGGCAGGCAATGGAGAGAAAGAGAGGCATCTTCAGAGGGCAATCCATCTCACTGACTCCAATGGAAAAGCAGATCAAAATTTAAATAAAGCAAACAAATAACAAAGGAAAAAAAGACAACCCAACCCAAACCAAAATTATCTTTGCACGTATAACTCCTCCAGAAAATGAGAGAATGAGAGAGAAGGAGAAAACAACTTGTTTGTAACAGATCATAGTCATATTCCACAGACAGCATAAAAAGTCTAGAAGTGATTCTTCAAACACAGGCATATTTCTCTCCACTGACTGCTCTAGGTCTTGGAAATAGCTTAGACTCAATATTTAACTTTTGGATGGATAAAATTACATGGGATGAATATCAACCCATGCTTGCTATTTGAAAATGTGTTTTTACATTTCCTGTTTTATTTATTTGAGAACTAGGGGAACAGTATTTAAGAAAATATAATGGACAAATATATTAAATATTATGTTCAGTTTTGCAGGGTAATAGAAACATTTAATTTTCATGTTTATTCCTGGAACAGAATCATGGAAACTGTATTTTTTTTCATTATGGCCTTTTTTCACACCTTAATTATTGGATAGTCCCCTGGTAAATTCAATCTTTTACGAAAAGTTGTAATTATGTTCAGCTGAAACCTCCAGCTAGGGCTACAGAACTTTCTGCTGTAGCTTATTACAATTCCCAAGACACATACATACTGAAGCATAGTGTCTGATCCAGAGACCTTGCCTCTTTGAGAGCACTTGAAGTGGAAAAAGACATACTCATCAAGAAAATATTTCATCACTGTAAATGCTATAGCTTTGAGAACTGTTTTGCCAGTAATATTACTTTGTAAAATAAAGAACTTGCAAATAGCTGATGGGTGTGAATATGCTTTCGTATATTATATATATAGCAAAGAAGTGACTCAAAATATTTGAAATATTTCCAATGGATAAACTTCAACTAATTTTTGAAAATTAGGAAGGCATTTTGTAATAAGGAAGGCATATATATGTTTAGCACCAAGAAGTAGAGAGCTTACCCCTTTTTTTTTTTTTCATTTGAATCTAAATTCATAAACAAATACAAAAGTTCTCCTTTCAATAATTCTATTTAGTAATTTATTCTGTGAACTTTTGGATTAAAATCAGTGGGACAATACCAAGATGCAAACAGGATGTAAACCTGCATATCTTGGACAAAGTTTAATGACTGATTAAGTGTGCACAATACAAAAACTGTTGAGAAAAAAAAAAAAAAAAGGAATAGAATTCAAAACAATCAAAGATTGTCAAATAATCAAAGTAAAACTGAATAATCATAGAATCATAGAATGGCCTGGGTTGAAAAGGACCTTAAAGATCATCTAGTTTCAACCCCCCTGCTCTGGGCAAGGTTGCCAACTACTAGAGCAGGCTGCCCAGCGCCACATCCAGCCTGGCCTTGAATGCCTCCAGAGATGGGGCATCCACAACCTCTCTGGGCATAAGCTGGGATATTAGAAATAACACACGTTTCTAAGACAGGTTTTATTGTGTTTAGACCATACCAATGACCTCAGGTTTCCATTTTTTAAATTGAACTCTTTTGAGTTTACCTGTTTAATTTCTTTCCTGCAGAACTACCCTCCTCCTGTTGAAACAAAGTATAAATACTTGCTAAATTAAAGTATCATCAATTTTTCTTCCTCTTGTACTGAGAACACGTTTCCTCTCACTAATGAATTAAGGATATATCCAAACAGAAAGAAGTGCAGAAAGCAAAAATATCCCTTTGGATGCAGAAGAGGAAGAACACTGTCCTTGCTGAGGGTTCAGCTTCTGCTAGTTTCTTGTGACGACACACCTAGCGCTACAGGGCAGAGTCCACTGTGTGAACAGCAGGCACAGCCGTCCCTTAGCTGAACATGCCTAAGAGGCACATTTGTGACATCTCAGCTTGTTTAAAAATGATTTTAGAAAAGAAAAAGGATGCTGTACTGTTTGTCTGAAGGGAGTCAATCTACTTGCTGCTGCCAGTAAGGTACTAGAAATCATATGATCATAGAATCATAGAACCCTAGAATCATAGAATCATAGAATGGTTTGCATCTTCTTTATAAGCCCCCTTTAAGTACTGAAAGGCTGCAATGGGGTCTCCCTGGAGCCTTCTCTTCTCCAGGCTGAACATCCCCAACTCCCTCAGCCTGTCTTCATAGGAGAGGTGCTCCAGCCCTCTGATCATCTTTGTGGCCCTTCTCTGGACCCACTCTAACAGGTCCACATCTTTCTTGTGCTGGGGGCCCCAGACCTGGATGCAGTGCTCCAGGTGGAGCAGACTCCTCAAGGAGTCACCTCCCTCGACCTGCTGTCCATGCCTCTCTTGGTGCAGCCCAGGATGCATTTGGCCTTCTGGGCTGCAAGCGCATACTGCTGGCTCATGTTGAGCTTTCATCCACCAGAACCCCCAAGTCCTTCTCTGCAGGGCTGCTCTCAATGAGTTCTTCTCCCAGTCTGTACTCATGCGTGGGATTGCTCCAACCCAGGTGCAGCACCCTGCACTTGGACTTGTTGAACCTCATCAGGTTCACATGGGCCCACTTTTTCAAACTTTCTGGCTGCAGCCATCCAGCCAATTCCTTACCCACTGAATGGTCCACCTTTCAAATCTGTCTCTCTCCGATTTAGAGATCAGGATGTCGTATGGGACTGTGTCAAAGGCCTTGCAGAAGTCCAAGTAGATGACATTGGTCAGTCTTCCCTTGTCAACTGATGCAGTCACTCCATATCATAGAAGGCCACCAGATTGGTCGGGCACGAGCCCTTGGTGAAGCCATGCTGGCTGTCTCGGATCACCTCCTTGTCTTGCATATGCCTTAACATTGCTTCCAGGAGGATCCATTCCATGATCTTCCCAGGCACAGAGAGAGGCAAGACTCACTGGTCTGTATTTCCCTGGGTCTTCCTTTCTACCCTGTTAAATACGGGAGTGATGTTTCCCTTTTTCCAGTCACCAGAGACTTCTCCTGATTGCCAGGACTTTTCAAATATGATGGAGAGTGGGTTGGCAGCTACATCAGCCAGTTTCCTCAGGACCCTGGGATGCTTGGCATTGGGCCCCATAGACTTGTACCTGTTCAATTTCATCAGGTGGTCTCAAACCTGCTCTTTGATTACAGTGGGAGGGACTTTGCTCACCCAGCCCTTGCATAGAGGTTCAGGGACCCGAGAGACATGGGAAGCCTGACTGCCGGTGATGAAGACTGAGGCAAAGAATTTGTTGAGTACCTCAGCCTTCTCCATGTCTGTTGTTACCAGTTCTCCCTTCTCATTTATCAGAGGGGGTACACTCTCCTTGGCCTTTCTTTTCTGGCCAATGTACCCAGAGAATCCCTTCTTGTTATTCTTTGCATCCCTTGTCAAGTTCAGTTCCATCTGTGCCTTGGCTTTCCTGATCCCATCCCTACACATCTGGATGCCATCCCTGTACTCTTCCCAGGCCACATGTCCCTGCTTCCACTGCCTGTGCATTTGCTTCTTACACCTCAGCTTGACCAGCAGGTCCTTGCTCAGCCATGCCGGTTTCCTGCCTTCCCTGCTTGTTTTCTTACACGTGGGGACGGAGAGCTCTTGCACTCTAAGAAAAGCGTTCTTAAAGAGTTACCAGCTCTGATCAGTTCCTCTGTCCCTAAGGACAGTGTCACAGGGAATCCCATCCACTAGTTCTTTCCACAGCTGGAAGTTCACTCTTCTAAAATTCAGGGTCCTGACTTTGCCAGGCCCATGTTCCATGAGATCATGAACTCAACCAGGGCGTGGTCAATACAGCCCAGATTGCCTCCGATCTTAACCTCTTAATGAGTTCATCTGCATTGGTGAGCACCAGGTCCAGTAATGCTTCTCCTCTGGTTGGTTTGCGTAATAGCTGGACCAGGAAGTTATCCTTGATGCACTCCAGGAGTATCCTGGACTGCTTACAGCCTGCTGTGGAGCTTTCCCAGCAGACATTGGGTGGTTGAGATCCCCCATCAGGATGAGAGCCTGTGAGCACGACACTTCTTGTAGCTGAAACAGGAAGGCCTCGTCAACAGGCTCCCCTTGATCAGGCAGCCTGTATTAGACCCCATCCACAAGGTGTCCTTTATTGGTCCAGTCCTTAACTTTTACCCACAAGCTCTCAACCCGTCCATGGCTGTTTCTGAGAAGCAGCTCTTCACAATCTATCCTTTTTTTAACATAGATGGCAACAGCCCTGCCCCTCCCTTCCTGCCTATCTCTTCTGAAAAGCTTGTAGCCCTTGATTCCAGTGTTCCAGTTGTGAGATTCATCCCACTACATTTCCATGATAGCAATTATGTCATAGTTTTCTAAGTGCACCATGTTTTCCAACTCCTCTTGCTTGTTTCCCCTGCTGCGTGCATTGGTGTAGAGGCACTTCAGCTGGGCTATTGGCTGCATTAACTTTTTAGAGGAGCCCTCCCTAATTCGTTTGGGACTACTCACAAGTGTTTCCCTATTGCTTCCTAAATTGTTGGTGTTCCCTGGTTCTTCTCAGTCACTCAGAAGTACATCCTCTCCCACCGCTGATGTGCAACCATAGTCAGAATAAAAGCTGATCAGTGAAGTTGCTACATTAACGATCAATAACATAAAAAAGTCAGTAAAAACCTTCAACTCTGGTCCCTCTCCATATGTTGCTTTCACAAATACAGATTTGAATTCAAAATGGTTCACTTTGTGTTTAATATAAATTCTTGTTAATGTTTTACTCGGCAAAATATTTCTATACATAACAAGAATTCCTTTTGCAGGATTTTTGAAGTGCCATAGTTACTGGATATTGTAACAGACGTGCTTTTTTTNTTTTTTGAAAGACGTTTTTTTTTTTTTTTTTTTTTTTTTTTTGGCACATAAGTGGGAGAGATTCCGTTTTCACCTGAAGATCCCTATGAAATGAAATGTGTCACTTGGTCATGTTGCCAAAAAGCTGGTCTAGCCTCATTTTCCTCTGGAAGTATTTCTAACATACACTTATTGTCACAGGACAACAGGGTTCTTCTGATATTGAACAGTGAAATGGCAGCAGACCACGGCTAAGTTTGGTGGATTTTATTATAACTACACATACTGATTACCAGTATAATTAAGCCTAAGAGGAATGCAAGCAATCTAAGCATAAGCAAAAGGGAAAGGAAAAACCACTTGCCATGTAGGCAAGGCACACTATCATTAATGATTAGTCTTACCCGCTGAGGAGACACAGCTGGGAAAGTTGTTGATTTCTCATATTCTCTGTCACAACATTGGATGTCTCCTGGGCCAGCCAGTGAGAGCTACCCCAAGCTCGAGTTTGGGAATTACTCTTATAGGGCTGTGACTTTTGGTTGTCTGATTGCCTGGCTGTTGTGAGAGTGTCAGCCTGCTGGTTCACGAATAGCTGTACAGTTTGTTATACAGCTACTGTCTGGTGAATAGTCTACCCATATCCCTGAGGAGGACATTGTCTATACTGTTCATAAGTCACTGAGTGGATCAACACAGCTGTGAATTGCTTGTGAAAGTCTGTTGATATCTTAAGGACCACCATGGATAAATCACAGATTTCATTGTATAAGTTGGCTATGCAAGCACGTTACTTACGTGTCCTATTGTTTTATTGTCCTGTGCCATACCTGAGGAAAGGAGTGTATCACCACACTTATCTTGATCTTCTCTTAAGTGGTGGTTTCAGTCACTTTCAACCTTTTTTTTTTTTTTTTTTTTTCCAGATAATAATTGTTAGTTTCACACTTTCAGAACACTTTTCCTGAGGTTTCTTTGTCAGCCCACTTTCCCCTCAAGAGTCTATTTGGATAAGCTACATCTTCCCTTGTCTTGGTCTTCTAAGGAAACTTAACCCCTGCTTAGTGTCTCCCTAATGCCAGGTCCTTACCGACCAGTTCCATAAAAATCCCCACTTACCCCCAGTTCCAAAATAACATGGCCAAGCCTATAGTCATCTTTAGCCTAAGTCGTTATTGTTGTTTCAATGACACAAGGATCTATGATTCTGGATAGGTCCTTTCACAATGAGAGAAAATTCATATTTATTTGTAATAAAAATAAAAATTTCATACTAGTTTTAATTTTTCAATTGTCACATAGATTTGCATATCTCAGATGTATGCCTGGGGTGGGGGGGAGTGCATAACAAATTTATTTTGAGCTTGTTGGGTAACTCCAACTTGAAGGATGATGAAAAGGGAGCCATTATTGCCTTGCTAGTTTTTTTTTTCCCATTATTTCAAATTCACTACAGCCAGGAAAGGACACATTTGGATGTGTTTGGAAGATTCCTAAGGGTAATGGAAGTATACATGCAAGAACAAAGTCAGATTAGTTTAATTTTGCTTTTTTTTAATACTGTCTTGGCACATGAAGTGTTCTGAAGCTAAGGGCATTGCATAAATAGAAACTGTATTATGCTGTGGTATTTATCAAATACTCCTCATCTACTGCACCGCCCCCATAAATCCACCGAAGCTTTTATTATTCAGGGGTGGGAAGGTAAGCAGAATGGAGTGAAAGCTACAGAATGATTTAACACTGTGGGAACTTAATCAATAAGACTGTTGCAGAGAACTCCCAGGAAAGAGTGTTGTTTTCCATCCAGATGATAATGAGGCAGACAAGCAGCAACCTCTGGAGGAGGAATGCTGGAGCAGTGACTCTGTGGTACAGCTTTGCTAGTTGCTAATTAATAGTCTGAGGCCAAGGGGATACCTTTTTGCCCCTCTGCTACTTGTAGTTTCTCTGTGGCCTGTCCCACATGCTGCTTTCGCTATCAGGGTCACTGTGTGCTGAGTGAGATTCTGGAAGTTTATCCAGATTTAAAAACAGGAGTGGAAATTCAGGTTTTGCTAGCTTCCCCTTCCTTTGTTCTTGGCATTATTAGTATATTTATACTTTATATAGCACTTAATCCTTCCCAGTTTATGTTAAAGGAGTAGGTAGTGTGATGCAGTAATTGAACTGTGCTATAAAAAATAGAGGGGAAATACTTTAGTGTATTACAAAAATGCTGTCTCTGTGTAATCTCTTATTCCCTGTGCCTCGCATCCCGGTTTCAGACAGCTGAACTTATTTTGGTGTTTAACGTCTGTGGTCTGATTAAAAAAAAACCATCATCAAAAGCCAAGCTGGATAACAGTATAAACATGACTAATATTTGTGATGTGCAAATTTAAATAATTATAAGTGGTGTTAGCTTGAAGAAGTTGAGAATGCTTGTTTCATGATAGTTATGTTCGATATTGATTTTTTTCTCACCTATGTGTAGTCCGAAACAGAGCAGGGATCCACTTTAACAAGGTTAAAGCTCTAATTGAACTATGCCATTATATCTGTATCTTTGTGAGACACATTCTCATAGTTCTTTGGTTCTTCCAGCCTTCAATGTAATGATGTACAGAAGAAGTATATGAACAAGCAAGTATTATCTCCATTACCAGAGAAGAATTTAGGCAACAGGAAATTAAATAGTGAGCTCAATGTTGGCTATAAAGCAATCTAGCAGTCCAGGTTTTCAAAGCCCATTTTATGGGAGCATCCAAAAACATATCATAGGTAGGAATGAATTTGTGCATCGTTATACTAGGGCATGGGTAAAAACTGCTATGTTCAGGTTACAATTCTCTTAACACAGTCAAAATGAGCTGTAGTTAGCAGCAGTCCTTCCAGGTTTTCCAGTCTAGTGGTCAACATCATCTTACTTCCATGGAAAAATTTACTTCAAGATTCTTGAAAGATTTTCTTAAAATACTCTCCTAAACCACACTTGCCATAATTTATCAATGCAAACAGCAGAACACATTAATAAAATTCTCTGTATTGATGGCACATAGTTGCTTCTGTTGCATTTAGTTTTGGTTTAGATTTTTTTTCCTAATTATTTTATTTTCCTGACTCTCAATTGTCTCATCTTTGTGTTAAGCTTGTCACTACTCATGTAATCATTCAAGGCACAAGTATGATAGCAGAGAAAGCCACAGAGTAAGTGTACCTGTGTGCCAATGTGTTTTTCCCAGTTTCACAACAAAAGGCCCTTGAGACTACAAATGCTCATTTGATCTGAGAGGTCTGTGCCATCTTTGATAATTCACTACAGCAGATCAAGCTTTACATGGAAAATATCACATTAACTACAACTTTAAAGTACTAAACATTTTATAATGACATATTTAATCTTTTCAGAGGTAATGCAATTTTTTTTTTTTAGATTGAATTTAAAAAAATATATAATCACTTCATCTCCTAATGAGTGAAGTGAATTGCAGGCTGTGCATTTAGATGGGTTCAAAAATATTTCTGCTTTACCTAGAAATTCAAGTGATGTATTCAAAGTTGCCTAGAAGACTTTCTTTGGATACAGAGTTCATATGGAAATTTGGCATCCATTCCTCCAAGCCACTTTCAGAATTTGAGCCTAAACATTGCACGGTATAATTTGTAGTTAATAACTCTGGCATAATAAATATGCAGCTGGTATTTAGAGAGTACTGACTGTTTGTATTAGGCTTATGTGGCAATGTTTTGGTAGCAGGGGGGCTGCAGGGGTGGCCTCTGTGAGCAGAGCCCAGCAGCTGCCCCATGTCAGATCAGAGCCAGCTCCAGCCGGATCCGAAAGGGACCCGCTGCTGGCCAGAGCCGAGCCAGGGAGCGACGCTGGTTGGGCCTCTGGGAGAGCAGAGCTAAGGAAGGGAACAAACTGCTGTGCCACAGCAGCTGGGAGAGAGGAGTGAGAAACAGCCCTGCAGGCACCCAGGTCAGTGCAGAAGGAGGGCAGGAGGGGCTCCAGGCATGGAGCAGAAGTTCCCCTGCGGCCCGTGGAGAGGCCCATGGTGGAGCAGGCCGTCCCCCTGCAGCCCATGGGTACCACACGGAGCAGATCTCCACGCTGCAGCCATGGAGGAGCCCCCATGGAGCAGGTGGATGTGGCCTGAAGGAGGCTGCGGCCCATGGGAGCCCCCGCAGGAGCAGGCCCCGGGCCGGAGCTGCAGCCCGTGGAGAGGAGCCCACGCAGGAGCAGGGGATCTGGCGGGAGCTGCCGCCCGTGGGGGAGCCATGTTGGAGCAGTGTGGTCCTGAGGGATGGACCCTGTGGTACAGACCCATATTGGGGCAGTTCTTGAAGAGCTGCAGCCTGTGGGAAGCCCACGCAGGATCAGTTCAGGAAGGACGGCATCCCGTGGGAGGGACCCCACGCTGGGGCGTGAGAAGGAAGGAGTGGCAGAGACAAAGCGTTATGGGCTGACCACAACCCCCATTCCCCATTTCCCATTCCCCTCTGCCGTTTGGGGGAGGAGGTAGAAGAGGATGGATGAGGGGGAAGGTGGTTTTAGTTTGCTTTTCATTCTCACTGCTCTAGTCTGTTAGTAGTTGGCAATAAATTACACTAATCTCCCTTATGCTGAGTCTGTTTTGTCCCTGACAGTTATTGTTGAGTGACCTCCCTGGCCTTATCTCAACCCATGAGCATTTTTCAGCATATTTTCTCTCCCTGTCCTGTTGAGGAGGGAGAGTGGAAGAGTTGTGTGGTGGAACTTAGCTACCTACCAGTGTGAAACCACCACACTATGGCATTGATAGCATCATTTCCTTGGCTTTCCCTTGGTACTTAGAGCTTGTGTTGGTCCTATGCCTTCATAGTAAACTGTTTACAGCAGAGATCTTTGTTTGGGTTAATGTCTAGGGTAGCACCTAGTGCTTTGGTTTCCCTTTTCAGAGCAGTCATTGTAAGAGACCAGACTTAGTACTTTAAGTGTCTGTCATCTAGTTCTTCAATGCTTGTTCTCATCAGTGACTCTTGCTGCAAATAGGTTCAATATGATGTCCTTATGAGAGCGTTTGATACTACTTTTTACAAAATAGGAGATATCTTCATAACTGACAGAAAACATCAATACATTTTACTCATCCATATACTGAAAACTGTAGTGCAAATACAGATTTAACTTGCATTTCAGCACAGCGCTCTCACAATTAGCAGAAATAGCGGACACCAGATCAGGAGTCAGTTCTGGTAGGCACCACAACAATGTGTGCGTGAGCGTTCATACACACGTGCATACACACACTCTTTAATTACAGTCTTCATCCTAAACAGATATCCGTATGCAGCTCATGATTTACAATTATTTTTGTTTGTGAACCATTTGTATTTTCATTTTCTTTGGTGTTTTGACAGGATATAATTATTTCTGAAACATATAATAGGATCAAAGCATATTTCATTATTAAAAAATTATTGTGTTATATTAGTGCCATACTGACTGCATGAAAATGTTAACCCAGTTTTGTTATATTTTTTCAAGAGAGTTTTTTTCTCATGAAAATTTTGTGAAATTAATTGTTTGCTTTCTCCCAACCTCTGAGGGGTCTATAGCTTCAGAAGATATCAGATAAAGGATGATGACATGTAATGAGAGCAAGATTTAGCTATTAAACTTCCTTGACTCACTTTAAATATTGATTAGAGAAACACTTCTGGGCAAATATTTATATTGAACAATAATATAATTCAGTGATCCTTTCTTCTTTTCTTTTTCTTTTCTTTTTCTTTTTTTTTTTTTTTTTAACTTTCTGAATATCATTATGTCTTCAGTAATTTAACCTAGAAAAATACATTGTTAGACATGGTTATATGAAAATGTCCTAGATAGATGACATGAACAAGCGAAAACAATTTTTTTCTCACAAACATCGTCATTCGTAACATGCAAAGGTGCTCTGTGTTGCAGAGCCTGTATCTGGCCTTTCCCAGGGTTGGAGACTGTTGTACCTGTGATATTGGCTTCAAGCCATTTCTAATGTAATGCTAATATTGTGACAGATACTAATGAAACCATGATGTTTCTAGATAAAGCTGATATTGAATACATATATAGGCAGAAGACGTAATTTCCGTATTCACTTTTTTTAATGAGCTCAAGGAAGACAGAACAACCTTCATCTGTGAATAACTCCTAGATTTTATTATTTTTTTTCAACAAGAAAAAAATTATTTGCATGGTTTTGTTTACTATGTGTATAACCATAACAGCTGAACCTACTTGTGTGACTGAGTGATGTTTCCCTTGTAGGGGAAGAATATATGTCAAAAATTCTCAAAAAAACTTTGAGGAGTCTAAGCAACATCAGCATATTTGCCTTTTAAAATTCCTTCCTAGGTTTCACTCAATCAAAAGGTGAAGAGCCCAACTTCTGTATCAACCACAGAGGGACCAAATATGTGTATTATACATAGTATTTGGGTATCATCTGAGTGTATGGGCTGTTTAATGACTGTATTTTACTACTTTAATTATGTTGAGCCTTTGGTTACCAAGCGCTCCAAGCACTCACTGAAAGTTTAAGGTATCCAGGTCAGAGAGAAGTGTGGACCTGCCCCATCTCAGTGCGGCATACTCTGCTTGGCTGTCGCATGATGAATGTCTTGCATGGCTTCCTCGGTGTTTCTGGTCCAGACTGAGAACGGAATCCTGCAGAGGTACTAGAGAAGTATGTGCTTGCTACGGGCATACACAGGATATAAAACTTGACAGAAGTAGCTGAGAAGGGAAAGGACAGTGTGATGCCAGTTATCTGGGCGTACCTGGCATATCTGTTGATCCTTGCACCAAAATCAGATATCTACCGTCAGATTTTTTTGCTTTCTGTTGGATCATCAATACAGATTTATATTTTAAATGACATTTTCAAGTATTTCCTATTAATCAAAAATAGTTAAAAGGATCATTTTTTACTTAGAAAAAAAATTCTTTGACCAGTTTGTCAGGTAGAGGCCATGCAGAGTACCCATATTGCTTCACAGATTTCAGGAGAGCTGCTCTGAGTTAGGAGAATTAAACACTTTGGTGTATTGTCTGTAAACACTTTTTGAAATGGTCAAATCAGATTAACCTTATTCAAGGTTGTAATACATTTTAACATGATTGTATTATCAATGTATGCCATGATGAAGACTTGGGCTTATTTTGAAATGCTATCTGTATGCTTATATTTCAGCACATGTAGATGTTGTAAATTTAATTTGAAATTTGAACTGAAGTTTAATAGCTGATTTTAGATTTAAAACAATTTTATGTCATCTTTGATTGCTGATCTGTAGCATTGAGATTCCTTCATCTTAAGACTTACTCATTTTTAAACTCTTGCTGCAGCACAGTTTCTTATTGCTCTAATTCATATTGCTTTCTGTAAGGTAAGAAGTAATGTAACTTATTCTAAAGACCCAATTATTGAAAATAAGAGGAGTGTATATTCCTCTATTTAAGAGTTTTAAACCATATGGTGGTTTAAAACAGAGAGCAAAGAGAGGCTCTAAATATTCTACAGTGAAAAACTTCCCAAACAAACCTAAATTTCAAAATACTTAATTGTTAAACCAGGTGAATAGGTGGTTTTTGTTATCTCAAAGGCTGCAGAAACAGATTCTTAGTATTATTTTTTGCCTGTAAAATATCATAGTTAGCCTGAAGTAATATTCTAGGACAGTACATCCTGCTTTTGTCAAAAAATGATTTAGACCTAGGAATTAGTCCACAGTCTGGCTAAAGCAAGGTTTTTTCTTAAACCAGTGAAGGCATAAACAGCCAGAGGTTTGTCTGTGCGCAATAGCTGCTTTACTGCTCAGTTACCATTGCAATTTAAAATCAAAAAGTTATACAAATGATTGCAGAAAAAGACCAACCTCTGTATGAAATTAAAAGAAAGGTATAATTTTTATTTTTCTCAGGAATGCCATTGATTCTGTTATAATTCATCAAAGAAGGTATTTGATAACAAAGCAGGTGCATGTTATGTATTGTGTTTCTGACTAAATATGAAAGTTCATTTTATTGCCAGTACAACTGAATCATTTTTTTCTGATCATTGTTTGCAAGCTACTCTAAAGTACAGTAAGACTATTCTTCATAATAGTATTGATTTCTAATTTTTCTATTTAGACTAATTTTTTCTGATCAGATATCTTCCCCAGTTTTTATGAATGCAACATACTGAACATGATGATGACTAATCCTAACAGATATCTTGCAATTTTTTTTCCTCTGTGCCTTCTATCCTTGTTTCTGATTTGCAGCATTCCTGCAATTCTATTCCTTCAGCAACCTATTTTTGCAGATATCTAAGCTGGTGTATCTTCTTCATATAAGACTGGATTTTCCTTATATCCAAACTGACAGATTTTCAAAACTTTGGGATTGGTCTGAAGTGGTCCTGGAGTCATTCTCTCCTCGGTTTCCTTTTTCATATTTGTAATTACATGGGTGAGACTATTTATTGTGAAAGTCAGGATGCTCATTTATTTGATTCTTATCTTAAGTATTTGTTGCCCTTCATCTTCAGAATATCTTCCTCTTCAGATGTGTAATGTCCTCATCCTGGTGTTAGTATCATACTTTAGTAAGATTTCTCCTTCTAGCATAGAAGCTGAGGAGCCTTCTTTCTTGGTGCTATTAATTTTCTACTAAGTAGACCTTTAAGTTCAGTTCTGCTCACCTTTGCTTACGTTGTTTCCTACCTGGTATCCTTACTGGCAATGATTGTGTAAAGTCTTTTATGGGTTATCTTGGCTCTGCTATCATCTACAAGTTTTTGGTCCCATCTGTGGGAAGCTGTAGCTGTCAAAGCCCATGGCCCAAGTACAATTGTACTTGGTTAGTGTGGCGTGCAGCACCTAATTGTACATAGTGGAGAGCAGTTGCAACTTGGATACTAATAATACAGGTTTCTCTGTCAAACTCCATAGATCAGAATGATTCCTGGAGAAAATGTAAGACCACAAGTAAAATGAGATAAAATACCAAAAGTAAGTGGGTAAATGGAAAAAGAGAGTTGTTAAATCTCCACGCATTGCAAATTCTCTGAGATGTGTAGGAAACAGAATAATGTTTAAACAGCACTTCCACTGAGTAACTGCAAGAAATGGATAACTCAGAATAAAGAGTTGTAGACTAAACTGCATTTAGAGGTAGTTTTGTTTCTTTTGATAGGCTGAGAATCATTTGATGCTTTCAGTAGTTTTCAGTTCAATCACGTAAGAAAACTAGTTGTATTTGATAAATTTGAAGAATATTCCGTTTCATATACATTTAAAACAAATGCTTTTCAAAGCACAGAAACAGTGATGAAACTCAAAGTATTTGGGAGTTATTTAAAGGCAGATTTAAATATTTCAGTTTGGAGAGCTAGTTGAGTCCTTCATCTGAAACCCAGATAGGTCTGGGACCTGGAAACTTTGGAGAGGTGGTGCTGAGCAACCCAAATTCAAAAATAATTTACCTTGCAAAGTAAGTGTAAAGTAAGACCAGAAAGAAGTTCAGAGAGAGTAGGCGGTGCCCTCATACTGTGGATATGATAGAGGATCTGCAGTGCTGCAAAAAAGACATTAAGCAGAAAGAAGGCCCAAAGAAGCACACCAGTGTAACCTCAGTAGACATCAAAAGTCCAGAAGAAGCCTGCCATTTGAGGAAAAATTACAAGAATTGAACTCCATCAATTTTCAACTGCACTGAAAGCGTTTTCAGGTTCTCACAGGACATCACAGTGTAAGTGCTACTACCTCAGAGAATATCCTTCACATGAACAGAAGTGGACATAGCAGTCAAAGAAGAAGCAGGACATAGAGTAACTTACAGCTGAACAAAGAAATAATGAGAGTCTGTAATATTAACACTGTGGGGAAAATGAAATAGTAGAAAATGAAAGGGTTAAGGCATGCAGTGTTTCATACACTACCAAGTGTATGGTAGCAGTATATATTGTTCACTAGAGAGAAAATATGACCTATAATGGTATCAGGGAAGAAATCCCATGATAAAACAAAAAAGCTGACAATCCTTTCATCTCATCTCTGAGTGCAAGTCTGGCCTTTGTAGAGGCAGGGAACTGATCAAGAAAGTCTTTGAGGGCATCTTCTAGTCTGTTCTAAGCCTGGAGAATAAGCTCTCATCAAACTCAGAGTATGCTAACCTGACTTGCTTTTTCAGTAGTCTGGTCTAAGGTGAAATATGGACTGAAATTGTTAGTCATGCACACATTCTGTAAAGACCAATTAAAATCATTAGTACTGAGCAGGTGGAACATTGTTTTTGTAGTCTCTGCTGTTGACGAAGGCTCAGACCTGGATGGAACTATATCTAAAGACACTGGGATAGTGATGCTTAAATTATTAAGAAAAAATATGGTGATGAGGAGACAGAGGTTAGGAACAGAAAGTCCAAGAGAAACAAACAAACAAACAAAAAAGCAGAAAAAAAAACACAAACAAACAAAACACAGGGATATCAAGGTAAAAATCATGTTAGAGGTAACTTTTTCAGCCTGTTGCATATGTAAAAAAGATGATCAAGTTGAAAGAAAGATTCGCGTTGATACAATGTGGAAAAGATGCTGCCATGGGACCAAAGCTGGAATAGATTTGATGGTAGTATCTAGTTCTTCTAGGCTAAGACTCTCACATTTCCAAGGCTGCCCTGTTGGAAGATGCTGTCATTAAATAAATACTCATATATATCAAGTTTATTTTCTCTGACACAGTAAATATAACACCTGATAATCACCCATAGCATAGCAGGCATAAATTCAAACAAGTTATTAGATTAAACGTTCAGATAATCACCTTGAGATGCATGCACTGGTCTGAGGTGCTGGTTTAACAGAGGGAATGGAATCAGCCTCTGACACACAGAGGACACAAACCACAGAAGACCAAGTCAGCCACCTTCAGTTACCCCTGAAGAGTTTTTTGAGCTAGGTGTATCCTATGTTTATCTTATATTTTGACGTGTTTCACGCTGAGGTCTGGGAGGGCTACTATATTCTGTATTAATGGTAGTTTCCAAAAAGTGGCCTTTAAACATGACAATCAATTTTGGCTTAGACATCTTGAATTTCTGCTTCAGTTTGGCTTTTTTTTTTGTCAATAGACATACAGTTAAAATTTACATTTACAGTTAAAATGAAGAAATTGTTAGAAGCTGTATCCTAAGCTTGATTGGGCAAAAAAAGACCCATTTCGTAACTTCTAAATCCCTCGATTCTATATGAGGTCACCTAAAGCAACTATTTTTCCAAACTTAGATCATTCAGTAAAATAAAGCACAATGATTTTGATTGTCCTTTTAATTAAAAACACAAACACTGAAATATTAAAGGGAGCTAAGACTTCACTGCAGAGGTTTTGCAAGTTTCACCTGTAAATGCTGAGGCAAGGACTCAGAGGCATGGCTGTGTACAGGCAGTGTTGTGAGTGCAATGACAAACCGTACATGCCCATTGTTTTGCATCATTAGTACTGTACTGAATCTTTAAAAAAAAAAAGAAAAGAAAAAAGAAAATGCCCACTGAGAAATGCAGCCGCCAGAGGCCAGTCTTTTTTATTTCTTTTTTTTTTTTAAAAAAAAAAAAGAAAAGAAAAAAGAAAATGCCCACTGAGAAATGCAGCCGCCAGAGGCCAGTCTTTTTTATTTCTTTTTTTTTTTTAAAAAAAAAAAAGAAAAGAAAAAAGAAAATGCCCACTGAGAAATGCAGCCTCCAGAGTCCAGTCTTTTTTATTACTTTTTTTTTTTTTTTTTTAAAAAAACTTTATACAGCACCTAATTTAGGCCACAGACAAAAAGAAAATGTATCTTGAATATGCATCACGGGTTCCAAAAATGAAAAGAAATTGGATTTGGATAGCACTTACTCAATAGACAGATATGATACATGGTAAGAAGGTGCACTGTCTGCCCTGTGATAGATTAAACTACTTTGTAGGAAAATTACTGTGAGCCAGTCACCACCACCACCGTGGCTAAATCTTTAATAAAATTCTCTTCCATATTCAAGAGCGAGGTATGAAGTACACAATAAGCAGAGTGGAGTAGAGTGCCATTTATCAAACCACAGCTAGGTCTGTAATCTCCTGCTTTATCCTTTTTTAGTACTTTATTTGTCTTTATTGTTGCAAGGAAGCACATTTACCCAGGGCAGTGGGCTTTCGGTCCTGATAAACCTTTTGTTTTAAATTCTACCTGTGTGACTTTTTCTTTTTCTTTTTCTTTTTCTTCTTTTTTCTTTTTCTTTTCTTTTTCTTTTTCTTTTTCTTTTTCTTTTTCTTTTTCTTTTTCTTTTTCTTTTTCTTTTTCTTTTCTTTTTCTTTTTCTTTTTCTTTTT
>VXAA01003380.1:64830-103026 GCA_013399115.1 Anseranas semipalmata | reverse complement strand
TTTTTTTTTTTTTTTTTTTTTTTTTTTTTTTTTTTTTTTTTTTCCTCTTTTCCTCTTTTCCTCTTTTCCTTTTTTTTTTTTTTTTTTCTTATTATTATTTTTAGATCAGATAGCCATCCTGTCACTCTATGGGAGTAATTAGTTTGTTTTGTTTTGGTGGTCCCTTGCTTGTTACATGTTCTTTCACCCTTCCCTGCCTGACCTGACCCTACCTCTCTTGTCTTTACAAAAAAGCAAACCAAAGCCTCTAAGACATTTTAACAAGAATACTAAAGCCTGTGGAGAAGACAGTCTGGGAAGTATTGCATAATGTTTTTTTGAGACTATTTGGCAAGATGGCAGTGTTGAACCATGTTGCAGTTGGCCCCTGGGTGGCACTACATGGTTAGAACTGGGACCAACAAAAGCATTTTCAGATAAAGGAAGAAAACATAATTGAAGCAGTTTTCTTTTTTAAAGCTGAAGACAAGAATCCTTAAGCTAAATGTGTTGATATTTGCTAAATTAAACACAAATACGCAGTACTATTAAACTGCATTCCTCTTATTATGTCAGACTGCAAAATGTTCTGTATATCTTGTCTACCTGATAGTATCTGGATCACTTTGGGCAACATGTTGATATTAAGTACAGATGCAGTGGAAGGCTCCTATGGGTAGAATATGTGACTAGAACTGCTTTGTGCTGCCTGAATATGCATGCTACCAGTCTGTGCTACAGCCCTGGGGGTGATTTTTTTAGTACTATTATAACCCTTTTTATTGTTTGAATAGCAGTTTTATGACAAAACATTTATATTCAGCCTGCCTTTGTACTTGACTGAAAGAGAGCAATCACTGAGAATGATAAGGCAACAATGGTAATGATAACTGCATTTATGGAGGCTTACAGAATTTAAACGGGCATGCAAAAATAGACTCATAATAGTGCTCTACCTGAATCTGAGCTGGTTTGGGTATATTTCTTGTTCCAGGCCTATATTTGCTTACTGACAGAGATGTTTCCTTTTCTCCTGTTTTTCTCCCTTATGGCATTTCTTCTGTATGAATCTTACATGTGTGTACATCAAGTTTATCTTACCACAGAAAGATGCTGTAGTGAGCTGGAGGAACATAACCATTTTTCAAAATCCACATCTCTGAAATTGTTGCTCAACTTAAATATCGAGTTCTCAGAGTTTGTGGTTATATGTTCTTGCAGCAGAATGACCATTGCCTGTCTTTCAAGGTCCTACCCTTCATGAAAAATTGGCAATTCCTTCACTCTCCTTTGAGAAGAATTGAGGGGTAATACTGGACACTGGAAAGTAATCCAACAGTTTAAGAGCAGTCAGTCCATTGCCTGAATATTTTTAAGTCCAATCAATTCTACTTTTGTCTTCCATTCCTGTAGTGTTTTCTCCATTTCAGGGTTCACATACACATACACACATGCACAAACACACACACGTTTGTGTATTTCCTTAAATTGATTGCTTTTAGAAGAAGGCAAGAAAACAATGAGAAGGTTCAATGTGTTTTTTGTTTTGTGGGGGAGGGAGATGGTTCCTGGTTCTCTGAATTTTGTGTGAGAGGGAAAGAATTATGCCCAAGTCTGGTCATGCTGTACCTGTTAGTATAGATTATAATGAAAGGAGATGTCCACTACATTTGTTCTAAAACATATTACAGGGCTGCTGTCTGCAGCACTGTGCACAGTGGCTCCTAAGTAGCCTTACCGATGTTGGAGGCTTTCTCACAAAGGAAGAGCTGTCCTCATGGAGTTAGAATGACAGATTCAGCCTATATTTTATATATATATATATCTTAAATATTTTAAAATAACTTTTTCAGCAAGCTACTTTGTATAAAAACGTCTCTGGACTGTCTGTTTTTATAAACCAAAGCAATGTGTCTATTTTTATAAACACAAATGACTGTTTTAAAGGCTTTTTAAATTATGAGGCATATTTTAAGATTTTATTGATCTTGAGAGCTGATAATCTCAACATCCCTCAATTTCTTTCATACTGTGGTTTTCCTATTATATACTTTTAATTTTTCTCCACCTATATTTTAATCTTCTGTACTTATCACCTTTAGAAGTTGACAGTATACAAAAGATGGGTAGAAAAAATGTGTGAAAACCAAGAACTGTAGGAAGAGAAAAATAATTTTAGTTGTTAAAAACAAAAGGTATGTTTTATTTTGTTTATGTATGTTATTTTGCTAATTCAAAAGCTCTCTTACTAGGCTGCAGTTTTTTTAAACATGTACATTACCTGTTCATTACATGTTAGCCAGTTTATGTGTTCCTGTCTGTGCTATTTAGGTTTTAAATATGTTTAAATTCATAATTCAGATTCTTTTTTTCTGCGAGTGAAATACAAGTAATGCAAACATTAACTTGCTTTGCCTAAGTTCTTAGAGTGTTTTACTGGAATGCCGGATTCAAAGATATGTCATTTTCTACTAAATGTCTTTCTAATTCTTTTGTGCAAATGATACCTTTTCCCCAGGCCCAGCTACTTAGTGGATATTATTGAACAAGTGTCTTTTATAGGATCTAAAAAAGTGCAGCATTATGTGAAAGAAATTTTTTTAAATGTGCATGGACTATTTAGGAATATGCTTAGTGAATATTAAGCAAACACCTGAAGTTCCTGTGCTGCTGCCTAGAACCAGCACTTCATTACCTATTACGTGCAGTGACTTTGAATTTTTTATTAGGTACTGGTCTCTTAGCCTGTAAGGCTTGTGCATGATGTATATGAGAGCGATTTCCAGCAGAGAGAAGCTTATCACAGATCCACCTAAAAGGTAAGGCTATTTTTTTAATTTTTAGTTCATATGCAGAACAGCTGCCTGAAGAACACCTGCACACAGAACAGAAAGGAAGTTTGGTTTAGGGGTTGATTATACACGTCTTACCCATGCCAAAAAGCGTGATGAGCTTCAGATAAACCTAGAATATATAAAAGGCAAGAACAACAATACCAGAATACTTACCTCCTATTTTTTTTTTTTGCTACACTACATTATACTGCCTTTTTTTTTTTTTCCCAAGTTGGTGAGGAAAAAGGAGAAAGGCTTAAATATATTTCAGATTTGTTCAGTTTTCCCAAATCTGTAGCATTCATATCCAACATTTAGCAAAGTTGAACTGTAAATCTGGCAGACAACGTATGCAAAAAAATCATTGCTATTGGTGTTCCTCATATTTGCTAAGAAAAACAAATGAGTATAAAGAAAAAAACAGAAAAGCAGGAGAAAATGGTGAAGAATTAGGAAAGGCAACTAATAAGAAGGAGAAGAAAAGAAGAAAAGCATAGCAGTAAAGTTAGAAGTAGTAGTAAAGAAATACATTGATTACTGTTTCACTGAAAATGGCTTACACGGGCTTTTGAGGGTGAGGGAACTTATCACAGCTCATGAGTGGTAAATCCTAAGAACGTTAGTCTGGGTAGTTTAAATCAGGTAATTCAGGAGATAATTGTGTTTTAAGAACATCTGGGGTACATATAGAATGGGGGTGATATGCCAATGAGAAGGGATGGTTAAGATAAAGGAATTAGGTAAAAGAATATGAAGGATAAGAAAGTTTGAAAACCAGGACTAAGAGGGACTTTCTTGGTCAACGAGTCTCTTGTATTAGTGTTATAAACTTGGCAAAATCCATCTGAGAAGTTTTTCCTTTTTCTGATAGGAACTTTTTTTTTGCATTCCCATCCTAATTTTCTTCATTGCCAATTTATAAATACTTTTGTGCCAAAATTTGCCTTTTGGTGGTTAACTTCCTTTCAGCCTGATGTTTTATTTTACAAAACAACTTATTGCAATTTCTTCCTTATCCACCTTTCAATTTCACTGCTAGCCTACGAATTTTCAACTTTAACTTGTCTTTTCATGTGTGGTCTTGTAGGTAGTACCTTGCTGAAATCCAGAGAGATATTTTGTCAAGCGTATCAGTTATCTTATTGAAATTAAGTTATTGGTTTAGTCTGGCATGATCTTCCTTCACTTAGTTCATGTTGCAATTTAAAGCTGTAAATGTCTCATTTTCTTGTTCATACAAAAACACAACTGTTAATGATAATGTAATGAAATCATTGCTCTTGCAAAGGGGAAGCCTTATCAGCCACAGTGAATTCAGGTCATGGCATTTAAAAAAAGTTTCCTTGAAAGTAGTCTACTTTTGATAATAGGGCCTTGATCAGACTTCCCCAATCGGACTGAACATACATATCATAACAAATCTTTCTTTCATTAAAATAATTTACTAACCTAAATGAGTTAGCTGAGGCCGTATACTCCTACTTCTGCTTCCCTGAGGTGACAGGAGCAGCTGGTGGACAGCTCTACTGATGTAGACCATGAGGCCACCACTGGTGTCACAAGCGAGCAAGAAAGGGACCCTTGTAGGGAACAGGGGAGGAATATTACTCATGGGTGCAACGGTTTTGCTGCGACAAAACCAAAACTTAGATCTGACAAAGATTCATTTTTCTGAGAATGTATAATAGTAGCAATAAAACAAACCCTAAAAAAGCAAGTTGAGAATGAAGACAGCTATCATTTCTTACGTGTCATGCTCCAACTTTTCTCTAACTGCTTCAACTTCTTGGACATCTTTGTAGAGACTTAGCAACAAATAATTTATTACATTAATTAGTTTTCAAGGAAAGTTTCTATAAAATTTCTTATCTGACTTCTTATAGACATGCTGTATAGGTCTTCAGACACGCAGCTCTTAAGGTATTTAATAATGAGAACATTCTCCAGTTTCAGTTGTTTTCTTCAAAACAATACCAATGTTCATAGAATAGAAAAAACACAGACAAAAAGGCAGATATGAGTTAGTTGAAAGATTTGAGCCGGATGCTTTCAAAAGGTCTAGAATGCACAAATTATTGGACAATTTCTACAGAGGTGGCAAACATACTGATTTTTCAAGATATTTTTTCTCACTTGAAATAAAAAAGGAGAAATAATAGAATAGAACAGGTATTTTTTAAATTGAAAAGTATTACTGATAGTTCTTTATGGCTTAGTATTTTTCTTCTTTATCTATGAAAATTAATAACTTTTTGAAGAAAGACAATATTAACACCTTGAGCTATACAATTAAAGATACTCTCAAGCTCAGAAGAGCTGGTGGTAGAATTTGATTTGGAATTCTCCATCAAAATGATCTTTCAATAGAAATAATTCATGCTTTTAAATTAGAAGTGGCATTAGTATGGGTTAATAGTAGCAGATCCCTGATTTAATTTGAAAAGGGAAGTCTTGACATAGTTGAAATTATACAATTGAAATTCACAGAAGTGAAGTTTTTTTCAAGGTGTAGCTTAAAAAAAAACTTCTGGTGATAATTATTAGTCAATATTTACTAAAAATTGCAAAATCAGTATAAAAATATATTCTGAAAATACTGTATATAGGTATCTGAATTTTTCATAATTTATTGAAAAAAAAACAAGACATTTTTCTGATTATTTTGATAGGATAATATTTTGAAATCTAAAATTACTTTTTACTGTATCTGCCTAGAAAATGTTTCCTAGCGATGTTTGGCTGATCTTTCAACACATCACCTTAACCACAGTGTTTATTAGTGCTTACATCAAACTTTAATTAAGTAGAAAGAGCTGAAGTTATTTCTGTTTCTGTTTGTTGGTTTGTTTGTTTGTTTGTTTTTCTGTATGGCAGTGGTACATAGCTTGTAGCCAAGTTGCAGATTTGTATTTTATGAAATGACTGAAGCTGATCATGAAAATCCTAGTTGTGGACTTCTGATAATTGCCTTCATGAGCAAATAATATAATTTTCAGTATATTATGCTCTGGTTCCTTCTTTCTATATTTTTTCAATATCAAATTGAGAGTGCGATTAAATATCAAGGATATCATGCTTTCATTGATAGTAATTGCAGTTGCAGAGACCATATTTTAGCACTGTATTTTAATAACAACTGGGTCTTTTCCAAAAATCTCTTTCTTTGTTCAGCGTAACTTTAACATGTTGCGCATGTCTCCTTTCATCACAGCAGGGGACACTGTGTATTTGTGGGATAAACTTGTTCCATATTAGCAATGTGAAATCTGTCTGAACTTGTTTGCGTACGTATGCCAGTTGATAGTGCCTTTTGAGGAAGTGTTGAGGAATTGTGTCAATAATAGGTTGTTGTGGTTTTTTTTTTCCTTAATAGTTAATTCATATCCTCTAGATATGCTATTCCCATTACACCTAAATGCTATTCTTATCATCTATGAATATAGGATATCTGATAACAGTGCATCAATATATAAATCTAGAAATTAACAGCTGGCATTAATGAGTGAAATGCAAACATGCACAGTTGCCTACTTCAAGAAAATTTTGCAGGGTTGCTGTGTTGAAAACTTTGAGGTTTGTTTTGAATATGCATGCATAAGAGTTCATTCTAGACAGTTTTTAATTAATTAGAGCCATTTAAACCTTAGATTATGTGAGTTTCTGTGTTGCATACTTAAAGTTTAAAGTGTGGAGAACTTGGGTGTGAATCTGTATCACAGTGAGCCAGGTGCTAAAGCTCCCTGTGCAATGTGCAGTAGGAGAGCTTATATGCTTCAGTGAACATACGTCAGGGAACTGCTTAGTCTGAGAATCTCAGCTAGGTTTAGGTGTTGAGCCCCTCAGTCCTGATTTATCTGGTGTAGTACTGGACATGCGTAGAAGCAGAATGCTGGGCAACTTGGGGATATTAGTGATAAAAAAATATGTGTTTATGTAGGTCTTTTTATGTCTTCAATTTACATAGCAGTATTTGAACAAAGTCCCACTAAAGATGCCTTACTCGGTTTGTAAATCTTACTCTTTCCTTTTTATTTTATCTATATATGCTTGCCAATATAAATTTTCACTTTAAATTACTCGTTTATTTAACATAAGAGCGATCTTGACTGCTTTACTTATCAATGGTCAACTGTGCCCGTGGGAGGTGACAGAGATGAGAGTGGATGTCTACTTTGTTAGTTAGGTAGAAAAATATATTGTGCTATTTGATTTGTAATCCTGTCTAAAGAAATCTGCACTGTATTTTGTTTCCACTACAAACTCCTCTTGTTTCATGGCGTTTTTAAGGTTCATCTTATTCTGAACTATTTAGAAAAAAAAAATTGCAGACTTATTTTTGTCTGGGAAGGACAGGAGAGACTGTGCAGGGAGACTGTTCAGAGTGTAAGCTCTTCTGTGCTAAAGACTAGCAAAGAAATAATTCACCTAGGACGATATATATATATATATATATATAACAAACCAGACAGCAAATTTTTTTCCTTACTATAGGGCTCAGATTTAAACTATTTTTAATGTTGGCTTTTGACAAACAAGATGTCTGTCTCCTTCTATGACGAAGAGACACAGCTCAGTAATAAAGAATACTAATTTCTGTGTCTTTCATATTCATGCCAGGAAGAGATGTGATTTATAGAAGAAAAGTACAAATCACATTATGAATTACTTAAGAACTTCAGGAAAGGAAACAACTTATGAAAGAAAACATGAAAAAACAGTATAGTGACTGACCTTTTTTCAGAAGCTTAGAAGTGAAATTCTCTTTCTTAAAAGAACATATGCAAATATGTATGATATCTCATAAAAATGGCTTTAAAATGAACTGACTACTTCTGTCATGAAACCCGAAGGAAGTTTTTTGGGAGGGTCAAAAGATAATATGAACATTTCCTATTTGGGCTATTTGAAGGAACGTCTACCCTCCTGAAATTGAGATGGCATCCATGCTGTTATTAACCTTAATACAAATTCACTTACACATTTGCATTGTAAAGCATGTGCTTTAATCACATTAATAAAGTATATTGGTGTGGAATTCTGAGAAAACTGATATGAACTGGTCTTTCTTATAGCATGACTATATTGGCACCACCAGGCTTTGAAGTGGCTGTGCATGAGGTTTCTGAGGTATAGTTGGGATATGCTGCTTTGAAGCACAAGGTTCATAGCATGGGAAAAAATATTCAAGAGATCAATTATTACTCCTGATTCACAGTGTGTTCAAGCTGTCTTTATTACTTGTCATTGAGACAATAATTTGATTTGACAGGCAGATTGGATGTTATTAAAATTAAAGGATTTCGGTTGCCTTCCTGCACATGTGAGGCATCATTACTAAGATCTGCTTTGTGAAGAGAACCAAGAAGACCGTGTCACTGGTTTGGTCTGCAGGTAGGGGAGTTGGAAAACTGCCCAGTTTTATAATTGGTTGGTGAATTAATTGTGTATAGTTGTCCATGGTGAGCCTTTACTGAAGGAATGTGTCTTTCACATTATTAAAGCTGATAACAGTGCACCTTTTTCAGGGAAAACAGGAATTAGCAGCTTAGAGGGAGGGCTCTGTTGTGTTATTCGTGTTACTGCTTTTTTTATTATCTAGTTTGAGCTTTGCACTACCAGTTGGAACCCTTTTTACTAGATACTGTATGTTCATATAGCCAACAATATGCCTGTATATGATTATGAAAACAAAATAAGAGGAAAAGATTGCAGGTAGAGGAGAGTAGAAAATGCGATTCATGTACAATTGCATCATGCTTTCAGGTACAGTTTATAAGCTTTCTATGAATGAATAAAGCAGAAGAAAATCTTATTTGGAGTGGAAATGTTGCTGAGAAAAGATGACTTCATTATTGTTTCTACTTTGTAAGAAATATAGACAAGTGGTGATCTGTTCATGAGCCCATATAAAATTATCCAGTTTAGTGTTCTTTAAATTGTACTTTGTTACTTCTCTTTCATTAAGTAGTTCTAATTGGTGATATTGGTACAAATATATAAGGTCTTTTTATAGGAAAGGTTGCTACTTTTTTATAACTGCTATGAGTTTAGGCATACTTAGTGGTTTTCTTTCTGGTCTTTTGGTGAATGATATTTAATGTCTGCCAAAGTCAATCGATGAGGGGCAATAAGAGCGTATGTTCTGGGCATTTTACAGAACTCCATGGTGAGCCTTTACTGAAGGAATGTGTCTTTCACATTATTAAAGCTGATACAAGTCCAACTGGATTTACAAGTCCAATTGGATTTACAAGTCCAATTTTAACATACTTATTTTCAGATATTTAACACCGAGAGTTTAGAGAACAGCAGATCCTTGAAAGTCCTTCCACAAATATCCACCATTAATTTGTAAACTGTTTAGCTGTCTTAAGCTGCTCCTTTGAATTTTAAGAAATATATGTAGTAGTAAGAAGCACGTAATACTAGGATTTTGTAAAATGTTTTTTCCTATCAAACAACATATTTCTATTGTGCTCTAATGCTAACATTTAACATGGTTTTTTGTTTGTTTGTTTTGGTTTTTAAAGGCGAGCAAATGTTAGTAAACATACAGGTAAACCTACCAATTAATTAAGTCTACATATAATTAAGTAAATGTAAATTGCCATATGCTCAATACATTTCGTCACCCTGAAGATAATAATTACCATATCCAGATCATAATGGCCTTACTTGCAAAACAGGTGGGATATTCTCCCTGTCTTTGTTTTTTTTCTTAGTTGTGGTTTTTAGACAAATACAGAATGCAAGACAAGTACAAAATATACCCGAGAGCAGAACTACTTATTCAAATTTACAAACACATACTTAAAAATTTTTAAGGTCCTGTACTTGTAGATCAGGGTAAACAGAGAACTGACTTTCAATCCATCACATAGAGTCTACAAAACTGAAGGTGAGGTGATTAAAAAAAGAGTTTTCTCACCTTTTGAATTGCAGTCAAATGAAATTTTGCAAATGGAAGAGGAAAAATAATTAATAACTTGACACTGAACCTTCATTTTCTGGAAGATGCCATTGCAGACAATCCTGCAATGTCTGAAGGGCAAATATATAAAAATGCGAATGTGCTTGAAAGAAAAACATTGAAAAAGAGGAGAGTGAAAGGAAATGTTTTAGAATCTAGCCAGTCATAAAAGATGACTCATCAGACTGCAGCTCGAAACACTTTCATCTTTGTCTTTGAAATGCCCTTTGTCATTTAATGATTTTACATAGTCTCTACATACTTAGTCTCTATAAAATACTGAAATATTGTAAATATTTAAATAATAATATTAAATATTTAAACAACTTAAGTCTACCACAGGTAAAGATTTTTCCATATGTAGTCATGTACTATACAGCACTCCATCAATAGTTACCCTCTCTGAGAAGTAAAAATACAAATGCACGAAGTAAGAAAAGGCTTTCCTAATTACATGCCACTAAGGATACAAAAATCATTTCAAAATAGTATGAAGCATTTCACAGACCTGCTTCTACCAACCAGGATTACAATGGTTTTCATCAATACAACTGATGGTACCAAGCAATTAGATTTTCTGAAAACTTGATTGAAGAAGAATTACATGTGTCTCTGAATTGGAGAGACATGGATTTAAAGGATGAACCACTTGGTGGGTAAGGAATTGGCTGGCTGATGGCACTCAAAGAGTTGCGGTCAACGGCTCTATGTCCAAGTGGAGATCTGTAACAAGTGGTGTTCCTCAAGGGTCAGTATTGGGACTAGTGCTGTTTAACATCTTTGTCAGTGACATGGACAGTGGGATCGAGTGCACTCTCAGCAAGTTTGCCGATGACACCAAGCTGTGTGGTGCAGTTGACACACTGGAGAGAAGGGATGCCATCCAGAGGGACCTGGACAGGCTTGAGGGTGGACCTGTGCGAACCTTATGAAGTTCAACAAGGCCAAGTGCAAGGTCCTGTATCTGGGCTGGGGCAATCCCAAGCAAAAATACAGGCTGGGTGGAAAATGGATTGAGAGCAGCTCTGAGAAGGACCTGGGGTGTTGGTTGATGAGAAGCTCAACATGAGCCGGCAACGTGTGCTGCAGCTTGCAGAAAGCCAACCGTATCCTGGGCTGCATCAAAAGAAAAGTGGACAGCAGGTCAAGGGAGGTGATTGTCCCTCTCTACTTTGCTCCTGTGAGAACCCACCTGGAGTATTGCTTTCAGCTCTGGGGCCCTCAGCGCAAGGACGTGGACCAGAGCGAGTCCAGAGGAGGGCCCTGAAGATGATCAGAGGGCTGGAGCATGTCTCATATGAAGACAGGCTGAGGGAGTTGGGGTTGTTCAGCCTGGAGAAGAGAAGGCTCCAGGGAGACCTTACTGCGGCCTTCCAGTACCTAAAGGGGGCCTACAAAAAAGCAGGAAAGGGACTTTTTGTCAGGGAGTGTAGTAATAGGACAAGGAGTAATGGTTTTAAACTAGAAGAGGGTAGATTTAGATTAGATATAAGGAAGAAATTCTTTACTCTGGGGGTGGTGAGGCACTGGCACAGGTTGCCCAGAGAAGCTGTGGATGCCCCATCCCTGGAAGTGTTCAAGACCAGGTTGGATGGGGCTTTGAGCAACCTGGTCTAGTGGGAGGTGTCCTTGCCCATGGCAGGGGGGTTGGAACTAGATGGTCTTTAAGATCCCTTCCAACCCAAACTATTCTATGATTCTATGATTCTATCATATACTATATTTTTAGGACTATGAATATTCCTTTCAGCTTGAGAAAGAACTGTTCTTATTTGAATTAGATGGAAATGGGAGAGAGACAGAGCTGGTGATCTGGTTGTTTTGTAGTTTAGCTTCTGAAGAAAGTGAAATAAAGAATAACAGTTTAAAGGAAACTATTAAGACAACTATTAATATTTTAGTATAGATTCATTCCAACTAAAAATATTTTTTATATTAATTTATTTTTAAAATCTTTTTAGCAGAACCCTTTGTAAAATACTCTACAGGCATTTTAAAAGAAGATGTGTAAGATTCACAAACAGCTTTTATTCTTAGACTTTACCTTTACCTTCCTAATTCTTTCGACCTACTGTATGCCCAGTTTTTGGATGTGATCTTCTACCAATGCTGACAATGAAAAAAAAAAGAAACACAACAAAAACCTGAATATCAACAAGAAGATTCACAGAGGAATGCAATCAAAAATGATGCTGCAAATCAAGCCTAGAATCAGACCATCAAAAATTCAAAAACTTTTAGCTATTTGCAATTATGGTGGTAATTGCTATTTTAAAATGTTTTGCTTCTTCCAAAGATTCTCCATGTTGTTAGCTGAAATTCTGGGTATTTTAAATCACAGAAAATCTTCTTGCAGCTGATGAAGACTAAATATTATAGGCAATCAAAACAACATATTATCTACATATTTTAGCTGATTAAAAAAAAGTAGCTTTTGGAACTTCTTTTAAAATCATTTTACTACATAGTGCTAGCTAATTACAACATACTTTTTCACACACCAAAACATTAGTGATATCTATATTAAAGCAAAAGGTGTTGGATTTTTAAATTCTCTTTAAGAAAATGTCATCTTAGGTTCTTTGCTATGATATTTTAGTCTATGTAATCATTCCTTTTTTTTCTGTTGTGAATCAGTGTTTCTTGTCAAGTTTTGATCAATATATGTAAACAACTTATATAATACATAAAATTAAGGTTCCTTTAAAATAGTATAATTTAAAGATTGACATATCAACATTACATAATATGAGGCCATTAAATAAAAGTAAATGGCTGAAAGTTATATAGAGAGTATAGGAAAATAACCATTGAATAATAATGTACAAATAGTTTTGGTCCAGATCAATTATTATAAAGGACAGCTAAATTGTAAGATCTTGCATCACACTCTTGTAGTAAATTATATCTTGAATATGAGAAAGAGCTTTTATTTTTATTCTCTGATAGTAATAATAAACCGTGATCTTGCTTCTTTTGTTAAGAGGCTTGTTTAATTCACAGCTTTTGAGGGATAGGTTCTTTAAGGAAAGGGAAAAATCAGTCTCATTTATTGAAAAATCCTATTTAGAATTTTTCTACTAAATCTGTTATAAGTCAATAATATGCCATGATTTTTAATGAAGTAAAAATTCATAGGCATTCTGCTAGTTGTTTTCTTTTAGTAACATTTCATTTGTTATTAACTTGATCTATGAAGAACAGATGTTAACAAATGCTTTAAATTAAGAATCTCTTATGAAGGTAAAGTTGTACAATGTAACCTTGGTCTACATGACCAATACCTAGGAAACTTAAAGGATTTTGTTCGGAATAACTATTTAAGAAAAAAAGCAAGTGAATACCTGTATAGCAGTTGTTTTATACGCACCATGTCTGCATGAAGCAAATGCAAAGGTTGGCAGGGAAGTGATGACACAGCACTGATACAACTGCAGTAGGATCAATGAAGTTGGCAGAGCCTTGGGTGGAATTTTTTGAAGTTAGAGACAAATTTTTAGCAGAGGGACCTGACTCAGAGACCTCATTTACAAAAGAGTCAGAATGTGCTGCTCTATTAAAGTACTCTGAAATTGTGTAAGAATATTTTTTTTTTGACTGGGCTTGCAACAAGAGAGGAGCTGGGAAGTGTCTGAAAGTTTAGGAGAACGGAAAATCTTTAAACATCAAAATAACTCCAGCTAACTTGGTATAAAATGGAGATTTTGATGAATCTGTTAAATGTCTAATTTTGTACTCACTGATTCATAACATTGAGGCCAAGGACTTCATAAATATTTAGCATCTTTACTAAGCTTGTGTGACAATTTGAGGGAAAATGAAGCCTCCAAACCTCAAAAAATGAGCAAAAAAGGTTCACAGGTTAAAACCACTCAGCATTGTTTAATCTGCAGTACTAAATTATTAAATCCTTCAAGGAAGAGAAATATTATACTATTGAAAGAGTATTTGGGAAATGACTTTTCAACATTAGAGCACATCTGCTAACTTTGAGAATATGATTTTAATCAGGGCATGAATGTTGAGGATTTTGTACAAATAAGCTACACTTGTGAATCATTGCATAGGGTCACTTGATAATGCATCTATTTTTATAAGGTGTAGGATAGGTGTAGGAAATTTAAAGAGGAAAAAGTCTGTTGTGGTATTTTGAGTTTTAAGTGTATGTTTTCTGAATTCATAAGCAGCTTACTTTGTTCATAATTAAAATGCATACTAGAAAAAAGTAAAAATATATTTGGATCACATTTGTAATACGGCTGCATATTTAAGAACAGACCTGTCACACATCACTTTATGCATTAGAAATGAAGCCATCTGAGCAGGGGTCTTTGTTTTATAATAACTATAAACTTGAACTTTATTATGAAAGAGGTATTGCTTAGACTTTTTCCCCTTACAATATGTCTCTAAATCTGATATGACATGATACTGTAGGAATGAAAAAGCAGTCATGATTTCAGATATAAAAAGCCTGAAAGTAAATCTGTGCTATTGCAGCCACACTCAGGAAAAGCACCAGTCATTTTATTCAATAGCATTCCTGAGCCAGCTGATAGATGAATCACTTTTGACAGTAACTCACTTTTTGACCTATGTGGCAGAGAGAATGTCACAGCAGTAGGACAGGTTTTGTGATAATTGGAAAGTGAAGGGGACTTGGTGGTGCAGTCGGTTAGTGCATTAGCCTTTCCCCTCTGGAGACCTTGGTTCATATTCTGCCTTAGGGTCAGTAGTGAAAATACATGCTTTGGTGTCCTACTTCTGTTTGTACATATGACAAAAAGACCCGTATTTGGAAAAAAATGTCTTTCTTCACTATAACACACTGTATTGGAGAGAATCTTAGGGCTGATGTACATTGGCAGAGAGCTTAAACAGCCTTTATTCCTGTGATATGTGTCTATCAAGTCCACTTTCACTAAAAAGCCGTTCACTCACGGTGTTACTAAAAGGGAGAAAAGGAAGAACTTCTCAGATGATATGCATGAAAATAATGCAAATAATGAAGGAAACTCATCCATAGTACAAAAGCTACACTGATGAATTGCCCATTTTTACTCGGAGTCAACTCTTGCTAATCTCTCTTATATTTCTCTTAAGGTGTTTTACTTGAACCTCCCTCTGCCAAAGATATTTAAGTGCCAGAGAACTGCTATTTCATATGCAGCAGAGTGGAGCAGTGATGACATTCAGTGATTAATTAGTTCAAAAAGTACACATTCCCTAAAGGTATCCTGGGAGCCACTTTCCAGACCTGTTTAAAAGAAACATATTGCTTGCATTTACAGGTGGTGGTAAGCTGAATATAGATTGGTTATCAACAATGTACTGTCTTTATTACATCTGTAGTAACTTATTAAGCTTACTTTTATTGCCTCGTAACAAGGGTGGTGCAACTCATTGTGCCTAATGATCCAGTGCGAAGAGCCCAGATTTTGTCTTATTGACTCCTATCTTTTCATCTCTTTTAAAATGTACAACTTCCAAATTACTTCAGGATTTTTCAGCAATGAGAGCAAAACTTTCAAATCCCCACAAAAACGTTAGCTCTGTTTACAACTGTGAGAGAGCTTCCCTCTTTAAACATAAATTAAATACTCAAGATGGGTCCAGCCAGAGAACCTTGGTGACTCAGCACAGTCTATTCAAGGATGAAAAAAGCATCAGAGAAGTAAGACCCACAACTTCATACCCTTCTTCTAGGCAATGGGCAATCACAATTATGGCTCCATCTCTGGAACAGATGACAAGAATTATCAGCTCACCACAAGGATTTCCCTCTAGCTGGAGGGAAACATGGAGCAGAGATTAAAACCTGATTTCTCTTTTTTCCCTTCAATAGGAACAAAAAAGATAGAGTGGGGTAAACAGAGAAGAAGCAAAGGATTAAAGGATAAAGACAGGACAGAGGAAGCTTGAACAGAAAGCAGCAGACAAGAACAGAGCTGTCATTTGACTGATAAATCATTCTCTTAATCAACTGTGCCAGCCAAAGAAAGCCTGAGTAAGCAGCTACAAATGAAGAAGCTTTAACTGATTTTTTTGTTTCTACTCCTCCATCACATACCTAATAATTTAAATTTATACTTTTAGTTGCACTACTTTCCAATTGGATGATAGAAGCCTTGGTTTGGGACTTTTCCCTTTCTTTGCATGAAAAAAAAGTCCCTAGAATTGTGAAAAGGTTTAAGCAGCTTCTGTTCTACTAGTGTTTAGATCTCCTCTTAAGTGCACTAGATTTCTTTGATTAGTTAGATTTCTTCACTGGTTGGGTTTTGCTGTTGCTGTTTTCTTCATGGAATGCCATAGAGTTGATCTGAAACCCTGAATAAGAAGCAGAAGTAAGACAGGATTCAGCTGACTTTCTCAAACATGATGTTCACATAAGGGAATAAGTTAAGATAGTCCTTCTCAAGGACTTGCACCTTGCCAGATCAGCAAAGTCAATCTCACTCATCCTTCACCAATTGCAGACCAATATCAGGGATGACTCTGGGATGTCAGTTTCTTATGTTCTAAAGGATGACGATAACAGTTTCACAGCCTGGGAAGAGGAAGAGTACTTAGAAAGGTACTTTTCCTTCCCTATTTTCATGCAAAGGTGAGACTGAAGTAAAAATGAGAGTTGAGGCTGAAATTAAAATGAAGAAGGATGAGATCTATGTTGAGATGGAAGTGAAAATGGAGAATTACAAGTTTTAACAGGGTTTTGGTAAATAAAAAATGCTCAAACTTCAAATAATCTTTGAACTGCTCGAGTGAGTTGGTCCCAAAACATTGCTTTTCATTTTTTTTCCTTTTTTTGCTGTATATTTTATTAATTATCAATACAGAAATGTGAGATAAATACATAAATGAATCTGCTCATATTTACTTTAAGCTTATGTCTTAAAATAAAAACCTTATTAATAACTCTTTTCATAAATAAAACTGTTCTGCATTATATACAGGACATTATCATCATCTGCTCATGCTGTGCCACATTGTGAGTAGGGGTTCTAAAGGAAGTGAAAGGTGTCTAGTTTGAATAAGCTCTGCCAATGTTAAAGTTGCAGATAGAGGAATAGTACTGTATTCTTATTCTGACAACCTACATGAACCTCCTGATGAGCTTCCTAGGACTGTTAGTTTTGCTTAGCCTTCTCTTCTTAGAATCCAGACAGTATTTTTGCTTATGTAAATCTTTAATGTTCAACAGTGTTTCTCAGTAATAATTGGCTATGCATCCTGAGACAATTGAAATATGTCTATTCATTATTATATTGTTGTAATTATAACATTTTAAACATGCATTGCAAGTCTCATTTTTAGAAGTTCTTTTAGCTTTTAATGATGGAAAATGAAAGGTAAAGGTAGTGCAGCAATTACAACAGAGTGATCAGACTTCTAGATGCCAATGGAAGTGTGTGTACTTCTGAAGTTGATTTAGAGTTGAGAAAATAATCTGACAACTTATTTTTACACCACTTTAGTAGTGGTGAGGATTTTTTTTTTTTTTTTTTTTTTTTAAGTTTCAGTGTTGTTAGGTATGATGCACAGAAGCACGGTGAGAAAGTGATTTCATGCTCTATTTCTCCAGGTGGAGTTTGGTGCTTTGCTGACGAATACTGACATGTAAACCCAAATTGCAACTTTCAGGTCTAACAATGGTAAGGACAAAAGTTGCTCACAGAATTCATAGACAGAATTTTATTTGCCACACAGAACTTTTGAAATGAGTTGATATCTCACCATGGCATAGATTAGCTTCACAAAAATAGCTTTCCTTTTTGTTTTCTTTGTTAGACTCCTAAGATGATGTCTGGTTTCTGATCATTCTATATAAATTGCTTGCTTTCATAATTTTGAATTACATTGAAATAAAACAAAAGATAAAAAAAAAAAGAAAAATCGGTGGTCATATTGCAGATTTCTTTTGGAATAGAATTTTCTTGATTGTCTAAAATCAAATAAGCTTAGAGTATTTGGCAGGATATAAAAGGACAAAGTCATCTAATCCATGAGTACAACGAAAAATCAATACTTTTGCTTTTGAAATCTGAGTCACTCTTTCTTCTCTATTACTTAACCCAGAATTTTTACCCCAAATAATTATTTTTGGTTTTGCTTTTGGTTTCATGTAGTAATCTTGAAAGATCAGGAAGTTGTAGAATAAGGAAATTGTATATGCCGCCTTGCTATGCATTTACTGTCTCCAGGTTCTGCCTTTGCAGAGGTGGATGTTCACCTTGGGGTGATTCTTTTCATCTCTTGCTCCCATCTTCACCCCATGCACCAGTACAGGCTGGGGGCTGACCTGCTGGAAAGCAGCCCTGCGGAGAGGGACCTGGGAGTCCTGGTGGACAGCAGGTTAACCATGAGCCAGCAGTGTGCCCTTGTGGCCCAGAAGGCCAATGGTATCCTGGGGTGCATTACGAGGAGTGTTGCCAGCAGGGCGAGGGAGGTGATCCTCTCCCTCTGCTCTGCCCTGGTGAGGCCGCACCTGGAGGATTGTGTCCAGTTCTGGGCTCCCCAGCACAAGAGGGACATGGAGCTCCTGGAGCGGGTCCAGCGGTGGGCTATGAAGATGATGAGGGGACTGGAGCATCTCTCATACGAGGAGAGGCTGAGAGAGCTGGGCCTGCTTAGCTTGGAGAAGAGAAGGCTGAGAGGGGATCTTATCAATGTGTACAAATATCTGAAGGGAGGGTGTCAAGAGGATGGGGCTGGACTCTTGTCAGTGGTGCCCAGCGACAGGACAAGAGGCAATGCGCACAAACTGAAACACAGGGAGTTGCATGAGAATATGAGGGGGCACTTCTTTCCTGTGAGGGTGACAGAGCGCTGGAACAGGCTGCCCAGAGAGGTTGTGGAGTCTCCTTCTCTGGAGGTATTGAAAACCCACCTGGATGTGATCCTGTGCAATGTGCTCTAGGTGACCCTGCTTGGAAGGGGGTTGGACTGGGTGATCTCCAGAGGTCCCTTCCAACCTCAATTGCTCTGTGATTCTGTGATTCTGTGATCTGTTTATTTTGTCTGTCTCTGTCCAGTCTCTGCTCCAGACATGAAAAATGGCTTATAAAGTAGCTGCTCAGCTATTTCTGTGTACAAACTATTTGGTATGGGTTCATCTTAATATCCAAGCCTTTTAACCATGAAGGTTCTCCCTCCAGATGTTTCATGAACATCACTGTACTTTCTGCTTTGGGGACAGAGCAGATACAAATGGAAACCACTCCAGCCAGCCATCAGTCAATGGTAGGTCATCCTTACTGATTAATCATTAGTTTACTGTAGTTGGCCTCTTCACTGGGCTGGTACTTTTTTCTACATATATTTTAAGACAAGATGGTTTCTCTTTAAGTAAAACAAAAAAAACAAATGCTTCATGTTTTTAATGGAAAAAATCTTTTAAAAAAAGTTTCATCCCTCAAAGTCATTAATTCCTGTGATTCCTGTTCCTGCTGCATAATCTCAAGAAAGACTGTCACCTCATAATATAGTGAGCATCTTATTAAACTGTTTGCATCTGGCCAGATACACAATTTTGAGCTATTTCTAGTTTTAATATTTATCCTTAAGCTGGTTCCTAAGGTAGCTCTCTGAATTTGGATTCCACCAAAAGAAGTGAGCAGTGTGTCATATATTTAAACCACAACTTTGGGGTATGAGAAAAAATGGTAGAGAATGGGAAAATGAACAAAGTTATTAATTTGATAATAGCAACCCAAAATATTTAATAATGTATCAGATAACATTTATCAAAAGGTTTATGTAGCTGCCCACATTCCTGTTGTAAAGCTGTAGAATAACAAACGTAATCACAGGTTTATGATAAAGTATCTGAGGCTTCAGATGTTCAGTCCAACAAGCACTAATATCAGAAAGTGAATAAGTAGGTTTACTGAATAGTGATAAATGTAATTATGGCACTCTGAAATATAAGCTTGTTTCAGAGGCAAACTTGTTTCAATTAAGAATAATGGAATATTGCTAGATGAAATGAGATTATGGCACTGTCTGTTCATTACATAAAACAACATACTGCAAATAAGAATATTAAAATTTAATGTGGAAATAATAGTTTTATATTCTTCTCTTTGGGCTGAGTTTTTAGTTGCTGGGAGTTTAGAAATGGAATAATTCTGGGTGGGCAAGTAAGGGACCAAGGCTTTCAGTTGACTTTTTCTTCTGACAGCCTTGATAGACTTTGTGGTAAAATGTTCCTGGTCATAACTCTCCATGACATCAGGGTTGTAGCCAGGTTATGTGACTACAACCAAGTGTTGTATACCTGGCAGATTTCGAGAAGTACAGAAAAGGTGTTAAAGATGTGTCTCAGTTTTGTGAAGTCTGTATCAGGAAGAAATTTGGCTGCTGTTGCAGGTATTTCTAACTGCATTTTGCTTCAACCAGAGGTTGAAGCTTCAATCCTTCATGCATTTAGAACTTTTTAAAGGAATGATCCCTTCAAGATGGCAACAACTCCTAAAAGGATAAAAGCTTAAGAAAATACATAACATACTGAAATATGCACACATATTGTACCTCATCTTGCCTAGTTCTCCATGAAATGTCAAAAGAACCTCCTACTGTGATATGTCTGTGAGCTCTGCAAGACTGATTAAATTTCTATATAGTATCAATTGTTGCATCCTGTGAACCATAAATTATAAAATTTCTGTTCTATTTTATCACTCCATAGAAAGGTTTAAAACTTCTTTTTCTTAGCAGATACAAAGAACAAACTGTGACTCTCATTTTATTTGTGGCAATTTTATGCACATGCTCCATGTTATGGCCATGGAAACTGAAACAGAGTGTAAATGTAGGGTATATTCTTTATATATGTGTGTGAAATAAATGGATTAAGAAAGTGTTTGCTACAATAAAATAAATAATATTGGGATTTATTTCTCAGTTTTGTAATATCCCAAAGGAAGGAAACAAACCTAGATGCCTGAAGACTAACATATAAAGATCTCTTAAGAGCATAATAGAGAATATTCAGGCTGTAAGAGGATGCAGTTTTCTCACTCACATTTTTAACTAGTGGAATAGCAAAATACAGTCAGGAGAGTGGTGTTAGAGAAGTTTGTGCTTTGTGACAGAAACTAGTGTTAAAAGGGCTTGTGGTCATTTCTCACACCACTTCAGGATGTGTGGTTTCTGTATAGAATCTCAACTTACACATTTAAATCGTATTCAATGTTTTTGACCTTTTGGCACCACACACCAGGAGGCTAATGTGAGGAATCTGTTCTTCATGAATTGCTGACTGTAGTGTAAGTCCACTGTTCAGAGAATTTCAGGATTATGTATTTCAGACTAAGACGAGCGTAATAAAAATGACTATCCTCATTCTCATCTCTGTCTCACACTCTCTCACTCTCTCTCGCAGGGTTTTGTTCTGCTGCTCATCACCATTGCATCTGAGTGCCTTCCAAATAAAACAAGTAACAGTAGCAAAGCTTCTAGTGAACATCATGGGGAACATCAACACTGAGAGGCAGGGCTTATAAACCTTCATGCAACCCTGTATGAATGTGATTAGATTGCTTCCAGACTGGAGCTGGCTTACATCCAGCTTCCAGAGTAAAGTGTAGTTGAGTCAATTCAGGCCTATATTCACTGTATGGACTTGTTTTAGGGTTGGTGCTTCTTTCCCAGCAGGGGTAGCGTTTGAGAAAGATAAGAGAGGAGAGTGCATTTGCGTGACAACTTTTGGTAGATTGTGATAGTTGTGCACACAGTCTTTATTCAAGTTGTGAGTCTCATAGTTATGAATAAAACTGTGATTTCTTGTGGAGTTCCTTAATGGAAATAAGCATAATTTTAATAGCAACTTTTCTTAATGAAAAAGTGGGAGTAGAATTATTATTTTTTTATATAAAACTATGTACTTCTATTTTTCTTCTGTTTATTTTAATAGTTTCTTGTATCTTTAGTATTGTGTGTATCCTGAACAATATGTTGTTAAATCAAGAGCAAACATAAGTTGATCATAACAGAGTGGCTTTCAAAAATGCAATATTCATTTGAGAATGGATCATAAACAGAAGCCATTAGTAGAATTTTGTAAGATATAGAGTCTGAGGTAAAATGTATGAATAAAAGTGGTAATTGCAAGAATTTTAAAAATTTAAGTGGCAAATATTGTAACAGTGAAGTATAAAGTAAACAGTTCTAAAGTTCTTAAAATCCGAGTCACATCAAACCGAGTGCTAGTAAACAAAAGTAGCAAAACCTCTCCCCTTAATGGAAACATGCTTAAACTGTATACATCATAAGATAAATCCTGTGGATGATTTTCCATATAGTTCAGCAGATGCTGTGTGTCATGAAGGAGTTTCATTCAAATCCATTCAGAAGTTATCTATATGAAACCATATAGTTGGCTACTTTGTCAAGAGCTGGCAAATAAATGGTTTGCTGAAATATTTGAGCATCATCAAAAAGATATACTAACAGTGAGCTATTCAGTAGTAAACCATTTTCTCTAACTGATGATAAAAACTTTGGAGTTTGGATAACTTCTGAAAGATTAGTGGCTGCAATCTGTTTTTTTTTTTTTTTTTTCCCGAGTGAAATCTGCGTGTGTAGAATTTATAGTTCTAAAATCATGGGTGTTGATGCCTTGATTTTGGGGCTTCTGGGTAAATACACTTTGGTGGGACTGGAGGGGTAAAGTATCTAGGGCCATTAATGACTGAGCAGCTTGCCTAAAGATCTATTCAGTGCATTGTGATTTGCTGTATGTTCTTTGCATTTCTTGCCTTGTTCATGTAGTACATTTAAAAACTGAAAATGTTATCAAGCCTTGCAAAAACAATAGTCATTTACCAGCTATTTTCAAATCTGCTGAAGACAAAGAAACTCTTATATCGCATGTGTTAAATGATGTTATAATACATTAGCAATATTTAATCAAGAGTGATTCTGATGCAAAGATTTTCTTGGACAGTACCAGCATGACATATATACAATTGAACAATTAGGAGACAGTTGTTGATTTCCTAACCTTAGAAGGAACAACAGCCACATTTAAACCTTGAAGAAGAGCTCAAACATTGCATAGATTTCCTTTAGATTTTTGCCAAGCTGAGTTTTGTGTTGTCCATTCTTAAATGATACATTATTTACAAAAACAAGGGAGTATCCACTTCTGTTGTACTTAAACTTGATGACAAATTCACAAGCTAAGTGAGCATGGGGTGCAGATAACAGTTTTTCTGGTACTTAGGCAAATGAAAAGGCAGTATCTCCTAGTCTATAATGTTAAAGGAATGAATAACTCTTGTGTTCTCTTCAGTTTTGAAAGCATAATGTGATATAAGAAGAGATGAAAGCATCACTAAGAAGTTTGTTTAGAAAGTCCAGGGTGGTAGGTCTGTTTTTGAAAATGTACATGACACAAAAAGTCACAAAGAGAGATTGCATTGTGATCATAGAAAAAAAAAAAGAAAATTAGTTAAATTAGAGTATGGCAAAAAAAGTACCCAAACTTATATAGAAATACATATATATTTGTCCTAAATAAATGGAAAGCTGATGAACAGTCATTTTCTGACCTCAGTAAACTGTTCCTAAAGGTTTTGTATGAGCCTTTGCAAATAATCTTTGCTGAGAGTATTTTAGCAGAAATTGAGAGAAATTAGTTCTCTCGTACAGTTTCTTTTTGATCCTTAAAGAGATTATAAACAATCCTTCCAAAACTTATCCTTTTGATATCACAGGCTGGTATTACATCTGATGAGGAGAATATAAAAATAATTTGTTTTCAAATTTTTAATTATATTGCTATCATATTTTGAGGGTGATTTATCTAGGCATTATATAAAATCCTATTTTATTTGATTTTGCCCAGAAAATTAGAGTGAAGTGATTGTAGAACTAACTATGGACAGCAAAGGGGGATGTATGTGCTTGGACTTCATCAACTGCTGCTGCTATTACTCACAGGAGGTGTGTGGATCTAGACTGACAGCTAAAAGAACGCAAAGACTGTAGAGTGATATCTTGGACATCAAACAGCTTATGACTCTGTGGCTGGATTTTGGAGGGGAGCAAGAAGATGCTTTGCTCTAGGCATCTAGGAAAGAGGAGACAGATTAATAGCACTTTACCAGAGTTCCTGGCAGAACTGAGCCTCCAGAATATCAGCCAAAAGGGAGAATAGTGATGACATATAGGTAAAATTACTGAAACTTTTTTTTTTTTCTTAAAGTATTTTTTTTTAAGTGGTAAGATCCTTTCTAGAAGCCTAATGAACTGATCTGAATTTAAAGCTTTATTTATTTATTTATTTATTTATTTATTTATAATTCTACAGAAAGTTTCCATTTTAAAGCTTTCACATAAGACATTATGTTTTAGGATTTGGAACAAAGCAATTCCAATTAGTAGATGCTTCACAGAGTCACATTCTTCCTTTCAAATCCGTTGATTTAGTTAAGGAATAAGTATGTCTTTATTTTATTTTTCACAATGTTCCTTAAAGAAATAACTTCTTTAAAACCTAGGTTCAGTAGAAACCATTAAAGCAACAGAAAACTTCATCCCTTTTTCTTCCAGAACTTAACTGAGTTTGAGAAACAAAAGTGAACAAAGAGGGAAGTAAGAGTCCCAGAGGTGCAAAAAATGGCTTAAAAATGTGGAATTCTCTAAGACATTTCCTATTTAAAGAAAACACAGGAGGAATCAATGAATGAAGATGCGAACCTGTTTGAATCCTGGGAATGATAATCCCAGCAGAAAGATAGCTCTTATCACCTCAAATGAAGACTCACAGACTTAGGGAGCAATTAATACTCTGAGTCAAGAAAGATAGAAACAGGTGTGAAGGGCATAGATTTTATCCAAGAAACAAGGCAGGGATTTTATTCAAGAAAATTAGGAAAATATCCAGTGCTCTGGGTTGACTAGGTGAAATATCATGAACTTGCCCAGGAAAGGGTCAGTACAAAAAGCAACCGTTAAAGCTTTTCAGTTTTACATTACCATTGTCTTTCATATATTCCTCCTTTTCAGGTAATGGACTACCTGCAGAGTCCTTCCATTATGGAATCAGCTGGGATAAAAGTTTTATCATGTAGATGTTGGCCCAGTGGAAACTGGGCTTCGGTAACCACTGCATATCGCACAAGCACCTAGGCAGCTGCCAGACAAAGATATAGGACTGTAGTATTCAGACTTAACTACCAAGAGGCAAATTTTGGATGTCTGCTTTTGTTTCTTACTCAAAAAACTTAAAATGTATCTTCACTTTCTGCAATTCCTGTTTCTTGGTGGCTCAGCATAAGTCATCATTAAAAACCAGAGACTTCATGTCAGACCGTTGATCTAAAGACCCTAACAGCAATTGAAATCTTGCTCCCAGGTAGCAATGTTATATTTCAGTAAGTTAAATTATACGAATGAGTAGAATTTGTAACAGCAAAGACAAGGAAATAAACAAAATGTTTTCTACCTTTCTAAAATGTTTTGTAACAAAAAATTTTGTTGTGCCTGTATAGAATAATATAACAGAATTAAACTTCTATGAAGCATCATTATTAATAAGTTGATAGCAATAATAACATGTTTTGAGATACCTTAATGCTAAGCTCATATTGTAGGGACTTATATAAGAATTCATTTTTGTGAAAGCTCATTACATAAATGGGCAACACCAAAAGGAGTGGAGAGGGAAATAAACATATGGAAAAGTCAAATGACTTGCAAGATGGGATCAGTAAATTTGCCCAAGTCTCCTGCATCCCAGTCTGGATCTGTACCTGTTAAACCACTAGTAGATGACAGTTCCGAAATAGGTCACAGAAGCATTCATACTGGGAGAGGTGATAATAGGTGAGATAATTACAAGGTACAACTATTTAAGTCAGCTAACTGCTAACTACCTATAATTATGCAGCAGCTCTATTGCTGTATGATGGGTGAGTTAATGTAAATACTTTCAGCTAGTCCTTTGCCTTGCAGAAATCAAGCTGCTGCTGACTCAAAGTTTCATGAAGACTGGTGAGACAAAAGGAGGTCATGATTTTCTGTAAAGTTTGAGAAATCCTTCATTAAGCTGCACCTTTTCTCAAATATTCTAGTTGTATTCTGATTATACTTCACAAACATTGATATTTGTGGTTTGCTTTTATAGATCATAAGGTCTGTTCACACATTAACTCTGCCCATAATTAGGTGAGTGAAGATTGCAAGCACAGCAAGAATTTCAGTTTTCCCCTCTGTGGCTGAAATTCAGTCAGTGGTGGTGTTCTCCTGCATGGTAGCTCAGGTATCCACTGTTAGGTCACTCAACAGCTTTGCTGTGGGTTAGCCCTGGCAGGCAGTTCAGTGCCACACAGCCACCTGCTCACCCTCCCAGGAGAGCAGGGCTCCTCACGCGTAGCGGTTCCTTGGGCAGACAAACGCCGTCACCCCGAGCGTCCCCCCTTCCTCCTCCTCTCCCCCAGCTGTTACTGCTGAGCACGGCGCCACGTGGCACGGGACGTCCCTTTGGCCAGCCTGGGCCAGCTGCCCTGGCTGTGTCCCCTCCCAGCTCCTGGTGCCCCCCGGTCCCCTCGCTGGCAGGGCCGCACGAGGAGCAGGAGAGGCCTTGGCTCTGTGCAGCGCTGCTCTGCGACAGCTGAACATCCCCGTGTTATCAGCCCTGTTTTCATCACAAATCCAAACCGCAGCATCGTATGAGCCTCTGCAAAGAAAATTAACTCTGTCCTAGCCAAAACCATGACAAGCTCTATTTTTAATTTGTTACTTTAGATTTGGTTTTATTCCTTCTGTTATTTATGGAACTGTATGACAGCCAGGTTCATGTGAATGCTGGAAATAAGTGTTGTGCTCCTATTCTTTGTAAAGAATTTATCCTTGTGTGAGTATCCAGCCTCTTGTGTTAGATTTCTCTGAGCCACCTGGTGAAGAAAAGCTAGGACGTGTGGCTAGAAAAGTATTGGTAGTAGGAAAGCTTTTAATGTATCAATATATGTCTCCCTCGTGGTCCCCTTCCCAGTCCTCTTCTAGAAAAACAACATAAATTGTTCTGGAAGATGCTGGCTTGACTCATTGTCTCCGATTGTGTAAGACCTCCTGATGTGGGTTTCAAGTGAATGCTGTCTCTTCTGTTGTGTTGGAATATCCTCAAGAAAGCAAAAATGAGACTGCAGTTTAGTTGAGCCTCAATAGTATTTGGCTCTCTTGTACTCTGTAGGGAACTCTAGAATGGAAAAGGCAGCCAGTCATGCATGCTGTAATTTACATCTGATTGATGAAGGGTTTAGATTCACAGGAACAATTTGCACTGGAACTCCTGTGGGCCTAAAACTGAAACATTTTGCCACTGATACCCATCATCAATTTTTGTCTTGATCAGTCTCATATCTTTCCACATGTCAAGTTCATTCTCAGAATTAACCCTTAAAGTCATACACATTAAATGATGCTTGGTAATTCTTTTTTCCTATGTTAAACAACCAAGTAAGCAAGTTATAGCTGAAAACATGGCATTTCTAATAATTAGGTAAATAAAGTTGATGGAAAAGAATATACCATACAGTATTTGCTGTGCTTGCAAAGTCAATTAAACCTTTATTTTTAGAATAAACAAATATTTGCACATATTTATAATTCACTAAAGTCTCCAGAAAAAACACAGTCTTTAAGCAAAAAAACAATATCAAATAAAAGCTTTTGGACATCTCACAAAAGAAGAAATTAGTATTTATTAAAGAAACTGAATTAGGCCAAAAAAGTATTATTAGTAAGTTCTTAAATGAAAATATATACAAAACCAAATCATATCAAAACTTACTATTTTGTAAAATATGTTACATAATTTATATTACTATCATATAAAACATATAGATCCTGTGATTAAAAAAAGAAATATCAGGTGTGGTTTCAGTTGGGATTTATTTAGAACAGTCTCCAAGAAGCTTCTCAGCAGTGCAGGCAAAATAGATTTTTGTGGTATATGGCTGGGATCACTGAACTCCCCACTGGATTTTCTGCACTCAAGTTTCTGCATTCGAGCTTGAATCTGAGAATCATAGATCATAGAATCATATCAGATTTGGGTTGGGAGGAACCTTGAAGATCACCTAGTTTCAACCCCCCTTCCATGGGCAGGGATGCCACCCACTAGATCAGGTTGCCCAAAGCCCCATCCAACCTGGCCTTGAACACCTCCAGGGATGGGGCATCCACAACTTCTCTGGGCAACCTGTCCCAAGACAGAACCCTGAGGGACACCACTTGTCACCGGCCTCCACCTGGACATAGAGCCCTTGATAACAACTCTCTGGCTGTGGCCATACAGCCAATTCCTTACCCACTGAATGGTCCACCCTTCAAATCCATCTCTCTCCAATTTGGAGATCGGGATGTCGTGAGGGACCGTGTCAAAAGCCTTACAGAAGTCCGAGTAGATGACACTGGTCGGTCTTCCCTTGTTGACTGATGCAGTCACTCCATCATAGAACTGTGTGATGAACCAGCTGTGCTGGTTGTCTCAGATCACCTCCTTGTCTTGCATGTGCTTTAACACTGCTTCCAGGAGGATCCATTCCATGATCTTTCCTTGCACAGGACACTGCTTCCCCAGTCTGTAGTTCCCTGGAACTACTCTTCCTTCCTACTCTTTTTAAAAATGGGAATGATGTTTCCCTTTTTCCAGTCACCAAGGACACAGTGCCCCAGGGGATCCCATCCACTAGTTCTTTCCACAGCTGGAATTTTACTCTTCTAAAGTTCAGGGTCCTGACTTTGCCAGGCCCATGTTCCTTGAGATCATGAACTCAACCAGGGTGTGGTCAGTGCAGCCCAGTTTGCCTCCGATCTTAACCTCTTAATGAGTTCATCTGCATTGGTGAGCACCAGGTCCAGTAATGCTTCTCCTCTGGTTGGTCTGTGTAATAGCTGGACCAGGAAGTTATCCTTGATGCACTCCAGGAGTCTCTTGGATTGCTTACAGCCTGCTGTGGAGCTTTCCCAGCAGACATTGGGTGGATGAAATCCCCCATCAGGATGAGAGCCTGTGAGTACGACGCTTCTTGTAGTTGAAGCAGGAAGGCCTCGTCAACAAGCTCCCCTTGGTCAGGCAGCCTGTATTAGAACCCATCCACAAGGTGTCCTTTATTGGTCCAGTCCTTAACTTTTACCCACAAGCTCTCAACCTGATTTCTAAAAGAGTTCCTTTAAATGAAAAAAATAAAGTCAATTCAATTTTTTTTTTTTCCTTGGCTAGAGGAGGATTTTCCCCAGGAATCCTTGCAATCACCACTAGGCAGGTTTTGTTCTGACCTAGCATGTGTCACACAAGCTACACATCTAGAAGCTTCTTGGAATTAAACAATTGAGAAGAGTAGAGTTTTGCTTTCTGAACCTCATTATTTTTGAAGTATCAGGACATAGTGAGGGGAAAATTACTATGAAATGTAAGAATAATCAAATAGTATTGTTTGCAAAGGCATAAAATATTTTTTTTTATGTCTTCAAAATGAAACACCAGAAAATTATCATTCCTTATACATATTTCCAGCATAGCTAAACAAGTAAATATATAAATTTGCCATAAAACTTATTAATGGACATTTGTTTACATATTTTTATCTCAATTATCTGTGCCCATAGGACCCATTCAATCAATTTTTCACTAAGTAGTTTTCAAAATATAATTACTCTTATGGGTAGGTCTATGAACAGCAGTGTCATTTACACTATAGTTCACTAATTGCACTTCTAAGCCATTATAATGAATTATACTTGTACATTCTTCAAGAAGATCAGTTAATGCTAATCACTTCTATCACATATATCACTTAGAAGACATCCATCTACAACAGCCTTTTCATTTACAGTTTCATTCCCTTTTAATTTTCTTGCATTGTAAGATATGGCCATAAATGTATAGCGTGTGCTCACATAGCCAGTTAGCCTTGTAAACTTAATAATAAAAGTCAAATTTTAAAATTTAGAATATGCATTTTTCTATTTTTGAATAAATCTAAGATGGAAATGATTAGGTTTGTGATTACTAGATGTACAGTTCTGAAAAAACAGTTCAGGAATTACTGTCTACAATAAGAACAGAAATACATTGTTTTAGTGGGAAGCTTGATACATTTATCATTGGACAGATTAGTTTTATGTTGGGTGACCAGGTTTGTTGACCCAGATGCTTTTCTAGCCCTAATTTTTGTTAGGAAGACTTAGGAAGAGACAGAGGGGTATGTCCTGCAAAGTAAGGAGCTGAGTTCTTTTGTCTAACTAATCTATAGATTGAATGCCTAGATGCAGGCAGTAAAAAAGATTCCTTTGCAGGATGAGAGATGTTGAAATAATGATCTCATACTTGCATGAAATCCTTCTGACTAGTTTGACAAGGAAAGTGTAATTTCTTAAGATGTGGGAAACTTTTCTGGGGGTTTAGGTACAAGGAGCCCCGTTGTCCCATGTGTGAAAAAAGAGTTGCCACCTTTTCTCTCCTTGTTATCATCAAAGAATATTAAGACAATGTACTAGTAGCTTACTGGAATTTCTAAGAAGTCGTGGTAACACATGTAGCAAGAATCTAAAAATAAATGAAACAGGCATGCAAAATGTATTGATACATGCATGCTACATCTAGTATAAATAATAAGCACTAACTGATATCATCAACGTAGATCTTATCGTTGGAATCCTCATAAAATTTCTATGATACCTCAGCTACTGCTGTCTTTACTCATATTTGAAAGTTGATAGGGAATAATAGTGAAAAGAAAATATTTATGCATTAGAAATACGAAACAAGTAGTCTTTTTGTTAGGTTTCCAAGCTGAAGGAAAACATAAAATATACACTCAGTTTTTCAACTCCAAAATTGCAGCTCAGTACAAAATAAAAGTTAAAGGTTAAAAAAAATGGCCCCTTGTTTAAAAATATACTTTGGAAGGATGCAAGATATTCTTTGTGGAAAAATTAAATTTATAAGAAAAAAACAACACAAAGGAGATTTATAGTCTCTGAGTATATAACTTCCTTGAGAGGAATCATACACATCAGTAACTGAACCAGCTTACTTTACAGATGGAGGATAGTGGTTTTTTTTTTTTTTTTTTGCGCTTAATGTCTCCTCTAGTCGGATGTTCATCTTGCTGACTGCATATTCTCTCCAGCTCTGTAGAAGAGTAATAATTAGTAGGAAAGTCAGATGACTGGTGAAACTCCTAGCCATAAATAGAAGATAAAGTGATAAAGAGAGGAAAAATGAAAAGGCTAGCTTTCATAAGAAAGGAGGAAGAAACTATGTGAACTGACAGTGAACACCTAGGAAATGAGGTAAAGAAGCTGTACAGAAGACACTGAAGCCAATCTGGTTGAGAAAGGTACTGCAAGTACCCCTAAAACCAGGAAGTGTAAATTTCATGTAGCTGGAGTCTGCTTGTCAAAAAGAACAAAAAATACCCAAAGAGCTTTTCCATGAACTATCTTACAGCAGCATATGAAATGTGGATATTAGATTATAAACCAATTTTATGGGAGTGAGGAAAAATTCACCATTATTCTTTATGTCAGGAGAAATCTGTATAACATCAAATTCTTAGAATTTATACTAACATCTTGTCCTTGTGAACCTCTTATTATTTTTTTTTACTAACTATTAGATATAAAGATATATTTTTTCAATCTTACCATCTTGGACCAAGTGTTCTGATAAAAATATCAAAGCTGAATCATTCCACTGTGATTTTTGTTCGTTTGATTGTTTGTTGTTGTTGTTGTTGTTTTGTTTGTTTTGTTTTTTTTTTTGGCTAAATGTTGTTTCTCCTGTGAGTTTAAACTGTATGAATTGCATTCCTCTGGGATGGGTGGGAAAACATTCAGTCACATATACACTGCCCTTCCCTTAGTTTCTCTACCCCAGAGTCTGTGGTCACCAAATAAGGAGTATTACCAAGATAGGCAGGATATGGATGTGGAACATGGTTGGGGTGCTCTGACATCTGAACCTCTGACTCTGCATCTATGAGTGCAAAGCAATACAAAGTTTAAACTGAGGATAGGTCAGTGACTACGTAGCAGAAAGTAAAGCTTAGGTGAATGGAGATTAGGGAGTGCTTCAGATACAGACTGAAATATCCACAGAATTAGGTTTTTCTTCTTCTGCTCTGGAATCCTGCACTATTTGGCACAGATCCACAACTGCAAAAGGTCCACTCCTATGCCCATTCCTTATTGTTTTCTGTTCTCCACTAGATACTCTATATCTAGTCTCTGAAGGACCTACTGCCAGAGCACCTATAAGTTCAAAGCCTGGCATGTGTGATAATAGTTCAGCTATTCTGGATAGACTTCAGGCTATACTTTTAGGCTCACTGTGTGAAGACAAGCAATTTTATTCTGAATAGCAGCCCTGAAAACAGCCTTACCAGACAGTTATAATCATTAAACCGAAGCTGCAGTACTGAAACTCTGCTTTTATTTTCTCTGTAGTTCACAGGTCTAGTTAATATGGAATCATCATAAGAACAGTTGAAATAGGTCATATCGAAGGTACACCTAGACTAGTGTCTTCTCTGTAACACTGATAGGTAGTGGATACTTAAGAAAGACAACGTGAGCGTACAAGGTTGCTTTGACTCTGGCATTTCCAGCAAACAGTGCTTTAGGGGTTGCATGAATGAGAGGTTGCAGCTGAACTGCTGTGTTTAATAACTGCCAATGTACCAGTGCTCCATCAACTGGTCTACTCCTTTGTGGAAACCATTTCCACTTTTGGCCTGCAGAAATTCAGAAGGGAAAACTGCAGCTCCACAGCATAGTTATGCATTGTAAAAAGCAGTACTTAAAAACAAACAAACAAACAAACAAAAAAACAACCTACTGTTTGATGATGTCACCGACTGGTTTTAGTTTTAGTTTTATGAGAAATAATATGTTATTCCAACCTCCTCTTTCCCCCTTCTTTTATGACTTTGGATTTCTATTATATTGCCACTCAGTCATGCCCTCTATGTTGGGTCCTAGTCTTCTAATTTTTTCTCATTTGAAAGTAGTACCATGCCTTCTAATATTCTTGTCTTTTTCTACTTTTTTATTGCTATTCTGTTAATTTTTTTAAAAAAGCAGATCACAGTTACATGCTGTATGTAATTCTTGAATTGTGGACAACAAGGTTTTTTTATTTTGTTTTGTTTTGTTTTGTTGTGTAAATTCATTCTTTTAAATTTTCTGCTTTCTTCATCACCACTGCTATTTGCTCATGGAATTGAAATGCCTGACTAGCTTGGTGGATGAGGGGTGAAAATTGATGTCTATCTTTTGTAAGGCTGTTGACATTGTCTCCTCAGAGACAAGGTGACAAAGTACAGGTTAGGTAAGTGCACACTGAGGTGCATTAAAAACTGGCTAGACTACCAGGCCCAGAGAGTTGTGATCAGTGGCACAAAGTCCAGTTGGAAGCAAGTCACTAGTGGCATACCTAGCAGTGTTCATCAGGGTTTGATAGTGGGACCAATACTGTTGAAAACCTTCATAAATGACCCAGATGATGAGACAGAGTGTACCCTCAGCAAGTGTGCTAATGATCCAAAACTGAGAGGAATAGCTGATACACCAGATGGATGTCTGTGCTGCCAGAGCAGTCTGTCTGGACAGATTGGAGAAATGGGGCTGAGAGGAATCTATGAAGTTCAACAAAGGGAAATGCAGACTCATGCCCCTGGTAAGTAATAACCCCAGACACCTGCACACACTGGAAAACAGTTTAGCAGAGAATGACCTAAGGGTCCTGGTGGACCAAACTAACCATAAGCCTGCTGTGCACCCTCACAACAAAGAAGGGCAACACCATCTGAGTCTGCATTGCCAGAACTTTGAGGGAGGTGATCCTTTCTCTCTGCTCAGCCCCGGTGAGACACATCTGGAGTGCTGGGTCTAGTTCTGGGCTCTCCAGTACAAGAAAGACAAGACTTAGTGGAATGAGTCCAGTGCAGGGCCACAAAGATGATGAAGGAACTGGAGAAGCTTTCGTGTGAGGAAAGGCTGAGAGAGTTGGGATTGTTCAGCCTTGAGAAGAGAAGGCTCAGGGGAACCTCTGATCAATGTGTTGAAATACCCAATTGCAGAGAATGAAGAGGGAGCCAGACTTTTCTCAGGAGTGCCCAGAGACAGGACAGGAATTGATGGGCACAAATCTAAATACATAAACTTCTATGTGAACACAAGAAAGTACCTTTTTTTTTTTTTTTATTTACTGTGAAGGTTGTTGAACACTTGGCACAGGTTGCCCACAGAGGCTGTAAAGTCTCCATCTGAGGAGAAACTCAAAATCTGACTGACATGGTCCTGGGCAACCTGCTCTACTTGACCCTGCTTGACTGAGGGTCTGGACTAGGTGATCCTAAGAAGTTCCTTCCAACATAAACAATTTTGTGATTCTGTGAATTATATGCAATGTCTTCAAAAATCTTTCTTGAGTGCCAACCAAAAAAGTTTAAAATCCAATTTTTTTTTTTTTTTTTTATGTTCAGTGCTTTTGGTGCTGCATCTGGAGTACCATTACACTCTCCTATAAGACTCATGATATAGAAAGAGCAAGCTGTGAAAAGTGAGTTTATTTGGCCTCAAGGAAAGAAGGATCAGGTAGGACCTTATAGATGGCTTGAACTACCAGTGGGACATTACAGAGTAGACAGAGGCAGACTCTCAAAGGTACACAGTGAAAAGATCAGAGACAGTGAGCTGCAAAAAGGGAAATTGCAATTAAGCTGTGAAAAGTTTTTGTTTCTTTGTTTTTGTTTAAACCATCAAGGAAGATCAAATGCTAGAACAGGTTGCAAATGAGAAGTTTGGAATTTCTCCTTCCAATACATCAGTAACAAAAGGAAGACTAGAGAAAATGTGGGCCTGCTACTGAATGGGGTGGGTGCCCTGGTGACAAAGGATACAGAGAAGCCAGAGTTACTGAATGCCTTCTCTGCTTCAGTCTTCACTGCGAAGACCAGCCTTCAGGAATCTCTGATCCTGGAGACAAGAGAGAAAGTCTGGAGAAAAGGAAGACTTTCCCTTGGTTCAGGAGGAACGGGTTAGAGATCATTTAGGCAAACTTCAGACACCCAAAAGTTCATGGTCCCTGATGGGATGCAGTCATGAGTGCTGAGGAAGCTGGTGGATGTTATTGCTAAGCCACTCTCCATCATCTTTGAAAGGTCATGGAGAACAGGGGAGGTGCCTGAGGACTGGAAGAAAGCCCATGTCACTCCAGTCTTCAAAAAGGGCAAGAAGGAGGACCCAGGAAACTACAGGCCAGTCAGCCTCACCTCCATCCCTGGAAAGATGATGGGACAGCTCATCCTGGAGGTTGTCTCTAAGCGTGTGGTGGAAAAGAAGGTGATCAGAAGTAGTCAGCATGGATTCACCAAGGGGAAATCATGCTTAACCAACTGATAGCCTTCTATGATGGAATGGCTGGCTCGGTAGATGAGGGGAGAGCAGTGGTTGTTGTCTACCTTGACTTTAGCAAGGCTTTCAACACCGTCTCCCATAACATCCTCATAGGCAAGCTCAGGAAGTGCGGGTTGGATGAGTGGACAGTGCAGTGGATTGAGAACTGGCTGGATGGCAGAGCTCAGAAGGCTGTGATCAGCGGTGCAGTCTAGTTGGAGGCCTGTAGCTAGCGGTGTCCCCCAGGGGCCAGTACTGGATCCAGTCTTGTTCAATTTAATCATCATGACCTGGATGAAGGGACAGAGTGCGCCCTTAGCAAGTTTGCTGATGATATAAGACTGGGAGGAGTGGCTGATACACCAGAAGACTTCTTCAGAGAGACCTGAATGGCAGCACAGAGAGAGCTGGGTGGAGAGTTGGGTGGAGAGGAACCTCATGCAGTTCAACAAAGGCAAGTGCAGGGTCCTGCACCTCGGGAGGAATAACCTAATGCACCAGTACAGGCTGGTGGCTGAGCTGCTGGAAAGCAGCCCTGCAGAGAAGGACCAGGGAGTCCTGGGGGACAGCAGGTTAACCATGAGCCAGCAGTGTGCCCTTGTGGCCCAGAAGGNAAGATGATGAGGGGACTGGAGCATCTCTCATACGAGGAGAGCCTGAGAGAGCTGGGCCTGTTTAGCTTGGAGAAGAGAAGGCTGAGAGGGGATCTTATCAATGTGTACAAATATCTGAAGGGAGGGTGTCAAGAGGATGGGGCCGGACTCTTGTCAGTGGTGCCCCGCGACAGGACAAGAGGCAATGGGCACAAACTGAAACACAGGAAGTTCCGGCTGAATATGAGGGGGCTCTTCTTTCCTGTGAGGGTGACAGAGCACTGGCACAGGTTGCCCAGAGAGGCTGTGGAGTCTCCTTCTCTGGAGATATTCAAAACCCACCTGGATGTGATCCTGTGCAACATGCTCTAGGTGGTCCTGCTTGGCAGATGGGTTGGACTGGGTGATCTCCAGAGGTCCCTTCCAACCTCAACCATTCTGTGACTCTAACTGTCATCCTTGGAGATATTCAAAATTCAGCCAAATAAGGCTGTGACCAACTTGATCTGACTTCAAAATGGTACTGCTTGAAGTGGGAACATATGATCTTCCAGTCTGAATTGTTGTGATTCTGTGCTTTTTCTGTAGCTATTTGTAGTCAGCAGAAGATTTGGTATGTGGAATAATGTCAAGTTATTCCATTGTTTTGTCACCTCAATATTTGCCCCATGTTTAAGATTAGGTTTAATTTAAGATTAGATATCCTCTCTTCATTTTGAATATTGTTTGCTGTCTTTTAACCAATAATTCATTCTTAAAAGTACCTTCTATTTTATCCCCCATTTTTTTTGCTGTTTTTTAAATGTTTTTTAATATGTCTCAAGGTCCTCTCATAAATTTGTGAAGCATTGATTCTCTTTACAAAAGCTCTGCTTTCTGGTGTTCCATGTGTTTACTAACATGTTCATCATTTTAATTTCTCCCAGTTTGTATGATAAAGAAGTCAGACTTTCTAGTCTTTAGTTCCCAGATCACCTCTAGAGACATTTTAATGAATTGCTATTATATATACCATCTTCCCTTTCTTTATACCAAAGCAGATTTAAATGGTCATTTACATTCCACAGTTAATAGACCAGCAATTTTATGTGTGAGCTCTTTTAAAACTATAGGTTGTTACTTCAGACTGATGGTGATTCATTACTATCCAACTGATCAATTTGTTCAAAACACCTCTTACGTTATTTCAATTTGAGATAATTTTTTAGACTTCCCTGGCAAAGAATGACAAATCTTGTGTTTGCTTCAATAGTGAGCATAAGATGTTGGATTCATGGGGTGAATGTGGATCCTGCTGAAGTCAATCTGAGTTTTAATTTCAGGAATACAGAATTCAGCCTTGGTATATATCCGCTGATAAATACTTTGTGCTTTGAATCCTTGATTGTTTGCATTCAAGCTAGTTATATCTGAATAGGAGTACAATAAAATTGGAAGTAAACTATTCTAAGTTCCAAATATATTTTTCAAGATGTGTGAGTAAAGACCAATAACTATAACAATACTGTTAGGTATTAAAATGCTGGATTTTGTGACAGTGTGGAGAGTGAAAGTTACTTTACTAACCACTAAGGACAGAGATGCTTTCCATATATTCTATTCTTTAACCACTAAAACAGTTGAAAAACAAAGCCAGGACATTTAGTGACTGAAGTATATATATATACATATATATATAAAGAATAATATAAGCAGAATCTAAATTAAGCCTAAATTTTGCATTCTGCCCTTTCTGCAGTTATTAGCAAATAGCAAGCTGTGTAAAATATGGAAACAAGTTGATAATGTACCAGCAAATAGCCTACAAAATAAAGTGAGTAATTACAGGATGTACTTCAAAATAGAAAATGGGGTTATTTTAAAGTAATATTTGACACTGAATATTTGTAAGACCATGCAAAATAGGAGATTAACCAACAAGAGGAATTCTAGTAGATCAGTTTATTATAAAAGACAAAAGAAAGAGGTTGCTTGGAAATGAGCAAGAAACATTTATATGTGCAAGAATTATACTGCAAGCAAAGGAAGCAAAGGAATCAGGAGATCTGTATAATCTGTGCATCATTCAGCATGGAGGCTAGTACAGAAATATAGGAGCATTGATTTGAAACATCTAGGAGAAATGCTAGGGTTTGTATTTGGTTTTGTCTTGTCTTTCTCAATCCAGTACTTTACCATCTCCTTCCCAAACTGCATACCATTAGCACTTCTGTATTCTAATCTCTCCCTTGCTGCTTAAAATTATCACTCCTTTATTTCAAATATGGCTTCTTATCCTTTGCTCTGCTAATTGGCTTTATTACCCTCGACCCCTTCTTGCCTCCACTGCAGGCAGCTTGACATTTTTTCATCAACTAATCCCCACTTTTCACACTCCTCTCCCCCTGTCCCCACCCCCTCTTCTCCC
>VXAA01003380.1:42589-64756 GCA_013399115.1 Anseranas semipalmata | reverse complement strand
CCACATTTGCTTCACTTTCCTCTTTTGGTGTATTCAGAGCTGCAGAGAGCTTTTCAGCAGATATTCAAAGCCCTGGAGAAATTCAAAGAGATCGAAACACAGCACAAGAGCTAGGGGTGTTTTCTTCTGGGCTGCCAAAAGCATAAGGTAACATTCAGAATGAGGTCACTGTACCGTGATCTCATTTTGAATCGGATTTGCTGATGGGGCATAGGAAGCCTGGTAGGGAGAACATATTGTTTTGCTAGTTAGTATTACATCAACAGACTGTGAAAATACTTAGGCATTTACTTTCACTTCCTAATTTATAAATTTGTATGTCAAGACTTTAAAAATGATGAGGAGATAATAAAGCTTAAGCTAGGTATGGAGTGGGCGTGCAACAGCCAAGCGTAGCAGGTAAGAACAGAGTTGCCAAAACAGAATGAAATATTTGAGAAAATTATTTTACAGGATAATTGTAGATGCCTGGAAAGAATACCAATGATTCTGGTGCTATGGAAAACAAAATAGAATTGGCAAGAGTGGGCATGGCATGAGTGGGTACTTCAGAGACTTCCCTGTGTAAGGTGCTGCCAATAGGCTGTTTAGGAAGAATGCAGCGTTCTAGCATTCACTCTGATTTCTTTTTGCCACCTTTTAACAAATCAATACATATTCTTTCCTATGAAAAAGACATTTCATGCCCCGAAGAGCCTGCACAATGTCAAAAAACAGGAAAACAAGATGCACTGGAAAGCCATACCTGGTATCAATTAAAACTTTTCTCTTTGAAAATGCCACCATCAATGCCTCACCATTGGTAGTATTTTGACATAGGGAAACTGGCAGGACTTTGCAATGACTTGAATGAGAGGTTAAATAGCTGGTGTATTAACTTTGAAACTGGTACAGAAACATGAGGCAGACCGGGAAATAAAATGTGTGTAGGAGCAACAGAAGAAATAGCATAGCGTGATGAACTTCACTGGTAAACTGACTAACTAGTGAGAGGGAAGAATTAAAAACCAGAGAGAGAGAAATAAACCTGACTGTCAGGAGATACAACACTCTGCTGAGCTCTGGAGAAAGAGCAGTATTTGCAATGTACCTTTCAGATAGGCTGAGTGATCCTCAGCTTCAGTGTGTACAGAACTAAACCCTGACTGAGGCAAGGGACTTGACAATAAGAATGTTTGCTCCGGTGATTAAATATCATCATCGTATACACAGAGGAAGCAGCAGAGTTAGGGTTAATTTTGTGGATTTTTTTGCGAAACCATTTTTGCAAATCTTGTGCCATTGTTTTTGGAATGAATATATAATCTCTGTTGACTACATGGGTTGTATGCCCACCAAATGTTGGAATGTATTTGTCAGCAACTTGATTTAAAAAGCTAATCAATGATTTTTATTTTTATTTTATTATATTAGAATGATTTATTATATATGCATTTTAAACTGCCTTTCTGTGTCATACATTATCTTTCATTCTCAAAAAAAGATAGCTCATAAAAATTTTCATTTGTGATTATGAGCTAGTACCATTTCTGTAAAGAAAACTACTCGGTATAGCAATGCAGGCTGTAAAAAAAAAGGTCCAACAAAACTACTTTCTGCCTGAAATCAATAATAAAATAAGTTCATTTCATACAAACACACATCTAAAGCTTTCATGACAGTCTAAAAAATGTAAAAATGCCTGCAGAGGATATGAGTTTATTGAATTTTCTTACTTTACTGTTTCATAGACTCCATCCTAACCAGATGGTATAATCTGATTGTATCAACCTAGAAGTATATAGGATTTTATTTTAATGTTAAAAAGGTCAGTAGCTTTGGAACTCAAATTCTTTCTGTCTTCTATACTGCACTAGAATCTCAACACTGAAGGATTACCAGATAACTTTAATAAAAAGGAGTTGAACTTTATAAACTAAAATTTACTTATTCATTTCCTATATATACAGTTAAATTCTTTAGATGAATGCTCCCTAACTATATGGCAAAGCAATATATACTTTATTGAATGATGAGTGAAATTTATATTAATATAGTTGATGTAGCCATAAGATTTCTTCCAAAGTATTTTTTGCTGTATTACTGTTATTGAATATTACATCTTTTTATCACCTCAGATGAAATTCGAACATTTTAGTGCTTTAATCCAGCACTTGAAAATATTTTACTCTTCCCAAAGATATGTTCTGCTATCTTCTCCATTGAACCACTTTTAGTACGGGATTTGAGTTAGATCTTAAAATTTGGTGACAGATGTACCATTTGCTGAGCCTTGCCAGGGTCTTCAGTTGGTCTTCAGTATAGATTCCTTTTGAAAGATTTTTTTACACTTTTATGATCCCTCTTGAAATCTGGATCACATTAGACATAAAGGCTTAGGCATTTTCAGCACCATGGAAGAAGTTTGCAATCATTTTCTATAATACAAACGGGCTTATTTAGCACTCCTGTTATGGAAAAGACTCTACAATAATAATGCTACTATTATAATACCATTTCTGTAATAATAGCACTTCTGTTATAAAACACCATTATTATAGAAATGCTATTATAAGACAAGCTCTGTTATTTAGAATTGCTTCTGCAATAAAAGTACTAAAAAAGTCTGCTTGTATTACAGAAAATTATTGCAAATTTTTCTTGCCTGGCAGTGAAATTTTTCATTCTGAATCTTGTCTGTCGCTGCTGGAAAGTCATTCTCATACGTACGCTGAAGCCTCTGTGAGTTACTCAATATTGTGTATTTAAAATAGGGAATTACTGAATAGGCAAATGGAAAAAAGGCCAATCTTCATTTATCTGATTTCCCATGTTCCTAATTTGTCATTCATTTTTAGTCATAGACCATAGCTCTTATTTGGAAAGCGTGTGCAGGCCTGTAGTGCATAGTGCAGTTCTTACTATTGTGTATAAGGTAGGGGAGGGGGAAGGAATTAAAAGATATGGAGAAAGGAAACAAGCCTTTTTTTTTTTTTTTTTTTTTTTTTTTTTGCATCCTGTTCATTTCTCCAAGTTTGTGCACAGTTCACAAGAAATTGCTTCCAGTGTCTCCATTTGACTTTGTATTCTATTCTTATGCTCATAACATTCAATAAGAATGAAATTCAGTCCACTGAGAAAGACCTCTATTAAACCCTTTGAACCACTTAAGCTATTAGGTTCAGATCTTCTTAATCAGTACTCAACCCAAGTAGCAGCCTGCTCTGATTATCAGCCTCCACTACCCACCACAGTTCATAGCGGTGAGTCTACCCTCCAGAGCCATAATGAGTAGCTGTCTTTTGGGAGAAGACAGAACCACGCAAATGTAAATCCTCTACTTCTGCCCCAGCTCACCCATGTCCTGTGTTTTCTTTTAAAATGTTTCTTTTTCACAACTGTAGCTGTTATATTGCTCTCTCCACTTCTACATGTTCAACTGCCTCTATCCACCAGTGCTCATGCACACAGAGCTGAATTTCTCATTGGTAAAGGATTATGAAAAAGAATCAGATTTATTTCTCCGCACAATCCTTGGAAGCTCTTTGCATAATGGGTTAATTTTAGTGTAAGTTACCTAAAATTGAAAAGATTTTATTGTGGAAAAGTTTGAGTCATAATGTAATCCTTGTGGCAAGGACACAAGATAGCTAGTTCCCACAAGGTCCTTTCAGATGTTCACATCCTCTCTGACATGAAGAGTTTTGCTTTGCAATGCCCTTGCGATGCTTTAACTACATTACTGATGTTTCTTCTCCTTAACAAGGGCCATCTAGTAAGAAAATATTCAGCTTGAAATATATGGAACTGCATCAATTGTGTGCTAGCAGAAGGTACAGCTTCTAGATTTTTGATTTTTGTCATAAGTTTTTTTGCCAAAAGCAACGAATCTTGAAATGTCAATCCTAAGATTCAACCCTCAACCCGTGCCTTGCCCCCCGCCAGTGTAAGCAGTGTTTCCTGTAGCAAGAAAGTCTACTTACAATATGTATTCTCCTAGTCATATTTCCATTGAAACTCCACTTTTAAAAAACATGCAAAACCAGTCATGAGTTTTGTCTTGCAGTTTTCAAAGAGTGTCATTTGGGCCTGGATTTGGAGCCATTAAAAATGACTACTATATGACTGTTATTTGGATAAAACTTTTCCAGTAGCGTAAGGGGAATATTAATTCTTTCTCATTTAAAATTTCTCCTCACTCTCCTCGTCTTCACTATTTTGTTAATAGTAGCATGAATGGCCTCAGTCTAGAATTTTCTTTTTTAAACCTGTTTTTGAATCAATTGTGCTATTATTTAGTGGGAGAAACAAGAACTAGTGGGTTTTGATGCTCTTTTGCACTCCTCTAAGTTGATAAAGGCTTTGTTTTTACACTGCTAACTACATTATTTAGTCCATAGAGTCGATTAGTGCCTTTGGGTACCATATTTTCTTGAAAATAGCATACACTTTTGTGCTTATTTGTATCTCCTAATGCTTAAGTGCTTGTATTATCTTTTGTGTGTTATTTTTCAGTTGATACTTACCAGTACTTATATTGGGTAACATCTGCTGTTTTGGTTCTTCATTGCAATAGCTCCCTTAAGACTTTCAGTACAAAAAGTCATTTTATTGTTAACAGCTACAGTACCACAAAGACAATCTTATGGTACCAGTGGAATGGTACAGATTCTGTTTCTTTGGCAGAGCCAAGCAAAAGGCTGTTGACCATTAGTAATTTGCTCAAAATTTTGATTTTTTTTGAGTGAATGAAATGATTTTTTTGAAAGGCAGAGTATGCCCAATAGCTTCAGTTGAAAAAAAGCCTTGAGCAGGTAAAAAAGTCAGATATTTATTTTTGAAAATTTTAAAATGAAAAAGTTGTCAAGGATGTAATAGCAATAACACCACTTTTAATGTTAAAAAAATAAAGCATTTGTATGTTCTGTTTAAAGTATACATTCTTCATTTGAAATGAAGCTTAAGCAAAGGAGGTAAATAACCCCAAAGCAAAATATTTTTTTTTGGTCTGAACAAAGTTTGAATATTTCAGGTTTTCTGTTGTGCTGGGAAAAAAAAAAGATTGACTGGTCAAAACAAGATGAGGTTTTCCATTATTATTTGTTTATCCATCAATCCTAAAACGATAAAAAAATCTTTTTTTCAATGACTACATGTAATGAAGCCTTTAACATTATAACTATACCTCTATAGTTCTCAAGTGTGCAAATGAAATAGTGGTTTTTTACTTTCATCCTTCATTCCTGCTCTAAGTTATTTTGCATACCGTCTTTACAGGTTTATTAAATTCATATTAATGAATTAATTATTAATTCATTATCAATATAATGAAGTATAAATTAGTATTATTTTCATACATGTCCAGTTTACCCTTTAGCTTCACTCAGTGTACTGAGCATACCCAGTATAACCAGATAATGAAGAGGCCATAACAATATCCATGTATAATTATCAGAGAAAATTTACTTCACAAAGAAATTCATATATACAAATTTATGAATGTAATTAGCTTTGTACATAACTCTTTGGATAATAGCGTTATTTTTGTTATCTAGAGAGAAAGATTAAGCTGCATGACCTTTTGTTTGTGTTTGGCTTCTTTTCAGTACCGACACTTGGATCACTCTGCAACTCAGCTGTCTCTTGGGCATGTAGGGTAGGCACTTTCCATAGCATTCATAATTCACTGCTTGCTACAAGCCCCAACGGCATCCAGTAGATAGAAAGAATCAACTTCATGTTCACATGTTTGTAGTGAGAAATAAAATGGCATGAGGCTGAACTTCTATTTTTGGATCACCAAAAAGTTTAGGCATTTCTTTGCTGAAGACTGCACTCTTTCAGGTACATAAGCCTGAGTGGTTGAATGAAGTTTCTTTTCAGCACAGCTTGATTCTAAAAGTGCCAAATTCAATGGTCAGTGATTATGCTTTCTGAAGGTTTAACTTATTTTTATGATAAACTTGGCAGTCAAATGTGTGGCATATTTCCAGGACGTCTATGTTCCCATTAATGTATTCGCAGTCCTCTTTAAGCAACAAAGCAGATATTTCTGATCTAAATATCATGAAAATTCAGTACTACAGCTTTGGCTTCTCTGCTGAGTTAGATCTCATAGGTCTGTTCAAAGCATAAACATGAAGATGGCGCAACCATTGACTGCTTTCACTTAAAAGAATTATAGTAGCAGTGTTGCTATCCACCTTTTTCAGAACAGCCTAGTGACTTGAACTTGTACATGTGAACTAAAGACTTGTTTTTTTGCTGACAGATTTCAAACTGAAATATTTTACCTCACAGGAGAGTGTCCTACTTAACTTGGCAGGCTGGTTGACATCACACTTCACTCTTACAAAGCGTTTTAAGCTTGGGCACAATAGTGCACTAACATGGCTATGGGGCTTCTGGACCAAGGTTGTCTATTACCTGTCCCATTTGGTCTTGTTGTTAAGCAACTAGTAAACCAGAAGCTTAAGATAAATGTTTCCCCAGCACAGCTATCTTTATGCCTTCTGACACCCTAGTTTGTTGTCCAGGCAGGTAGTTTGAAGCGAGAAGAAATATGGAGGATTTAAAAAAAAGTCATCCCTTTAAAGAGAAAGTTACTTGAGGAAACCAGACAGACATAGACAACTTTGGTAGATGACAGAACGTATTTGACCAGCTTGTGTTGCATTAAAGGGAAACTAAGCTTTTCAATAAGATAAGCATAAGTGCAAGTGATGACAGAATTTCCTGTGAGGAGCAGCTGCCTAGAATCCAGTGTCACCTACCATGTTAAAACAAATTTTACCTGGATTCTGTAGCCCAACATACAGCTTAAAAATGGGATGGTTATGGACCTAGCCTTGGAACAGGTAGACGCAAAAAGGAGCAAAATCAAGCAAGCTAGAAAGAGAACAAGCAGGTAGCTGCCCTGATAACCATGACACAGGACAATTTTGTTAATAAATCTGCCTACTCACTATATCATTCCTATCATTCTGTTTGATCCACAGTGTTACTGACAGGTAACAGCAGCCTCTTATCTACTGGTTTGCACAAGAAGCCTCATATGGTCGTTTGCTGCGGTCAGGGTACAGCTGTATTTCTTTGGCTCATAAAGAAACAGCAAAGGAGTGACTGTGCTGACTTGCTTACTTTTTCCACAAGGAGGTAGGTTTTGTCCAGGCATCGTTAACTCTTTTAAGAAACCATAAATATTATTTTTGTTGAGGTGACAGAAACTGAAGGGAATAGGCAGACGTAACGAGACCTGCATTAAATATGTTCATGTTCTTTGGATCCACATTGCTCCACAATAACTATTTAAAGATCTTCACACTGGTAAACACATAGTTCACTGCAAATTCTTTCAAGTCCTCCCTAGTAAAGTGTGGTCCAGTGTTAAACACTGTCAGATACTCTATGTCTAGCAACAATACATTTGCATAATCACGTGTTTAACTGCAGTACATTCTAATAAAGCTATTTCAGGAAAATTTAAATAATAGTCTAGAAATACTATATACATGTTCCTAGTCAGTTTAAGTAAATAGCGTACTACTACTTTACTCCAGGGGACAGTTTGTTCTGTTCCACCATATAGGTCTCTTTTGGCTGATGTGGCCTGTATTTTTGCACGTGACAAAGCCTAGACAAATTCTCCAATGGTCCCAATATCAAACATCTCTAGCCTGCCTCTTGGATTTTTCAGTTCTTTGACTTTTATTTTAACTATCCTTTTAAAGATACTTTTTTACTAAGATTGTCAACTCACCATTCTGATAATTTTAAATCCCATGTATGAATTCAAATTCCTGCCTTGATTTTGTTTTAGGGCTTGAAATGTGCTGTTCCAGCTAGTCTGCACTACTAATGATTAACTTTTTGGGTTCTCATTCCAAACCGCTGCAATCTACACTTTTTGTGTAATGGGACAATGTTTAAAAGTCAGTTTAGTAGTAACTGCTGTATTTTCAGGGTGGTGCTTGCTTAGCTGATTTTGGGTCTGTGCTAGGTTGTTTACAGTTGATACTGGTCTTCTATAAAGACATGAATCTTTCTGTGCCATGGACTAAACCCCAAAACAATTTCTCTGCCTGGACTTAGCTTTTGTCAATGACTAGAATATGTAATGCACTGATCAACAATTTTGACCATACTGCTTTATAAGAATTTTGCCAGTTCATTGCTTTGGACCATTTACAAACAACTAATTATTGCACTTGATACTGTATTTCATAGAATCATAGAATGAATCATAGAATGGCCTGGGTTGAAAAGGACCTTAAAGATCATCTAGTTTCAACCCCCCTCCTCTGGGCAGAGTTGCCAACTACTAGAGCAGGCTGCCCAGCGCCACATCCAGCCTGGCCTTGAATGCCTCCAGGGATGGGGCATCCACAACCTCTCTGGGCAACCTGTTCCAGTGCCTCACCACCCTCTGAGTGAAAAACTTCCTCCTAATATCCAACCTAAATCTCCCCTGTCTTAGTTTGTAACCATTTCCCCTTGTCCTATCACTATCAACGTGTGTGAACACGCGTTCCCCCTCCTGTTTATACGCTCCCTTCAGGTACTGGAAGGCCGCAATGAGGTCTCCCCGGAGCCTTCTCTTCTCCAAGCTAAACAAGCCCAGTTCCCTCAACCTTTCTTCATAGGAGAGGTGTTCCAGCCCTCTGATCATCTTAGTGGCCCTCCTCTGGACCCGTTCCAAGAGCCCCACATCCTTCTTGTGCTTATTTCCTAAGGTCTCCATTTTTCCACTTTAGTGAGTTTAAATTTTGGTTCAAAACATGGCCAGTTATGAATTTCCTGGCTATTGCAGGGCATTCATGTTTCATTTGATTTACTGTTGGGGTAAACATTTTGCTATTGCATATTTTTAAATTTAAGTAAAAAGCACCATCTTCTGTTTTTCTCAAGATTGTCTGCCACCTGTTCTTTTAGCTCATCTGGTTCCTTCTGCCTAAGCGGAACTTTTTTGCCTAAATTGTGGAGCTACTATCTACCTCCACCTCTATTTTGCAGACATCTTTAATGGAATTTTGCTACCTTTTTCTTTTATTTTAATGCAAGTAACACTGTATTTGACATCCCACTGGCTCAGTGCTCTAATGCCCACCTTAAAGTTAATAAATGTCCCATTTACTTTCAGGTTGACAGTCTATTTATCTTCTCATGCAATGATGGACAATACTGCTGTGAAAAATTCATCCTAGGAAGTCATGCTGTAGTTATCCTCTTTGCCTGTGCTGTGCATACTTGACTGGGGCCTGCAAACTGTCATGCATTAATATGAACCACTTCATGTCTTTCATCTTTCATCTGGCAGATATTGTGCTTTTTTTCATACTCTGTGCTACTCTGTGGTCTCTTCCAAAGTGGATTTGATTTTGGGTTATTATGCCTTAGATATCTTTTCTGTAATCTAAATTTTCATTCTTATTTATGATATTGATCATTTCCATAAACATTATTCTTGAGGAGGTGATCCCTGCTGCTTGGCAAGTCTGCTTACAATATTGGATTAATTCTGGTGTCCTATTTGTATATATTGCTACATATATCCTGTAAACTAAACAGGGCTGGGTCTTGGGCCAGAAAGCTGCTCTCTGATCATTCCTACTGCTAAACCATGTCAAAGTCTCTGTCAAAGTTTTGTTCCATCTGTAGAAAAGTCAAGGTCTCTTGTTGAGAGAGACCGTAGGTTCACGGTAGCATGAGTCAAGGTCTGTTCTTAATAGGCAGTCTGGATATGGCCAGTCTGGTTTTGGAGGTAAGGTAGAGAAGCCGTATGGATGCAAGTCACACTGTGCAAGTTGACCATAGGGCTGGAAAATGATCCTTGGTCTGCTGTAATTCCTGGCCTAAAAATAGCCTTTGAATTCCTTTCTCCTCCTGTCTTTCCCTTGCTAGATTTTAATAACAATCTAGTCTGTCAGGAACATGATTAGTCAAGATTGACAACATTTGGATAAACTACAAACTCTACATTTTCTTTAGAAATTCCTTAGATTGAATATATCTTCCTCAGAAAAGAAGACAGTACTTGCATTTTTGCAATGTAGTTTCAGAGTTACCCTCTTTTTTCTGAGCTAGCAGAAAACTATTGAGCAAATGAAATGCATTAAAATCTGCTGTTGTCAGTAATAGGGTTGTTTTCTGATGATCATCTTTGACATGGACGATTGACATTGATTACAAATGCAGAGTGAGACAATTTGATTCTTTCTTGTTTTGATTCAGTGACCTGTCAAAAACTGGACTTTCTTGACACACTTTTAACTTAGTAATAAGTATTCTTTTCTCTAGAACTATTTCAAATTGTGTATCTGAGATCCTCAGTTTTCCACTTCTGTGTTCTTCCACTAGTATTTACTCTTTTTTGCAGTTTCTATTTACAATAGGGTGCTCAATAAGGGTCTCCAAGCACTGAGCATTATAATATTCAGTTAGTAGTTACAAATAGTCTGTACAACAGAGCAGCCATTCTCCAGATTTTTCTGTTCCCAAAGCTGAACCATTTAAAACTGTTCCTAAATCATACTACCTGAAATGTTCTTTCTGTGGGGGTTTGTGTCTCAATAGGTGTATGATAAAATAATGAAGAGTGTACTGCTTTGCTTTAAGTCATACTCCAGTTTGGGAAGGCTGGGAAAAAACATAGAAGCTTGCTGCATCACTGCACCTGAACTACAAATAGATCATGAGTTTTTTAGCTCCTTACAAAATAAAATAGAAAAAAATAGATTTAGCGGAGACATTTCTTACACAAATTCTCTTTCAGCAGTTACATTTGAGAGGTGAAATGCTGTACTAATCCAAAATCTGCTTTAATTTGAAAAACTGTAAATACAGAGTACTTCTATCTTCAATACAGATATTCCTGGGTTAGGAGCACAGCGTTCCCAAGTTCACTCTATTGTCAACGCAGAGAGAGAGGCATTTTCTGAGGGGACTAATTTTAAGTATGGTAGCTAACCAAGCCATTTTGCTTCACCATCCATAACCAAGCTGAATATTATTCAACCCTAGCAGAGCTTGCTATCTGTTAGAAGGTAAGACTTCATCAAATCCAGCCTTCCCAAGCATATCTAATTACAAGCGGTAAAGGAAGCACAAGCAAGAAGATTCTACAGACTCGTCTATTTCCTTGGCATTTCCCTTGGGACTGGGCTTAGTTTTAGACAGTTAGATGTCAAGATCTCCTAGTCCAGCATGTCAATATATGCTGGATAAACACTGGTTTGAGTTCCGCATAGGCATTTCATTCTATATTGATTTCATTTTGTAGACTGCAAAAATTTATTCCTTGCAGCACATTTTCTTCAATAATAAAATATAAATAACTAAACTGTTTGCTCATCTTTTTGTGAGCCATACGATACTAAAGACTGGGTGAGGCTAATGTTAATGTTTAATCTGTCCATGACTTTATTACAGCTCCTCCTGTAGGTTTATGTTGTATCAGTCATTTCATGTCCTACTCTGCTTGTTTCTTGGATGCTTTGATTCACCTATGTGAAGGAAGACTTGTCAAAAAAAAAAAAAAAAAAGAATAAAAAGAAAGCAACAACCCCTTTCCCCCAAACCTTTATTATAGTGGAGGCCTCAAGAAACACATTAGAATATAATTGTTATTGATGCATGAACTAAAGATGTGTGACCATAATTTCACATCCCTGGAGAGGGATGGTCAGTTCACTGAAGTATGGAGGAGATGAGTGATTCATCACTCCTTGCCATCATGCATGTGTTGTTATCAAACCAAATAAAGTGGTATTGCTATCTGGGGAGCAAAGTTAGGACATGTAGCTGCTAAGAGTTTGATATATGGTTATTGCTATATGATTTATCTGTAATTGTAAATATTTTATTGTTTTTTCATCTCTTTTTAACTACAAATGATGAATTTTGAAGTAACAAAACTAGTTTAGCCAATTACTTTGTTCAATAATAAATTTCCTTTCTGGGTTTTCTTTCATGGACAGTTGATTTTCCAGTAACGTAAATGGATGTTTGAACTTTTTATTGATAGCTAAATTATTGTACACATTGTGATCCTGTTATTATTGCCAATGCTGCAGCAACATCTGGTGGTATGGTGAAAGCTGATCAAGTGAGGTTTTCCTGTCTTTTGAATTTTGATAAGCTTTTGTAATACCATGGGGCATCTCAGGAATGAACTCTGCAGGGAGTTATGCAAAAGTTTTTCATTTTGCTCCTGCTGCTCTACTATAGTCTAAAGTCATGTCATAGTAAATATATTTGTGCTATGTTTTTTGATTTGAAACAGTGCTTGTATTTAGAGATGTTTATGGAGATGGTTTGATAAGCTGTGGATAGCCCTGAGCCCTTTTCTCCCCCAATGAACTCATCATTTAATCTTTCTGCAGTTTGAACTGGTATTATGAAGAAACTCTACAGAAAAATAATTATGCTGACATACCTGAGTTCTCTTCCTTGACATTTTACATGAGCATACCAGTCTTTCCAGGCTGCAAGTGACTTCAGAGACCATTGTGGCTCATCCTTTATGGTTAGTTAGGTTGAAAATGATTATGCATGATTACATCCCCAAATTACCTAATGTTTAAGAGGTTATGATAGCTCTTCTACATTATTTAAACATTGTTTTAGCTTCCTCTCTACTGGGAAATCTAGAAAATTATTTGATATTATTTAAAGATTTTAAAATGAACTATCCAGACCAGTACCAATTTTGGAGATATCTATTTCTTTAATTCTAAGCTCATTTGACTAAAATATTTGTATGCGTGAATAATACAGAAAATAGAATACTGTGAGTACATCAGAAAATCTTCTAATCTTAACAAAATATGTTTTCATGATGAGTTCTTATTATAAATTCAGGTTTACTTATTGTCAGGTAGATTCACATATAAAATATACTTTGAAGTCATTACATACTGCCTCCAGTTTTTACACCAACAAAATTCACTGATTTTAGTGGAATTACAACTGATTTATGTTGGTGTAATTGAAAGCAGAGTAAGTCTCATAGACTCCTAGTAGTAAAAAAACATGAGGCATTAAATTACATGTAGTAATTAGAAGAATAAATGAAAATGTTTTTTACATGTTGTAAACAACACTGAGCATACTCAAGGTCTATAACATTTTCAAGGGGTAATTCAAAAAAGCCACTAAAAGATAATGTCTACCTCTTAACTCAGCTTGATTACAGAGGACTTGCATATAAAAGAACTTTTAGAAATCTGAAAGAAGTCAACCACAGGTGCTAGATGAAGAGGAGACACACACACCACCTACCTTGAGCTGCAGTTCTGCAAGCAGCTGAACAAAGCTAAAAGCTTTCAGTGGTAGGTTTTGCTTTCTTCACTTCCACTGCCCTCACAAGTGGCCAGGTGACTCCTGCCTCCTTTTGGTGTTGAAAGCACTGGTGCTTGCTGGATTTTGAGTTGAGGCTATTCAATTTACTAACTGTAAAGAAAACCGTCAGTTCTGTTTTTTTCTTTCTTTCTTTTTTTTTTTTCCTGTTTTGGTTGCCTTTGTCTTACTGAGTTGAAACAGTTCTCTGAGAGCTCTCCTAGTCAGTTATTCAGTGGTACCTTGCTTCTGTGCAAAGATGCTTTCCCATTTCTGCAGGAGCTGGCATTGGAATACATTGCCTTATACAGAGCAACTTGGTTTGCTGTTTGTCTGTGAAGTAACAGCTCCTGCTGAGTTTTGGCTGGTAGTAACTTGCTGCACTCTAGTGATGAGTAGGTATCAGCAAAATTGAGGAGCTTCTGCCTTAGAAGAAAGACTTAACTGATCAGCTGACTTGCCTCTTTGTATGGTATTTGCACCTTACTCTTTGGCCATAAGTGCAAAGCTTCTTAAACTTTTAAAGTTAGTTTTCCTGATTTATTTTCTCCTTAAGTAAATAATTATTAAGTAGGCAAAAGTGACAGTAGACATTTAATAGCAAGGTGGTTCCAACCTTTTGGCAGCCAGAAAAGGGGCACTGATCTGTGCACAGTGAGCCCAGCTCTTTGCACTTTGGTCAGAAATACTTGCCATGAATCTCTGCCACCTTCTTATTGCGTTGGTAGTGCTGCAAGCCCGGTACTAATTTCTCACCTTTCTCACCCTTCACAAAATTAAAAGGCCAAACTAATGAGCATGTGGGGACATTGTGCTTCCTGGATTTTTATGTCTATGGTGCTGGTATCTGAGCTGGCTCTTGCAGGCTGGCAGGGTTTCTTTGCCTGGACTCGATGCTGCATCTCATTTGTGTGGTCCTTCACTTCAGAATAATGCACACAAGGAGAACCATGAGATATTGTATGGCTTCATTGTGTTCAGTGGTTGCTTTAAGTTCAAGAGACAAGTACCAGCAAGATTTTTATACCTGGCTAAGGGAATTACGAGAACTATAGAAGTTGAAAGGTTTTTAACACTGCACAATGACATAATTTATTATGTATTCATGTGCTGCTACTTTGTTGTGCTTTATTTGTTACAGGTTTTAGCACTTCATGACATGTACGAGTATTCTTGATACCTTCTGTGACATAAAGTGTATTATTTATTAAAATTATGAGGGTAGTGGTTACTGAGGTGCAGAGATTCAAGAACTTGAAATTCTAATCCTGTCTGTGCTGCACACTGAGTGTATGACCTTGAACAAGTTATTCTCTGTATGCCTTGGTCTTCCTTTTTGAAAACAGCATACCAATTGTAGCAGAAATATCATACTTTTTAGTATTTCAAAATGTTTATATTTTCCCTGAGGATATTAAGAATAGTCATAATAATAACAGCAATTAATTATCAAGCTAGGAAATGACTACCACCTTCAGACTTCCAAGGAAGCTCATATGAACAAAAGGTACTCAGAAATAGCTTACTGAACTGCATTTATTGTCACTAATTTACTTTGGACAAAAAACTGTCCTTTGTTCCCATTTCCTGGAGTCATCAAAGAGGCATTAACTATTAGCTAGCATACAAAATACAGATGCTTTACTTGAAACCCTGAGATACCCTGAGATGTTCCCAATAATAGACTATTGTAAGGAGAACAAAGATTTTCCTTCTCTAGATTCTCCTTTAAATACTAGTTGTGCTGAGAAACACAATACTGAGAGAAGGGGATTCTAGCATCAAAAAGTAATAGGAACACTGGTTTATAATTAATACATTGCCAATATAACTTAGTGGTACAGAGTAAGTTGACATGCCTACTTAAATATCCTTTGGACATTACAAAATTAATTAGTTGTAATATTTGCCACTGTACTTTCAGTTCCACATTGGACACTTTTTTTTTTTTTTTTTTTACTGATTTTATCTTAATATCTCTAATGCATTGTAACTATTTCAAATTTTTCCATGGTCTGACATATTCTAACTGATCTGTCTGTAGCTGGAAAAATGAAGCATTTGGTGGTGAAAGGGAGATTATTTCAAAACTGTTGGATGAAATGCTCCTATGGTGCTGGAGATTTACTATGCCATAATCAATGAATAATTATTCCTTTCTGATGTCAGTGGGATCTGATGAGAGTAGGGTGGGTGTGATTCATTGTCCCTTTTGAGGTTCCCAACAAACTATAGAAATATTAAGCATAATTTAATTGGTTAACATTTGAGAGGTGTCTCTAAGAGCATATTCAGGGCCCTTTGCAGACTGAGAGGAATAACAAACCAAGCATGTGGTCCAATTAACACTGGAAGGTGTATTGTAGTTGAAATTCATAGAAAGACTAGTTCCACTGTTCTTTAAAAGAATATCGTAAATATATTCATCTAGCTTTTGAAGGTAAACATCTCAAAATGGAACTTCAGAGATCTCTGAGTTGGAAGAAAAATGCTTTTACTTTTAATCTTGTTTATTTTTGTATGGCATGTTTTTTCTAGGCCTGTAGATACTTGTATTGGACATGAATTGAAAGATCTATGATGATGATTTTCACAGAGTAAGGGAAAATTTGCTCACTTCATCCAAGGCAAAAAAATTAAATAACTTTCCTTTCTCAATAACCACTGGCAACACAGGGCAGTACTCTGCCTTCCTTCTCCGAGCTATTTTTTGAACCTGTTTGCAGTGTTCTGCCAGCTGTGCTTTGCATGCCAAAATATGTGTCGAAAGATATTTCCATCTAAGTTGGAGAAAGTTAGATGGTTTTCATTCATTCATGAAAATAAAAGTTCACCAGCAAGGACCACACCTTTATGATAAAGATTTTCATCTGTAAAATTTAAATTCAGGCTGCAGTGTGAGCTTGTCTAGGGAGACAAAACAAAACAAAACAGAAAACAAACAAAAAACCCTTGCAATAAATCCAGGGCCAGATCCAAAAAAAAGGAGTTAGTGGGAGTTTAGATACCCAACTCTAACACTGAAAATCCGTAGTTAGCTACCATCTAACCATGGAGTTAAGTAGGAAGATGTAGGCTTCTTGTTATTTTAAAATTCCTTGGGTGCATAGAATTGCACTTGTGAGGTTTTCCAGGACCAAACCAATCTTGATCATACTGAACACGTGGGAATCTACACCAGGTGCAAGCCAGATGACATCCAGAAACAAATTGCTTTTAGCATGTAATTCTAAGCAAGTCAGTTGGCAACGTTAACGTGTGCCTTGCACATGGTAACTGCGGTAGACTCCTATCAAAAAGGGGCTATTGACTTAATACCAGACTCCTAAAATAAGTCAGCAGAAGAATGATTTACTCTTTTATAGAATGATCATATTTAAAGATTGTTCTTTAACATCGTAAAACTTGGGTACGGTTCCTTCCTCTAGCTGAGGAAGTTCACATCTACACTGTTCAAAACCTGTCTTATGCTGTCAGATGCAAGGCTGTTCTAGTTGGAAGTCATGGCCCTGGTCTTGCTGTTGAAACTCTGCCACTATTTAAAAAAGAAATTGAGCTTCATTGTGTCAGAGAGAGACACCGTAAGTCTAAGCAGAGAGAACACTGTAACAAAGTTCAAGGCTCTGGTACACCTCTGCTTCAGTAACTGAAGTACACAGATATCCAGAAAGTACTGTAGTACACTGTACCCATCCTGTGTACCATGAATTATTTAACCTGCAGCTTTCTAGTACAGTTCTTTCTTGACATGTATAATCTGTGGCCTTTCATGAGCAAGGATTATTGATAATATTGAATATAGGCCAACAGTATACTAGCTTTGGGATATTGGTGGTTCTTCACTGGGACTTTCTAGTATGAATATAGCAAATTCGTTTCACATTGTTTCATGATGATTATTTTACTGTATTTTAATACACTATGTCAATTCACAGAGTATTTTATTTGCTTGATGGAACACGTTTATTTTTTTAGAGTACTATATATGCACTGTATATTTTCACATAGTGGCTACTTTTCTTTTTCCTCTTGTTGGGTCTAATAATTACATATGTCAGTCCTGATCCTGCACTGGTTTGCTGCTTATTACCTATCTGCAAGGGAGGGCGTGAGGGATGGTTGTCACTTGCTTGTGGACATGGCTTAAGTAAATGCAATAAGATCTTACAGAAAGATTTATAAGGCCTAAATATTACATTGTTTACTAGTTTTACAATCATTTCTCATAGTTAAAATGCCCTTTTCTGTTTCCATCTGTAAAAGAGAATGAGAAACAATAAATAGTAAAGAAAGATTTAATAACAGGGGAAATACAAGATCAGAAGCATCTTCAACAAATAGGAGATAATTTTCCTCCTTCACTTTAAAAGAATTTTCCAAAGAGATTATCTTCATTAAGAAGGAATCACCCTGCATCAAGATGTATTGGCTGAGAAATGAAGAGATGGAGAAAATTAAATCTGTAGACTGCAAGTCACTGAAATTCTTGAAAGCAGTGTTAACCCCCCCTCTCTCTTCCAAACACCCTTCCTCCCACAAAATATTCCTACTAATTCAGTGTAACCTGGAAGCTGTGACTTGTGAGAAATTGCCAGCTATCAGAAGGCAGGAATTCAGTGCTGCAAATTTGAAAGTATTCAGGTTGCTAAAAATCTCCCATGTGAAATGTCTGTGAAGACTACTACAATGCCATCAGAAATACTGTAATGTCTTAAGAGATAAAAGCTTCTTCTAGGGTCCGCAGGAAATGAAACCTGACTGTTTTGGGGTAGAATTTTGAGAGAAGCAGTCACTGAATATCAAACCATTCATATCAGAATTTTGTTATAAGTGGGTTAAATGACTGCTTTATATCAGGTCACAAGAAAAACCATAGTTCCACAGAAGTGCCTTCAGACACTAAATTATGCTGAACCATTTGGAAAAATTATTGTTTGATAAATACAGCAAACTTGCGTGATCTGTGAGGAGAGTTTATAGAGTTTTAAGTAGTAATGCAAGGATACAGTACTTCCCTCTGCTGTTTCAGACTTGCCAAAATGGCTATTGCTGATGACAGCTTGACATGATGTTAGTTATTTTAAGTGTCAGATGAGAATGGCTGATGCCATGGTACTACAGTGCTCACATTTGTTGGAAAATTAGATGGTGATTTAAAAAAAAAAAAAAAAGGCCAAAAAAACCCCAACAGCCCAGCTGCTCTGACTGCCTAGGTTTGTTTTATTTTCTGTGCTGGGTGTGTAATTTGAGTGAGCAGTAGTGAACATGCCTGAGGTGTTAAGAGAATGATGCGTTTTCTGTAGGCATGAATACTCTTAAATAAAACAGGAACACCTTCCTGTCATTTGTTGTCTTCCAGAAAGATTTTTTAAAAGGAAACGGAAGCCAATTAGCCCGGAAGTTTAACCTCTTTTAGCTTAGCTTCTTTTATGAGAGCTTTTTAACCTTTTAAATAAATCATTTTCTTTCTTTTCTCTCCTCCTCTTTGAATCAGTTACTAGCATTTCTCATGCTGGGCCCAAGGAGCAGGCTGCTTAAATTCAAGAATGATTTTGAGGGGATAAAGTGTACAAGATTTTGAATTCTTGCCATAAGTCCCTGGCAGACAGCCAGGAAACCTCAGAGGAATAGAGCTAATGAAGGGAGGGTAAAGGAGATCTGGAGAGTGTGGCTGGTAATGCAGTATTCACTTAATTGGGAGCAGGTATCGGTGCAAACTTCTCCATTTTAATTGGAAAGAGAAGGGGGATGTTAAGGAAGATGGAGAAAAATAAGAATGCATAAAGTTTTCAAGCTGAGGAGCCAAAGGCAGGCCTGTATATGGCAGAGAAAGAACTCAATTTAGGGCAATTTGCTCTGCAAGCTGGGCTGCAATCTCCCCTGGGGATAGGGATGAGGAAGAAAATGAAACCAAAAGAGAACTTGATAAAATCACCTAGCACAGACAATCTCAGTAGAATAGGTTTTACTGAGTTAAATCTGCCCCAATCAATGTGATTCTTTTCATATAAGTTACAAATAAAAAGCCACAAGATTACAATAAAAATCGAGGATGTACTGCTGCTGATGTAGCACATGGGAGTCTTAAGGACTTGTTGTGGAATACAGGTTTTTTGCAACCATCATGTTTGGTTTTTTCTTTTCATCTAGCTAGGAGAAAAAAACAACAACTCATCTCTGCTTCCTCCCTAACCTTTTATTATCTCTGAACTAGGGTTAGTGGTAATATGTGAACCTTACAGAGCTTAATTTTCAATGCACTGCAAGGCTGAGCATGCTTTAGTCCTGAAATTTGCTAAACCCGAGCTCAATCTTGATTTCTTGTTAAAAGAGCTGAGGCTTTTTCAGATACATTTTTTTTTTTTTTTTTTTTNAAAAAAAAAAAAAAGGAAAGACACTTCCAACCCCTTTCCACCCATTCCTACATCTGGGCATATATAAAGATGAGAGTAAGTGCCTGCATTTTCATGATACATAGGAGAGGCATTATGCTGTTGTTTGCTATAGTACATGTACGCTGCATCTTTCTCAGTACAGATGCTAAAAGAGTTGGTGTATGAAGTGCTGAGCAGTTGTTTGTTCTACATCTGAGGACCAGGCTGAGTGTATTTGCCTTTTGTCTTCCGTAGTGGGTTAACCTAAACACTTTGTGTTTAAGGATCTCCTTGGAAATGATACTGGTGTGAGCTGTGAGTGTCCTAGGTGGACAGCTGCTCTTTTGTCTGCACTGTCACACAGTTGAGAAAGATGAAGTGGTTTCTACAGAGTCATTAGCTGGGGGGGAATGGTTTGTACCAGTACAACAGAAGAGGGATAACGTGGGATATGCAGCACTGAGCACTTGGCAGAAAGAGCAAGAATTGAGGTAGGAAAAATGCAAAAATGCAGGGCAGTGATGAAGTGATGATTTGCAGTTGCAAGGGATCAGTTGAGATCTGTAGCTGCAATTAAGTGTTTTTCCTTGTCGCACTGATGCAGAACTAATTTTATCTGAGAAACTCTCTTCTTGTTGATCGTCTACACTGGCAAAGGAAAAGGCAAAAACAGAGAGTATAAACAGGAATAGTGTTGCTACCTGAAACATGCACAGGCTTGGAAAATATGGGTTTTGCTGGTTTTAGCTTTGTTTCTGAAGGATGCTTTCCATTAGCCCACTGCTAAATAGCCTGTCTACCCAGGAGGACTGGAAACCTTAAACATTGGAGATTCCTGCAAGTTTTGTGAAAACCGATGGCCAAATAGAGAAGAAAGACTCAACCTGAACATCTCTGTTGAAAGACAGTTACAGATCACTCTTACTCCTGGAGGCAATGGCCAATGCAAGCCAGTCAGCAGAAACCAACCCTACACATGGCGCATCCTGATGGGCAGAAGGGCAGGGCAAAGAAGACGTGATAACAAAGATGGCACAAGGCAGGAAAAGGCTGGGCTGGGAACTGCCCTCTGCCCTGAGGACAGGACCGTTAAGGGACACTGCACACTCCAGGGCAGCTCACAAGGCTGTATTAGTGCAGTCTTTTATCATTGGTGCAGTCTTTGTGAAGCTTTATAGGCAACATGATTAGCTGTGTTTGTCTAGTGCCAACTTCCACCAGCTACCTTATGCCAAGCTATGTTTCTGTATCTATACAAATATGTGCATGCATTTTTGAGCTGTGGCTGAATGGGATATGGAGATTTTGGCACAACAGCGAATTCAATTTCAAAATTTTCAAAAGAAGAAATAGAGCATGTTTGGATCTAATATAGATATATGATTATGAAAGTTTAAAGGATCAGATGGAAGCAAAGCATTTGTATCCCTTATATATGAATTTCAGATAGGTCCATCCAAAAGTACATAGAGAATTGAGATGTAGAAATTTGTGCGGTGGAGCATGTAAAACAGTGTATTTCAGTACTTTTTAAGAAAAGGTTACTTTCTAACCAAGTGTTAAGTTCTTGTGGAAATGTGTGTACACAAATATGTACGTGTCAATAGGCTGTGTATACATATTAATTTTATATAAATAATTTTTAAGTTGCATTGAGCATTCAGATATTATTTTCTTTCCATTAAAAAAACTAAGCTCTCAGGCGATATGAACATTCTGACTTTAGTATAAGACTTTCACACTTGCACTATACTGTGACATTTGCAGACACATTTAAAGGAAACAAAACATTGTAAGTAGCTATAAAGGCAGATTATTTAAAGTTATAATAGAAAGGTGGGAAGGAAATCCTGTATTTTGTTTATGATGATAAAAGTAACAATAGAAGATATTTTATTCCTTTCTGATTGTACTACTTCAAAATTCATAATTAATCTGTGATAGTAAGCTAGATTCTGATTTTGTGTAAATGACTATAGCTCTGTCAGAAGTAGTTACTTGGATATGATCTGACATGCTGCCTTTTTTTTTTTTTTTTTTTTTAATATGGCACTTAGTAAAAAGACTGGGAGCAAAATTCTTTTCTTGGAGACAGCAAAGAAACTTTACTCAGGTCTTGTTTCACTGGTGTAAGTGAAAGGAAAATCTGACCCCAGGCTTACTAAGTAGTAATTATGTAAAATAATTTTGACATAAGCTAAAGGATAGTCATATAGTTGCATTTCCCATCATATGTTGAAGCTTTTAAAACTAATTGGAATTTATTGAGAAACAAACTCTGAAATTCCATCCATACCTTTCTTTCAGATTAACAGACTGGATGGTTCACTAACTGAAAACTTCCATTCCAGATATTCAAAAGAATAAAAATCTTTTGTATCTGCAAAGTGCCCATGTAAAACCTTTTCACCCAAGAGTGGCTTCAAGATAAATTTGGACTGTTATGTAAAGAGATACTGGTAGGGGAAACAATAATGTT
>VXAA01003380.1:12500-42523 GCA_013399115.1 Anseranas semipalmata | reverse complement strand
TTTTTTTTTTTTTTTAACCCATAGTTACAGGAAGACCTTTTTTATTTTCTGCTCTTTTTCTATTGTAATGTCATCTCTTTGAGCTTTAACATCTAATTGGCTGCTCTATTTATTGACTGTTCTCTCTTTCCAAATGAGGGAATTTAAGGACTTCCTTCTTTCTTTGGACAGTATGCAGTTCTTCAGATCTTTTAAGTCAATTTCTGAATTAGAAATTGTCTTCCACTGAGTTTAAGGTGCTTCATCAACTTGAATATCATTCCTGTTATTGATAGGAGTGATACCTGTTTTGTCTTAACATTACTACCAGCCAGAATAGGATATGCTAGTAACATTTACACGTCTATATGAATTTGCTTTTTCTATAACTTTACAGATGATTGCAATGACATTCAAATGATTATTTTTCCTGTGAGTGATATTTTATATACATCTTCCTGTTGTGGGTGTGAATGAGCCTTTTACCTTTAGCAGTACCCACCTGGTGGACCTATGTCCATGCCTGTTTAATGGATAAAACAAGTGGTAAAAGGGGAACACATGGTAAACGAAGCTTGGATTTGAACCAAGTCCTACTCTTTCTTGGCCTTGAGTTTATCCTTTAAAGCTGTTTTGGATTGGTTTGAATCCTCTTTTGCCTGTGTCTTTTTTTTTTTTTTTTTTTTTTTTTTTTTTTTTTTTGATTATTACTATTTACTTTTTTAATCCCTTTTATGTTTTCCTTGATGGATTTCAAATGGCCTCGTAAGTGGTGGGAATTATCAGATGGTCATACTAGAAGTCTTTATTGTCTCAGAGAGAAGCTTATCTTTGGAAAATGCTTAGGGACCTAAATCCTCTTAAGATAAACAGTAGAGGTTAGATCTGTTAGATCTGTCTCAGATCTGAGTAGCTTTGAGCATTTGGGTGGTGCTCAACTCTGCCTTTTCTTCCAGCCAAGAAAAAGGGTGTCTTTAGAATACAGCTCAGTGACTAGGGCAAGGGATCAAGCCCCCATGCACAGCCTCATGAAGGCAGTTTCTTTAATATCATCTTATTTTTTGAACTTCCATCCTCAAAGGGATGAGAAGTACAGAGAAGCTCATGAAACCTACTTTTGAATTTCCTTTTGGCTGTGATATAGTCTGATGAGAAAGCAGAGGACAATAGAAAGCTTGGGCCCATTATTTCACCAAATAAATGTTTAGTTCCTGTGAATCTTCAAAATACAGCTCTATTGTTGGATGTTCTTCTATTTCTAGAATATCCTCTCCTTCATATTAGGAACTGCTTATGTTGTGTGGAGCCCTAGACATTTCTTCTGATTTGCCACCAATTTTATCTGCGCCTTCAATCACAGTAGCTGTGAGAAGTTACTCTGACAGCTTTGCACACATTTATTATTTCTGTTAAGATGTGTAAGTCTTCATTTCACCTAATAGGTTGGTTCTCTCCTGGAGTCCTATTAGGTAGTTTTCCTTTTTTTTTTTTTTTCTTGAAATTTATACCTTCAGCTATTAAGGACACTTACTAATTGCTGGCAAATTGCTGCTATCAGAGCGCATATGAATTACAATTTTCCTTTGATTAGTAACAAGATTAGTAGCACTGTCTGCTGTTCTTCCTTCATATTTTCATCTGGCACTTCAGGCAGGACGCTTACCCATATATGTCTGGGTCACAATGCAGCCAGTCTCTTAAAGACGCTCATCATTTGACATCTTTCTTTGCAGAATAAAACTAAGCAGGTCCCTCCAAATCTTGATCCAAGACTTCAGGGTTCTTTTTGGCTTGTCAGATCCTATTCGTGTTCCTACTTCTAAATGCTTAGACAGAAATTAAGTACAGCCTTTGGCAACTTCAGTGCAAATTAAATGCTACATCTCTAGCATCTAGTCATTTGGTGCCTTCTAATCAGTACCTTCAAAGGTGTGCCAGAAGCTGTGACTCCATGTTTATTGCCTCAGTCCTTCTCCCTGTCCAAACTTGGCAGCTATTTAGCAAAGCACGCAAGACATTGTCAGGATGCTAGATACTGTGTACCATGAAGTTTTGTCATTGCTGACTTCCCACCTTCTTACTCTAGGAAATGCTATACTCTGTCATAAGTATCTGTTGTCTTCTGTTTTGGTTTTGATGGGCAGAGAGACTGCTCCATATTTTGAAGGAAAAAGTTTGAAGACAGTGACAAAAAAAAAAAAAAAAGGAGAGAAAAAAGAAAAAAAGCTCATCTAAGCATTATGAAAGTTGAAAGTCTTAATTTGCCTATTTTGCTTATATTTGCTTATCTTGCATCAGGAGACAGTGAGTCTGCAAAAATGGTTTCTGTGGCAGCAAATTAACTTGTCAATGTTTTATCTGCTAGAAGATCCAGATGGTTAAAGCATTTTGGCGAATTGGATCACGAGTGGGAAATTAAGGACCATACTCTTGAAACCATTGTTTGCAATATAGGGTGATTCAGGGTTCTTCCTGTAATCCAAGGGGAAGAAAAATCCAAAAGACCTTGAGAAATGTTCTCTTCTGTTGTGGTTTAACCCCAGCAGGCAGCTGAGCTCCACACAGCCAGTCACTCACTCTCCCCACAGTGGGATGGGGGAGAGAATCAGAAAGGTAAAAGTGCAAGAACTCATGCGTTGAGATAAAGACAGTTTATTAGGTTAAACAGAAGTTTGCAGCAAAGCAAACTTCACTACTTCCCATTGGCGGGCAAATGTTCATACATTTCCAGGAAAGCAGGACTCATCCCGTGAGCAATCTCTTGGGAAGACAAACGCCATCACTCCAAATGTGTCCGTCCTCTCCCTCCCTCCTTCCCCGCTTTCCTCCTTCTTTCCCTCAGCTTTTATGCTGAGCATGACACCATATGGTAGGGGATATCCCTTTGGCCAGTTTGGGTCAGCTGTCCTGGCTGTGTGCCCTCCCAGCTCCTTGTGCTCCCCCAGCCTCCTCGCTGGCAGGGCAGCACGAGAAGCTGAAAAGTCCCTGGCTCTGTGTAAGCACTGCTCTGCAACTACTAAAACATCGGTGTGTTATCAGCATTGTTCTCATCCTGAATCCAAAACACAGCACCATACCAGCTACTGTGAAGAAAATTAACTCTATCCCAGCCAAAACCAGGACACCTTCTGAAGCTGGTCTACTTCTGGATCTCTACTCCAAGAGAAAATTATTAGATAGCTTTTCGTATTAGGGCCTGCAGTTTTTAAGAGCCGAGATAAAAACACCTACTATGGTTTGGTTAAGCTCTCGCAGATTATCTGACTATCATTGAGGGAAGTTCCCATTTCATTGTCCATGGAGTTGTATGGACTTCTGTCTGTTACCTTTCATTTAAAGAGTTGCCCATTCCTATTTGTCCTGTTATCTCTGAGTCTTCCAGTGATGATCAGTGTGGGTTATGAGGTGCTGCAGTACCACAGCAGAAATGTGCAGACTAACAATACTTTGCAGAAAAAGGCAATTGTATTTAACAAGAACTGGATTTTATTTGAGATATACTACCCCAAGATGCTTCACAATTTATTCTCCTTGCCTGCTTCACTGGAGTCCTGCTATTATTCTAATTGAAAGAAACAAGGATATATCCTACTCCTTTATTTCTCATGTACTATCCACAGGAGGGTGGAGCAGGTGGTAATGCTCAGACTAAAACATTGGAGTTATTAGGTATATGGACTTTCACCTGCATATGTGTGAACGACCTCCAACCTGTGCATATGTTGCTAAATACCCCTTAGTGGTAATAAGTTGTCTAAACATTATTTTCTTGAACAGTAAGCTGTTAGATCTTAGGCTTATTCTGCTTTTAGAAGGCTTTTTTCAACTAAAGGGAATTCCAGAGTAACAATCCAATCTTCTTCTATTAGAAACAACTGCAATATTTAATTCTTTCTATGAATTTAAAAAGACTGGTCTTATGGGGAAACTGCTGTCAGAACTTCATTCCATGTGACATTCCTCCCCTGCCCCCTGGAAAATTTCCAGCCTGACCTTCTTCATAGAATCACAGAATACCCTGAGCTGGAAGGGACCCACAAGGATCATCGAGTCCAACTCCTGGTTCCACACAGGACCACCCAATAATCAGACCATGTGTCTGAGAGCGTTGTCCAAACGCTTCTTGAACTCCAGAAGGCTCGATGCCATGACCGCTGCCCTGGGGAGCCTGTTCCAGTGCCCGAACACCCTCTCGGTGAAGAACCTTGTCCTAACACCCAGCCTGACCCTCCCCTGTCACAGCTCCATGCCGTTCCCTCAGGTCCTGTCGCTGTCACCAGAGAGCAGAGATCATCGCCTGCCCCTCCGCTCCCCTCGTGAGGAAGCTGCAGGCCGCCATGAGGCCTCCCCTCAGTCTCCTCTTCTCTGCGCTGAACAAACCAAGGGACCTCAGCCGCTCCTCATATGTCTTCCCCTCTAGACTCTTCACCATCTTTCTTGCCCTCTTTTGGATGCTCTTTACTAGTTTTATGTCCTTCTAATACTGTGGTGCCCCAAACTGCACACAGTACTCAAGGTGAGGCCTCATCAGTGCAGAGCAGAGCAGGGCAATCACTTCCCTTGACTAGCTAGCAATGCCATGCCTGATGCACCCCAGGGTACAGTTTGGATACCCAAAAGGGTACACCCTTAAGGCTGCCACGACACAATGTTGACACATATTCAACTTGTATTGACCAGAACCCCCAGATCCCTTTCTGCAGGGCTGCTCTCCAGCCTCTCATCCCCCAGCCTCTAAATACAGCCAGGATTGCCACTTCCCAGGTGCAGAATCCAGCATTTGCTCTTGTTAAACTGCTTGTGGTTGGTGACTGCCTAGACCTCTAATTTCTCTAATATACCCTCTGCAAGGCTTCTCCTCCCTCAGTGGAGTCAACAGCTCCTCCTCATTTAGTATCACCTGCAAACTTACTCAGTATACCTTCAAGTCCTGCATATCCAAGTCATTTATGAAAACATTAAACAGAATTGGCCCTAAATGGAGCCCTGCAGAACTCCACTAGTGACTGGCCGCCAGCCTGATGTAACTATAACCCTTTGAGCCTGACCTGTCAGGCAGTTGTTCACCCATTGTGTTATGCATTTATCTAGCTGTATGCTGGAAATTTGGTCCAGAAGGATACTGTGAGAAACAGTACTGAAGGCTTTGCTGAAATCCGAAAAGATTACATCATGGGTAGTGCATTTTCCTTTGTTCTTGTACCTTTCTCTTAGGTGCTGCTTTATCTTTCCAGGTATATTCCTTTCTAATGAGACCAGTTACTGCACTTCAGACTTCATCTTGCTACTTAAAAATAGTCAGTCTAGTAGTTTTCTCTCATAAGATCCAAACTATTCTGATCAAGCTAGTAGCTGTTCTCTTCATCTCTGATATTTCAGACCTATCTTGCTTAAATATGAATGATGAGAACTGAATGCTCTGTTCCAGATCATGGTCCAGTTAATTCACCAATGCCTTTTGGATATCAGGGTTTTTTTTTTTTTTTTTTTTTTTTTCCTTAGCCATGCTGTACTGCTCCTCATTGCTAAATTAATTGTTCAAAAGATGACAATGTATTTTCTTCCTATGTTGCTTCCATCTGATGAGCTCCAAATTTAATGCAAAATTCTTATTAATCTTTTAGTGATTGACCTTGCACTTTGAACAGTTAAATGTCACCCCATTTCCATTATTCCAGTCCTAGAGATCTTCTGTTTTTTCTTGCATGATATTATAATTCTTTGTATTGAAAAATACCTCCCAACGTTGTCATCTGCATATTTCATCAAGCAGTTCTGATTTTTTTTTCTGATTAAACAAGATGGGTCTCAAGAATGAGCAATGAAAAATTTTCCAGTAGCCCCCCAGACAAGGAATAAATCTGTGACTATAACCTGTTTCTCTCCTGTATTATTAGTTCTTTTTCCTCTGTATAGTTTTCCTTCTAACTCCCATCTTCTCCAACTTCATCAGTAATTTGCTGTAGTCCTCTGACAATTCCTTCACTAGTCCAGATAAGAGTGAACTACTCTATTATTATTTTTTGTCTAGAAAATCAGATATCTGATGAGAGATAGCTATCAGTTTAAGACTGCATTAGCTACTCTTGGTAACTGCCTATATTTTATTCTATAGTCCATTTTCAAAATTTCTTCTTATTCTTGTGTAATATAGAAGTTTCCTTCTTCTTAAATATGGGGAAAAACAAACAAACAAACAAAACCCCACTTTTTCCAGCTATGACTCAGCTACTCTCAAGCTTCTTAGATGGATTTTCCACTTTCATTTTACAATGGATATATACAGAGTTGCTGGGAACTGAAGATCCCAACTATATGAACTTCACAGTAATGTCTAAGTTAGTAGCCAACCAAGATGCCTTTGAGGTAATGGAAAGAAATAGATGGTTCCAGAACATGATTTCAGTCCTTAAGCAGTAATGATTAAAACTCCATCAAGATAAGAGCCTGCTATATTAATTTTTGTATAAACTTGCTCTTATGAGGTTTTTCGGTGGTCTTCTCAAGATTCATTTTCCAGCACAAACCCAGTTCCCAATTTAATTAGTTATATGCTTATTGTAATCTCTTTGAATGTCCTATGGCATTTTACCTTCCTAACACACCTGTAAGCCATCTGCCAAGGATCAATCATCAGTAATTCAGGTAGTTTTGACTTCTGATGATAGCATTGGATGATGCAAGAGCCTTTCCTGTAAATGATTTGAAGGGACTTGTGTTGTATAACTTTGGACCCTAAAAATTTTGAAATTTAGGGTAAAATAATTGTTGAGAGAAGATGATTCAACCCATTAAACTCAGAAATCTAGCTTAAACATGGACATACTTGTTTTGGGGTAAGTGCTATTGACTGTATGTGGGTTCTAGCAAGTGTTCTAGCAAGATTCTAGCAAGATTCTCACATAAAATACTATTTGCATGCTTAAGTTTGTTGGGTTAATTCATGGCATTTGAATTCAGAACTTCAGTTCTGATAATCTACTCATGTTTAATCGTTCTTGTCATACAATTGCTGAACAGACTCTCGAAAACTGCTAACTGCAGCTGAACTCACTTCAGTTAAGTCATGTCCCAAACATGTAATTTTAATTCCAAAAATTTCTGACTTTTTTTGGTAACAGAAATTTCTGATTCATAAACTTATGCAATGAATGCTTTTTGCTTTTGTTTAATGTTTGAAAATGATATCACCAAGAAATATGTCCAGAGAACTGTCTATTTTTTTTTCCTTCATATTATCAAAATGCTATTTTTAGGAAAGTGTTTATTTCTTTGTGTTGTCTACAAAATCATAATATATTGAATTAAGTTAAATGTTGTTTTAAATCACATTTAATATATTAAGTAGTTTAACATAGTTTTCCCTATATAATAGTTAATTTTTAAACAACTTTAGATCTTTCAGATCAGTTTAAGACTGAGAAAACTATAACTATGTCATACTTTAAAGGAGAAAATAATCTCTGATTAAATCTCTGATTAATCTCTGCATTTAAATGAAGTTTCCTACAAATTATTCCAAATATGAGACAAAATCACCCATTTTTATCAACATTAACACATTTTACTTGAGCAAAAATTTCCATTAATCTTTTTTAGGACCTCTTTAGCACAGAAGCATTACAGCAAGTCAGCTTATTACAACCACAAAGCAAATTCCAAATTGAGAAACAAGTATTCTCCCAACTGGGAAAAAATATTTTAACATGTGTCCTGGGATTTAGGTAAAACTCATAAAAAAGATGTATTTAGCCATTTTAATTTAGTAAGATTTTTTCATGCCCAGCTGTTGCTTGATACAAAGCTCAGAATTCCTGCAGACTCTTCACAATATTACACTCGACAGAATCCTTTAGAAAGATATTAACAGCAGCAACTGCTTGCTTGAGGAAGTAAAGCAGATTATGCAGAACTTGTTCAGAATCTTGTTCCTTTTCCTAGGTGAGACAGGAAAAAAAAAAGATATTTTCTCCTTACTGATAGGTCTATAGGCTATGCAAGAATCTGTGTGGTAGGATGAACAGGTGAGAAGGGAATTGAAGTGTAGTGAAGGAAGAATCCTGAAGAGGAAGAGGAGAAGGCATCAAGGTGAGAGACTATGAGTGTGATTTGGAATTTGTGGCCACATGGAAATTAAATTGAATATCAGTAATGCATAATAAAAGTATTCTGTGTTTATAAAAGATCAACAACAGAAAAATGATCTGTGATGATGTCTACCAGTTTATACTTCCAGTGACAGTGAAGACTGGTCAGACAGTACTGATAAAAAACTGTAGACGTTTTACAAGGAAAAGTAAATAATTTTGGCCTCTATAAATTCTAATTGATAATGAGTGAACTTGTTAGGCACAGAAATATAATTGTGGTCTTTTCATTCTGTGAATCCAAGCACTCATTCAATGCATTTGTTTGACAACTAACATTGAATTTTGTGTCAATCTTTCTCTGGCTTAAAAAATAGCAGGATGAAATTGGATTTTTTTGTGGTGTATCTGTATGCAGCAGTTTAAGAAACTACCCTCCCAATGGTTCATCCTTGTCTTTTATCTCCTCCTTTCCTTCTTCACCCCCTTACCTCCACTTCTCTCCCTTCCTCCCTTCACTGAAGCATTGTGTTAATGAATTGTTCTGTGGTTCCAATCTGCTTTGGTGTAAAATCTGCTGGTTTATGTTAAACTGCTTCTCAAGATGACTGTGTAACTATGACTGTATTTGTACAAATGGAACAGTCCAACAGGCTCAGTGAAACACTAGCTGATATATAGCACAGTTTTCAGGTGATTTGCTTGGGATATGGGTGTCCCAGTTTTGACAATTGGTTCTGCTGTTGTTCCACTTCCGTGTAAAGTCCTGATATGCTCTCAGCCTAGCTGTCCTGGGTGAAGGAATCCCGTCTTCAGAAAAATCCATCAAGGTCACTTTATAGCCTGAGACTGAGGCACCTACTGATGTGCAGAGCAGCAAAAAAAGGCAGCGTTAATCCATGGCCATTTCCAACTTCCAGTCCTGAGCTTTTATCATTAGACTTTTTGTCTGACAATTATGGCTTAGTTTTGACCTTGGGTCAGTGACTTCAGTAGAAGATAGATGTCAGTATCTTAAGAAAAAAATCAAACCTTGATGGTTATTCACCATTTTTCATCATTCTGGGGTCAGTTATATGAATCATACCTAGCAAAACTGTTTCCCCCCATTCATTGAGGAAAGTATGGGATACCTGAAAAGATGGATATTAAGAATGGTTTAAGCTTATAAGGACCTAAAATTTCAGAGCCAGGGACAGCACTTATTATTAAATATTTTTTCCTTAACGGGTGGATTGAGTTAAAATTTGTTAATATACTCAGTCATAATTGATTTAATATGTTTCTGGTAAAAAGACCTTAATGTTTGTCTCATTCAGATTGTATTAAAACCATCCTGCTTTCACTTAAAAGTATTGCTAAATTTCTACAATTCTGAAGTTCTCCTAAACTTTTCCTTGGAAGAAATATGACATGACAGCTATAATTTATCTCTGTGGTATACATTTAGCACGTTTAAGATATAGAATACAGGAAAATATTTGTAAATTAGAAGAGGAAAACAAGATGAGGAAAACAGGATATTGTCAGATCAGGAAAGTGTAAACAGTAAGAGGTAAAAAAAGGAGAGAAAGAAAAAAATAAAAAAACAAATGAATTAGCTTCCACACCTCTCCCTAGCAATGTTCTGTAATATTTTAATTGAAAAGGGCTAAGTTCAAAGTATGCTTGGCATAGTGTTAGAGACACTGTAGAAGCTAAGACTGCACAGTAAGATAACACATATCTGGGAAATTGTGCATGCTTTAAAAAGTAATATTTTATACTTTAGTACTGTGAAACTCCAGGAAAGAAATGCATACCCCACAGTTCCTCTTGCAGTTCTATAAACAGGCATTGTACCTTTTGTTGCAAATCCTCAGCGTTATATATACACTTAAGACAAGCAAGCTCCTAGTGGCAAACAGTTCAGAGAAACAGCGCTGAGGAACTGATTGTGGTAATTGCTCCAAACTCATTGTTTCCCACTTGATTTCATGTAATCATGGCCAAATCTTCCATCTGTCTCTGCCCTCCAACAATGATTTCAGGAAACTTGGAGCTGAAACCAAAGTGTGTTGTTTTTTTTCTTGTGCGTGTGTGTGTGTCTGGGCTCTCACCATCACAGCCCTCGATTAAGTGACAGGTTTTTGTTTTCATTGTTTTACCTTCTTTTCCCATTCAGTTCTTGACAGCCTTCCCTCTCAGCTGAATACTGTTATCACTTCTTTATTCTAATCCTCTCCCTAGCTGCCTATATTATCACCCCTCTGTTTCAGGACTTGGATACTTACCCTTTAATCCATTAATTGGCTTTTTACCCTCAGATCTCTCTGCGTCCTCTGAGTGCAACCTGACTCTCCCCACTGCCACACACCCTGACTTCCCTGCCCTTCACTCTCTCGCACCTTTCATCTCTCCCCACATTTTGGTGCTGGTTTCTCTCCTTTCCAGATAATCTTGTTCTTTATTTCTTTTCACAAAGGCGTACTCTCTAGTTCAGTATCACTTTCAGTGTTGCTTCTGTTTCCTCCCTGTGTTTATATATTGCCTTTCCTCACTGCTTCTTAACAAGGGTAGATGTATACAGAATGAATAATCTCTGCAGCAGACATCTGTGTTGCCTCCAGAACAGGTCCATTTCCTTATCGGGGTTCAAAAGTGTTGGGCAACTTCGTAAAATATGGATTGTCACACAGCGAATGTATTCACTTAAATGAGATTGTCTTTTGATTGAGTTAGGTTTCAATTGCTGTTTGCATGCAGTACAGGAAATGTATATTTCTTAAACAACTTTTTTTAATCATGCACACTATGTTTAAAACCTGTTTGTATTAAAAGGAAATATTTTATCTGCAGTCACTTTTTAATAAAGGAATAATATTGCTATATTTTAAGAAATCCTATCTACTTTCATTTTTTTCATAAACAATGTTTGAAAATGTAGACTATATTGCAGAGAGACATGTTAGCCTTTTTGTTTTGTTATCTCAAATGTTTTCTTTATACAGTGTGTATGAATACATGTATTTGATATTTAGCAAAATAGGGAAAATTATCCTGTTGTTAATGTACACAGAGCTATTACACCCAGTCATGGTTAATAGCACTAAATGGATTTAGAGTGAAGAGTCTAGACTGCAATCCTGTCAGCATCTGCCCCTTCCCCAGTAATTTATTTGGGTTTTGCACCTGCAGATGCTGAACTGGGACTGAATTCATACAGAATTTTTATTTGGATAACAGGCACTGAAATAGTGACATTTAAGAAGGAGTGACTGTGTTACCATTAACTTTTCCTCCTTTGTTGTCAACTTTGAAAACAATAGAATCCCAATTATTCAGACTCTTACCGTGAGGATCTCCGTCTTGAATTAACTACCCGATCTATTGGCACCCTGATTATTGCACATAACTCATGTCAACCAGTCTGTTTCAATGGTTTGAAAGCTTTCATGAAATATTTCAGTTTAGCTCATTCATTGGCACAGTGTACCTTTAATATCCCATGCAAACACAGTGACTGTCCTTTCTTTAGCGTGATGTCATCTCCATGCCCTGGAACATTACAAGCCTTTCTGAAAAGGTGATAGATATGCAAAGGTTATGAGAACAGCAGAACTGGAAAGGTAATTGTGCAGAGGTGAGTAAAAGCCACTCTGTGCCTGCCTCTCTTTCTTCCTCTGCCCCCACAAGTGATAAGAGTCACAGCTGAAAATCACCTTTTCCTCCAGTTTTAATGATGTGCATATCTACCTACAGGCATCTCCAAAGGTGTACTGTTCTAACGCATTGTACCACATAGCCATGGCAAGTGGAGTTGGGTTACAAGCTGTAGAACAAAAAGATTTTCCTTCAGAGGCATGTGCATTCAGGCTTGTTTGTGCTAGAAAGAGATGTCTCAAATTCTTTGTTCTCTAATATTGGAAACATAAACTAAATTTTCCTTCCCCCACAACAATTTCTTCAAAGCCAGACAACACCTATCTTAAGGAATCAAGCTAGCATATCCAGGAAAATCTTATCACTCCTATCACTTGGAAGAGCTGTGAACTCATGGGAAGCAGAGAATGAAATCCAGTTTAAAAGCCTCCTTATTGAAAATCCTGCATCTAACTCTTGGCTGTATGAATTTTAAGACTTGAGCATACCCTCTTAACTGAGTAATGTTTTAATTTTATTAAAGGATTAAGCCCTTTTTGTTCTTTTTCAAAAGTTCTTGGTATTGGGCTATTCCCTTCCTTGTTTTGTTCTGTGGAGTATCAGCATCTGAAGCTCTTTTCTAAGATACTTGGTTTTAGTTGTACAAGTTGAAGTGTGTCATCAATGTATAATCCTGTAAAGATCTATGATGTGTTTCTTGTTCTACACCCTAGGAATATGCATTGGTGTGGTAGCTTTCAAGGAGCTGTTGTTGCACATCAGCATGCAGACTCTTTTGAACTTGTTCAGCCAGGATCTGTCATTCATGCATGTGTGTGCAATTCCCTAATGGAGGTGGTGGCCTTTTTGTGGTCTATGAAGTCTGTATTTTGCATGTGTGGAGCCTTGCGCTAGTCCTACACCTGTGAAAGGATAAAGTCATGGAATCCGTTTTCATCTCTCTCTCTCCAGAATCTCCCTCCAGTATTGACAGCAGTCTCTACATTTTTAACATCAGAATGCAGAGCACCCTAAAGACTATGTGCCAGTCATGTAGTGCAAAAGAGCGAGCAAAACAGAAGAGGGGAAGAGAGATGGTAGAAAGAAACGTGCAGTAGGAAACCTTTCTCCACTGCATGCAGTATTTTAACTCAATTCATACTAACCTTAAGATACCATTGAGGATGCTAAAAAGCTTTGTAAAGACACAAGTGCTTTTCAAGAAAAGAATCAATAATCTTTGAAATATGTAACCTTTCCCCCCCACCCCTGGCTGCTACCTACAACAGCTCGTATAATTCAAGACTAATTTTTTACTTAGTTCTCCATAATGCTATTTATTTCTTGCCCATTCTTTCCTTCTTTTGTAACTATTACTGAATTTCATGGGCTTCTCATAAAACACTCTAATGCTAATGCCAAGGGTAATTTTTTAAAGGTGCTTCAAAAATATAGATAGTTAATATGCAGCTGCTCTTTAAAGGGGCAAGAGATTTCTTTCTGCCAATTCTTTCAAATTCTGTATTCAAAATCTTTTTTTCCTCTCAACTGTCAATATTTAAGGAAGTGCCCTTTCATGTTTTCTATAATCCTGTTAAAAATAATAGGCACATTCTGTATCTATGGCTAGACGTGCAGCATGGTGCAAAATAATCTAAACACTCACGGTTTGTTTGCAGATTTGCTCTAATGAAAAAGGCTTAAGATATATAATGAGACAGCCCCTTCTGATACAGTTAATCAGTATCCACACAAGCTGATCCCTTGAATGCATTACATGATTCATAAGAAATTGCTTAGTACATAAGAAATTAAAGTTGAATAGTATTTGCTGATGTCTTATTTTTTCACTAAGAAATCTAACACTTTTAAAGATAAAGAGTGGTAAGAGGTCCTTACTTAGATTGCTCTGCTCTCTGCAAAATAGAATAGTTTCATAGACAGCTGTAGTACAAAAAAATTCCAAATACTGAGTGGAAAGGGTTCTTTGCATTCCGTTGAACATCATAGGAGTATGGTACCATGCCTAAATTGTAAAAATATTTTGATTCCAAAATGTGCTTAATAGGTCATACTTTTACAATCACATCTTAGAGTTAATTACTATGTCTGCTCTCACAATAGGTCTGTGGTAACTCTCACTGCATCTTTGTCTTTGGTGTGTCTAAACTGTCAGGGTGGGATTTTTAGAGGTACCTAATCAATGTATAAACCTAAGTCCTCTTAAAACTCTTCATGGCACTGTTGAACAGTTATGTGCTTTAAAAATCATCTGTTCTTCAGTCCAGGTCCTGTTTCATTTTGCACAGGACTAGCTGGTGAAGGAAAGGAAAGAGGGGAGACCTTGTCCTCAAGTATCCTTGCACAACAGTAGATCAGGATAACTAGCTAATAGGGATGAAAGATGCTCAGACCTGCAGTGAACAGCACAGACAAATCTTTTTTCATGGATAGTGGGTGTTTAATGCACAACCTGCACTCTTTTTAGTGCCCGTCCTAACAGCATGGCGGTGGTAAACATATTTAGCCAGAAATTTCTTTCCTCCATCACTGTTGCAAATTTCTAAAGCAGAAATTAACTATCATGACAAAATTTGGTGTGTAGGGTTGTGGTGTTGGCGTTGGTCACTTCGGTTTTCTTAAGGACTGCGATTTGGAAAGGGAAGAGTTAAAGAAGTTACTGTTGTCAACAATCTACCCACCAGGCTTTTTTGGTGTTTTAAGTCTTCACAGATTCTCTTCATGTCTAGAAAATGCAAATCTATGGGTTCCTAAGAGCAACTGAATAGGGATATGTATTTCATCTTAAAACAAAGAGCAAAGAAAAAAAATATGAAAAAGTTATTCAAAGGATTTTGGAAACAGGTGTTCTAAATCAACATTAATTGGATTTCAGTTAATTATTCCTTATACTTTAGGGGTTATAGGGAAGGAATAGAAGGAAAAAAAAGCAACTACTTCTCTGACACACTAATTGCTCTAATATTATTTAAGATAAGCAGCCCCTCATGCCTTGCTCCCCCCCTTAAAAATAAATAAATAAATAAAAAATTGGCCTCCATATGACTGTTGTAGTGGCTAGGGAATAAGAATGAAGTGAAAAAACAAAATGCAGTCTTTGAAAGCCACCTTTACTTGGGAGGCTGGTTGCATTTTTAGTCTGTTATGTACAATATCTTCTACCTATAGCTACTAAGATAGATAAAGGCAACAACTAAAAAGCTGTTCTAGATTGATTTTGGATACCACATTTATAATATGAAGTTTACCTACATGATTCCTGTGACATCTTACTCTTTGCAGTACATGATCTATGCACATGGTTTAGACTGGGTCAAGAACATTTCTCCAGCTCTGGTAGGTGAAGGCTGGGTGGAAGACAGGACATTTTTAAGGACTGTATTTTGGCTTTTGGCTTTCCATTCTAATTCCTATTGGAATGAGTCCACTTTTCCCCCAGTATTAAAACTGGTGGAACATTTGACATGGAAAATTATGTGTGTAAAATTTTAGTTTACCTCTGAGAACCGACTGATTCCAAGTTTTAAAAGTAGTGTGTGTGTGTGTATGGGGGGGGTGAACATAGCTTTACAGGCTGTATGCCAGTATTCCTGAGTTATGTGATTTCCATGGGAAACTCTAACAAGATTTTCAAAATGGTTATGAATAGAAATGGTCTAAAGAAATGAGTTTTTAAAATTGGAGTGAAAGTAGGCTTTTTTTATATGTGGATTTCATCTTTAATTTTGTGCAGACTTCTGTGCTGGTCCATTGTAGTTGGTTAGAGTGAGAGCAGATAGTGAAACAGGTTCTAACAAGAACTTGCTGGTCTCCTCTCACTGTCCAGCCTACAAGACGTGAGCAAACCTGGGATAAAAGAAAGAGGTTTTCAAAGTTATTTCAAAACATTAATATGATACAATAATCAGAACTTCTAATAACAACCAAGGTAATGTTTAACAAGATATTTACCTTAAGAATGTCTCTTTGAAGAACTTCCCCACAATACATTTGAAGCGTGCATAAAATGTATCATTTTTGAACAGCAGATATTGTCAAGTTATATGTGAAATTATTTACACAGCAAACTTAAAAAGATTTCAGAAAGCCTAATGAAACTTGCCTGAGGGCAGCTATAATTTGCATTCTAGTCTCCTGCATGTATGACAATTTGCTACACATCTCAGTTAAAGAAAATTGGAAGGGGACTTCCCACATTAAGTAGTTCTCATCTATAACTGAGGTGTATTGCTAAGGAGATATATCTATGCCCACTATATATGTCAGCATATTTACCATCTTTACAAACAGATGTGAACATAATTACATCACATCTACTTATTTTCCTCACTTCTGTACATATTTGCATAAGGTCCTAATAGGCACTTTAAAGATCTGAGATTTTTAAAGAGCTTATGAAAATATTTGCCAGGTTGGATGGGACTTTGGGCAACCTGGTCTAGTGGGAGGTGTCCCTGCCCACGGCAGGGGGGTTGGAACTGGATGTTCTTTCGGGTCCCTTCCAACCCAAACCATTCTATGATTCTATGAATATTATTCTTAGCTGATAACCCCAATTTCCTCCTCACATGGATAAAGTTCTTAAGAACAGACATTGTAGCTGCTGCTATGAAGGCACAGTAAAAAGTAATGCAAAGAGCATGTGGTGGTGGCTGCCAGAGAATAGGCCAAATGTGGGTGCCTGTATTGTACATATTGTACAAATGATGGTACTGCATTCTGTAGGAAAAAGTATTCCTCTGCCAAATGTCACTGTTTCTACCTGACAATCAAGTGAAAAAGATAAATATTTTTAAAGTTTTGTTCAATAATTGTAAAAAAATATATACATATGAAGATAAAATATGAAAATATGTGAAAGATATATATGCATGCATATTTAACTCTTGATTTCACAGATATGGCAGTTCATAAATTTCTCTTGGTTGTCACTTTTTTGTTGTTGTTGTTAAGTTACTGCATGCAAGCTTTATTCATGTTTGTACAGAACATAATTTTGCTTTGCAAATAGAGGTGCAAACTTTTCCTTCTCATTAAAGTTAATAAAAGCCACTACAAGATATGGCTGCTTCAGTCACTGTTTTCAAAATCAGTTCCATCAGTATCAATTTGCAGGAAAAATATATTTCAAACTACATTTGTAATTAATATCCTAGATGTGTTTTATACACTAGCGGTGTTTTAATGCTCCTGAGTTCTGTGGTTTTTATCCCTGCCTCACCCTTTCCTTTACTCCCCCTTCTGACCTTTGCTAAAATCTTCACCATGGTGTATAGGTGATTATTGCCTGCCTTTTAAAAGATACTTTTTGTATCAGCTGAGTGCTTTCTTGTTTGAGACGTGAACATATTTTACAGATGGACTCAAAGCCTGGTCGTGCTCAGTCATATGTGCAAAAAAATACATTGTTAGTCGTTTGTAATCCCCAGCCCATGGTGGTCCTGCCCAGCTTATGTGTGGGAAGACGTGCTTATTTAATCACAGACCAGATGCGGGGCCTAAGGGCCTGACCCAAAGCCCATTGAAATCAGTTGGAATCCTACCATAGATTTTAATGGCCCTAAATGTTTAGCTATGTATCTGACTCGTTTTTATGAAAAAATACTACTAATAAAAAAAACAACTTCCTTTTGCTTTCCCCACTCCTTCCCCATTTTCCTTAAGAGGAAAATCCCCCACTGTGCTCTAAGTGAAATAAAAACAATTTTAAAAATCTGACAATTATTCTATCAATGAAGTATTATAATAGGAAGCTGGAACATGATTTTATAGTGCTGGGGTGGCTAAGGTACCTTTTTGCACTATGAACAATTTCTGATAACACTTTGGACAGACAGGTTGACATGCTTGCACTGAAAAAGAGTTTATACACAGTACGGACTTGGGGCTACACGGTAAAAATATCTGTATAGTCAGTATAGTCCATTTGTGAATTATAGCATGGAAAAATATTTATGAGCACCACAGGACATGAAGCTCAAAGTGCAGTCATTTCTAAATGAAAATTATGTGACAGTTCATCAGTATTTAATGCTAACATTGCTTGATCTAGACATAAAGAATTTAGCAGCCATTTATCATAACATACAGTACTGTTCATTTCCTGATTTGCTTAGAATACATTGGCGTTTTAATCTCAACATGAGCCACAGGTCTAATTTTAGATATTTAATGAAAGGAAAACCCAGAGAGAGAGAGAGATTTCTCACATGGCTGTTAGAAGCCTACTCCCACCACTTGAATTGGTCGTTGGTCTTTTTAATGCAGACTCCCAGAAGCTGGTGCCTGGTCCCTGCACCAGATGCAGGTGTTCCCTTGTGCTGTCAGCCAGGAATGATTAATGAGGATTTGCCCCTACTGAAAGCAGTCTTTGGAGCATTGTTCAGGGCATCTGTGGAACTGTCGGGGGAGACAAGGACACAAGTGAACAACCAATTATTTGGCCATCACTGAGGCAGCATGAAAAAGACATCAAATTGGACAGAGGAGCAAAGCTTTTGTTTCACGATCATATTTTTAGGTGTTAATAGTAACAGAGGAATTCTACCTGTTTTTTTTTTTCTTTCCTTTTCTTTTTTTTTTTCACAGGGGAGAGGGGAAGGGCTCAGACACTGCTTTAAAGCTTGGAAAAGATGTGTAAAAGAAACAGAAACAGAAAACTGATCACGGTTCTTTAAAAGTGTAAAAGAGAGGAAAAAACACACGGAATTGATTTCTTGGCAGTTGCACCGTGTGTATAAAGATATACCGTTTTGCTCTGCTAACATTAGGAAAGGAGGGCTAAGGATTCTGTGAGTGGGAGGATTTCTCATGCAGGGAGCTGCTTAATTGCTGGCCAAACACAACAGCTCAGGAGCCAGGGCTTTAGCAAGTGATAGTGCAGGGAGGTGTTACATTAGGATTCTGAAAAAGAAAAGTGAGGGAGCAAAACCAGACAACATTTGCAAGATTGCATTCGGCATTCTGTGTGCATCCCTCTTCCTGTCTCAAAGAAAATGCTCCTAGGTGCAGAAGAGTGAGAGGAAAAAGAGCAACAGAACTGAAAACACTCTGCTTGGGCTTAGACTTCTCCATTTTTATATTTACCAAGGCTTGTGATTATAAATAATAATTTTAAACTAGAGGGAAAGGATTATATTTTCAGGACAATCCAATTACAGAATGGATTGTTTGTAAAATACATTTTATGCTCCATCCTGTCAAGCCTGTTTCTACCGGAGTATTAAGAATAAAAAAGTTAATTATACAGCTTAATTCTATTTAAGAATATAATGTTTTGTTGACTAATAACAAATATGGTGTAATTTCTACCAAATTATGTTACGAAGTATAATTCGTAGAAAAACATAATTAATGTTTGCAGTGGCTACTTCCCTAACCTCAGAAGTTGCTCTGTCCCTACTCATACATACAAGAAAAGGAGTTCAGATCCTTAATTACAAATCATAATTCCAAACTATTCCTTAACCACACAGAAATCTTTATTTCTAAATTAACAACAATGTTCAGGTATATTTAACTACATGGATTTAGCTTGTTTTTCACATTATTTATCTTTTCATAAACATATTTTATCAAGGAGGACTCGTGAGCTGTGATTTCTCATCTGCAAAATTATGTGACTGTCCATATGTAAAGGCCTGTTTCCTTACCCCAATTGGTTTGTATGAAGCTTTTGTAAACAAACAGATTTTGCATGCTTCATGTTTAGAATAAGTTGCTGCAGGTAACAATTGGATTTTTAGAAACATCTCAGAGTCAAATGCCTGGGCCTGAAAACTGAGCAGTGAAATACCATCCCCATTTTCTGTAGGATGATTATTTTGTTAGAAAAAAATGTAAAAATTAAGAAAAAATGTCATTGCAATTTAATAAGTTACTTAATCATAGAGAAAAAAAAACAGTATGCATGTAAATGTATTCTTTATATTTTAAGAATACCACATAGTATTTCTTCCCACCTGTTCAAATGAAAGTCTCTGTCAGAAGGAAATCACTAAACAACCCAGGAATCCTTAGGATATTCTAACATTTCCGAAAGCTGTGCGGAAGTTGTACTCTAGAGTTTTTATGCTGGGAATAGTCTCAATGCCAGCTCCTGAACTGCAGTACTGATTCCTTTAGTTCTGCAGGTTTGTCCTTTTCCAGGGGTAGGGCCATTTGTTACTCTCTGCAAAGGACTCTGGCATCTGAAGCTGAGCTTTGTCCCTCTTGCATATGCTATATGTGCTGGAACTTTAAATGACTGTATTAGAAGTTATAAAACCAGTGTACAGAAACACTCAACTCTGTTACCTTCTTGTCAGGAAGAGATGATGGCATCAACAATGTGCCCCTGTGTCTGGAAGACTTAATTACTTGATGGAAGAACAGTCTGTTCGACTCCTCCTGGGTGTGATGGAACCGATGTCGGTAAGGAAGGAAACTATTTCCAGGAACTGAAGGAATGATTATAGCATCTTTAAAGAGGACATTTGCCTGTGACTGTTAAAGTGCTGAATTGACTTACCTGATCCTAGATAAATAAATAGAAAGAATGCTTTCTGTTACTGTAGGCTGTGCTGGAGGCTACACCTTTTCCTGTCAGATATGGACTTTGCTACAGTAATTCAAGGCTTGTTTATCACTGTGCTGGATTACTTCAGACTGTTTTGCTTGGGTTTGTCAGCTGAAAAGCATAGAAACATCAGACGTTAAAGCTTGATGAAATTTCTAAGCAACATAAAGAAGAGTGCAACCAGTTGCTTAGATGAGTCAACATACAGCACTGAAATACCTTCAAGGACACAGTCATCGTCTCCCAGTCGCCTGGTGGGTGAGCACCTTGGGGACTGAGCCATAGGGAAGTCCTGTGTGACAAAGATCGGGACAATACTTTTAAGCAAGAACTAAGTCTTTTCAGTGGAGGTTCTTTGGCCAGAAAATAGGGATAGGTTTTGCCAGCTAGTGCACATGGTGGGAACGTGCTTTTTTTACATAACATTTCCTCCAGTACAGTGGCACTTTTTCCTTTCATTACATTCCTCTGCAACCTGCATACTTTTCAAAAGAAATTGTTTTTACCAGCATGTGTGCTTAGGTTTCAGTATGATACCTGATACATGTTGTATTATGATGTTTTCACTGTAAATTCTTATGTATGTATTTTCATGCTACTTCAATAAAACCATCAAAATGGAAATTCAAAGCAAAACAAAAACAAAAGGGTAAGAACATATGGAATGGGATAAACCAATTATCATCTTTATTATGAGTGTTGTTTGCTAAAAACATCAGCTTTGATTTAGCTTTATGAGGTAACTCCAGTGGAAATATATTTTACGAAACTACAAAAAAATCCTGAAACTATCACTTCTCTTTTTACAAGAATCTTTAATACTCCACAGACTGCATAAAACTATAAAGTAGTGGATTAGCATGAGGGGAAGATGGTTACTACCTGTGAGAAGGCCTTTCCTTCTATTCCACGATATATTTATGGTGCTATGTAGCTATATAATAAGTGTATCCTATTCTAAGTCACAACATGCTCTTATGGATCTTTGCAACTCCTTTTGATGAAAGAATGTTTCTTTGTCTATAAATGGCATGGCTACTGTGATGAATTGTTAGATTTTTTTTATATATATATAATGAAAAGAGAAAATTAAAGTTCAAATAAATATATTTTCATTGTTTTTAATATGTAATATTAAATAATATACCATGCTGGAAAGAATGAGAGTTGTTAGATTCATGTTATGATTAAGGGTTGGCATTATTTCTGTTGTATGTGGTAAATAAAATCAAACAACAACAAGCTCGAGAACTCAGGAGAGGTCTTCATAAAACTTTTGACCATCAGGATTTATCTCTCTGTTCTTCCTCTTGTCAGTATTATGCAGCCTGATAATTCTGGTCACTACAGACAGCGTACCTCTGGTGAGGGTGACCATGATGACACCAAAGACTCCTAAGACTTTTGTGCTTCTTTTATTGCTTCCAGGCCTGAAATGAGGTGAGGCTGCAGGCAAGTGGGGTAAAAGTTGTTAGAATCTCATCAAAAGTCGTTGTTAATGAACCTTTTGATGAAGCAGAAGGAGTTCTCTCTGCTGCTTGTACTGACAACAAATAAAGGGCAAGGGAAAAGATTTGGATGTAAAAATATTCCCCCTTGCAGGAACAGCATGAATCATCTGCAGTTTGTTTTGCAGTCACATGCACATTCTGATATAGGGATAGGCAGAGCAGGCAGGAATTTTGCAGAGGACATTTCTATATTCATTTTATAAAATAATGCTGTACATGCTTGGTTTGGGCTGCAAAATTCACATTGTGAACTGGCTCTTTAGCAGCAGAGAACTGTGAGGCTAAAATAAACTTCAGTTCCTTTACCCTTGATAGGTGATTTTTGCACCTGAAATCCCACAGCTAGGAGCCGAGTAATATCGTGCTTACTCATAGGTGTATATTTACTTATGAAATCTATTTTTTCTCCTAAACTCCAGCTCATATCCAGATTTTATTTTTATTCCTTGATTAAGAGTAGACCACATTCAGAACTGACATGTGAGGCAAAAGGGCTTTTCTTTTTCTACAGATCCCAGACTCTTTTCTTCACCAGGCTCATTTCCCAACATTTCTAGATTTCACTTTCCTCTTTCTTGTCCCACTCATCTTTAAGATATTTTTCTTTGGACTGATAATGCCACCTTGTATACATAGTCTTTTCCCTTTGTGTTCCCCCTTCTCATCTCCCCCCAGCAATTCTTCTTTCACACATTCCCTTTGCTTCCCATTTCAGTTCATACACCTCTTTTTCTGGCTGATTTTCATTTGTTCTTCTCTGGTTATGCTACAATTGGGCAAATAATGTCCTCCTCACCTGGGGAAGTGGATCCTCACTAATGATGCTGAAGTTCCACCATGTAGATTCACGAGCTGGAAACGTGGTTATGTGTAACTGACTGTTTTTCTAGGAAGGCTATCTTTAAATTAAGAGACTTCCATTAATGTTCTTTGTAATGTAAAATGGATTGAAATTACTCAATATCTGAATATGAGTTAGACAAAATACTTGTCAGCATTTTGATGGATTATGAAGCCTCACCTTATATATCTTAATTGTTAGAATTTTCTTTGGATTTGTATGAACTGTTGAGATTTATAATTTGTGTGTATCTATTTCAGTATAAAATCCTTGGCTGCCTCAACATATTTTATTGCTCTTCATGATGCTACGTTAATGTTAAGCATCACAACACAAGTTGAATATATTTGTTCAAATGAAGACTAACCATCACCTGATCCTTATTTCAACCTCATTTTAGCATATTTTTGGAAGCTTTAAAGAGGCAGATGATGTTCCAAGTTCCGATTAGAAGTAAACAACAGATTAGCAGAGTATTTTGGTCAAATAAGAAAATAGAATCCTATAACAGAAAGAGAGACACATAACATACACACTGGGGTGTAGATGGTTAGAAGGAGTGGCAGTCTGTAAGCATTAACAGACAATAAATAGTGCAGAAATGTAACTTCTTATAAACTGTCAGAGCCTAGACTTTTTATAAAATGTAATCTTGACTGCAAGTCTTGAATAGTAATGAAATAATGACCGTAAGAATCTCAATATCAAAAATATTTGAAACAACAATTTGTAAGGTTTATATTGCCCCATTCCACCTAGCAGCCAATAGGAAGTCAAAGGACATTTTAAGATAAGTTTATTAAAGTCCATTGCATTTGAAAAGACTTAGATTGACTTTCCTGCTATCAGAGGCTGCCTCAGTCTCTTCCCCTATGGATACAGATTATGTTTGTTTTCAAAATTGCTGAAGACAGAAATATAGTCTGTGAGTTTGAGTGAACTTTCTTCACCTAATTTCAAATCTGGTTGAACTTAGTGACTTCATATATTTGATTTAAGCTTCTTTGAGTTTGCATTCAATAAAGGAGAAGAATACAGGTGAAGGGAGTAGAGACAGAAAATCTAATGCAGAAATATCAAGAAAAAAAAAGGTTTGACATGCACACCATGTGTGAATTACTTGTTTCTCTTTTAGTACCATCTGTGTTTTGTAACACAGAAGTTTTCCTTGCCCCCTCCAAAAAATCATGTTGGTGCTTTTGTTTTTAATTTAATCACACACAAAGGAAAACAGAGAGGTTAGAAATAAATTTGTAATATTCATATAAACAAAGTCTCCAGTACCTTAAATCCGAGGCATGATGAATGTCCATGAGATAGAGAAGACAACTCAATGAATACAGATATCTCTGACAATAATGTTCAGTATCTGTGATACGAAGGAAATTCAGCAAGTGTTTTTACTTCATCAGCTGCAGCCTTAGTGGGCAAATAGGTATTATGATTTATTTGTGTCCAGCTTTGCAACATATTATTCCAACAGCAAATCATGCTATGATGAAGACACACAAAATGGAATGATCTATGTCGCTCTCTTATTGTCTGCTAGAAAATCTGCCCATCCCTGATTTTAATCACATCCACTTAGTGGTCAAGATAATTCACCTTGCTGGCCAGATAATCTAGTTCAGTGTCCACTGTTGTTCTTACAGACTGGAGGTCAAATCTTTTATCCGTTTTCCCAAACTCAGGTGGACGCTGTTTCTTGCTAGGAGTCTTTGCAAAAATGCAATAAATCTTACTGTAAAATGTCTTCCTACAGGCATATCTTCAGGATTTTTCCAGGCTCTGTGAACTTAAATAAAAACTTTTGAAAATTCTGCTGGTTTATTTTGATATTTTTTATGTCAATGGTACAAATATCTCCACTGCTTCAAAACTGAATTGTGAACTGTCAACACAATGTCTTCCAAAACAAGAACTAAAATTTGTTTTCTTTTTGATTTCTATAAACAGGAATATAATCAAGTCCCACTAGCAACATTTTGCAGCATACTCAGCTTACCTTGCTTGTTATATTCCTGATACATGTCAGAACCCCCTGAAATACAGTGCACATGGACTTGGGGAATGCTGCACTATGGAGAACTCCCTTTGCCTGACAGTAATTCCTGGAGGGTGAAGAGTGGTGATTTTCTACCTATGATCTATGGAGATCAGTACGTGACTTCTGAGATGTCTGCAAAAGGCAGCTTGAAAGAAGTTTATATATTACACTATAGTTTATGTGAAATTTGGCATTTATAGGTCAAAACCAGTAAAGCCACTAGTGTACAACTGTAAAATGGCTTATGCAACGCTTTGTTTCTAAGTGGCAATTTAAGACACAAGGTTGGCTTTGCCTAGAACGTTTGTGGTCACCATGAAAACCTGCTGCAATTTTGCTGTTATTGAGCCAGTAACCAGATAATACATTGATTGTAAACTTCTTTCCCTTTCCCTGTTACTGCAATAAATGCATCTGGTCAAATGAAATTAAATGGTTTTATAACAGGTAAGTTTATAACATAACTTATTTTATTTATTTTACACATAAAATATATATAAAACTTATGATGCAACTTTATTATAATAACAGAGGCATTGCAAGTATAAAGATGGTTAAACTGTGAAATTGTCATGGAATTAGAAACCTGGGGATCCCAATGCAGATCACAGTTGGGCGAGCTTGCCTGCATAATCATTACTGTGCCATGTAGACTAACCAGCTCTGGTTTGCACTAGCTAATGCGTTGCATTTAATTGTAGAGGTTTTAACATTTTTCTGACAGTGGTTATCGTGCAGTCAGCACTGAAAGTCCTCCTGGTTTTCTCTTTGTTTTTTTCTTGCCACAAGTGTTGCATCTCCTTCTGTAAGTGTCTATAAATGTCTGTAGGTGTCACCTTCCCATTGTCCATAGAGATGTCCCTGTTGCACTGGTTGTGTTTTCCCCTTCCAGGGTCTCCTTTGCTTCCACCAACACTACATGAAGAAAAGCAGTGCTAGAACTGCAGTCCACCACTCTGTCCACCTTTACAATTGACAATGAAAGAATCTTGCCTTCCTCCTCCACTGCAATATCCTTGGAATATCTTCTGAAGAAAGATTAGACAAGAATGAGTTAACTCTTCTAGATTAAACTCAGGGATAGGCATTGAGTTTGGCTGTAATCTCTGAAATGGAGGGATTTCTTCATGCTTTCTCTTTTTGCACAGGTTTAGTTGGTATAAGGTGACATATACTTTCCAAAAATAAAAATGTAGCCCATATTCCATTTCTCCTCCGATGGGAACCAGCCTGCCTAGTGGACAACAGGCAATGCAGCTCAGCTGTCCATGCTCTAGATGCACATTTTTTGAACCGACTCCAGAAAGATCTTTTTATTTTCTTGACTCTGTTCCATAGCTGAAACGTGAATAACAAATTGTCTTTCTGTCCTTCTTTTCTGTAACTCTTCAAAGGAGTCTGGAATGCAGTGCAGAGAATGCCTGCTGCACTGCATCCTAAGCAGCAATTAGCACTGAGAAAGAACAGTAACAATGAAGTATACACTTTAGAGCATCAATGAACACAAAAGTTTTTTTTTCTAAATTATTCTTTATTATGATGTAATTTCTTAAGTGATTTTGAATTTGAATTAGCATAGGCTGAGAAACTTTGAATAGACTGCTGTACTGTACATTGATTTATTCTATGAATTCGTGGTGAGACAAATGTATCAGAACATATTCGATACAAATACACATTTACTCAATGCATATGTTCATATAAACACTGAAAAGCAAGTGTTCTCAAAACACTATAATATAGACTAAAAAGGATACTTTGTCAAATATGTTCTTTTTTTCTACACTAATCACTTTTTTCAGTTATTGCATTATATGAATTTGCTTTATTTTTTTTTCATTTTTTGTGAAGTTGCTAGTGCTGTGTTACGACTTTTAAAGGTGATTTTTTGACAATGGAAGTACACGATCAAGTGTAATTCAAACCTTAGGTACATATTACCTCAGTTACTTTATGAACTGCAATGGCAGTAAGAAAGGAGAGCTGTCCCAGCTCTGTTGCAGACAGATTTTGTGACCTTGGTCAAACTGCTTAAACTCTCTGAGCGAAATCCTACCACCACTAAAGTCAAGAGGATTTTTGCCATTTATTTGAATGGGGGAAAGATATCACATTTGAATTCTGAATTGTTAATAAGAACAGGATAACATGTATCTAACTCTCACGGCTCTTGTGAAGCTAATTAATCAGTAGAGTACTTTGGGATCCTCAGAAGTATAATAGAAACTGCAAGTACTATTATTTATTTGTCATGTAATTGGAAGCTATCAAGGTAAAAAGTCATTGATAAAATCCATATCACAAGGTCATTTCTTTCAATGTTGCAAATCTCTTCTTCAATCAAGAGCTTTGTAACTGATGAAAAGTACAGCCTAATCATAACATTATCAAGTCAATTTAATTGGTGCTCTGGCAGCACATGAGATCATAATGAAGTCATTTTTGCTAGTTACAGGCTTAAAAATATTTTTATAGAACCCTTCATCCTAGTGGAAACTTTAAAGACCTCACAGACAGGATTAAGCTTCTCTGTCTCTGTTATACAACTACCCTCATGTGGCGGGCACCAGCTGCTTTTATAGTGTCTAAAAATTTTACTGCTAAGTATGATATTACAGTGTTTATACCTATAATCTATTAAAATGTTTACAACTTTGAAATTAATGTTCAGATATGTCAAAGTACAAAGGTAGCACTTGTGGATTAAAGGGGGTTCTGAAGTAGGCTTTCTCTTGTTTTCAGGGTTGAATACCAATAATTGTCACTGTTGCTGAATCACAGTTTTTGACCACACTCTCTGTCTGTGAAAATACCATTCCCACTGACTGAAATGTCTGCATGTTTTTGCACATTATTCTGTTTCACTTTGGCAGAAACTCGAAGCCCAAAAGCTAAAATGGGTTTTATGGCATCCCAGGTGAAGGTTTGGAGTAGGAGCAGCTAGGTTTCTATCAGCACACCCTGTTACATTGAGCAGATTGCTTAATTTACCTTGGTGTAAGTTTCCCTATTGCAACAGATGGAAATACTGTTATTTATTTTTTCTTTGCTCCATTCATAGCTGGAGTGCATGCAGAATGGCTGTGCCAGCGTCAGAGTCCTCCTGTTTCTTGCACCTGCCGTGACTCCCCTCCTCAAGCACCAAGGTGCCGTGGCTGCAGGTCCTCATGGTGAGCTCCCACCACTGACCACATCACCTGCCATGGCCAGTGGCCAGTGAGGAGCGAGATGTGACTCTCAGTTCTCTCTTAGCATTCACTCTTTAAGCAGAAACCCAATTAAAAGCACAATTTAAAATGCATCCTTCAGAATAAGAAGCAAACACAAAGTGGCCAAAGGGCTACAAGTTAACTCTCAAGAAGTGATGGTGTTTGTGAGGAAGAGAGAGGTTAACATCAATGCCTTTCCCTCTTAAGCTTTTAATAATAAACTTCCCTCGCTTCACTTCGCTTCACTTTGCTGCGGACTCCTCTTAGTCCTTTGTCATTGCCCACTCCACGTATCTCACATTTAATCCAATGTGCCTGAATGTGTCTCATGTACCAGCAAGCTGAAGTTTCTTCTCCACTCTGGTGAGAAGCAGGAAGTTGTCACTGCCCTTCTCAGCTGGGCTGTGGCACTCAGCTGTGTCTGAGCAAGAAAGAGCCTGGGCTGCTTTTCAGTGCAGTTTACACTGAGAAATGTGGGAAAGAAGGATTGGCAAGAGAAGCAAGCCCCCATGGGAGTCTTACAGGTGCTTGTGGGTGTTCCATCTTTATAAGCAAAACCCCATATGTAAAGGGCAAAAAAATCTACAAGAGCACAGATAGATAAGGCCAGGGATGGAGCTAGGAAGTCAAATCATGAAAAACTGACAGCATTTTCTTCCTTTCCCCATTATTTAGCACTACAGCCATATTCTTACTCATATTGAAGTCCATTATACCACACTGGCAGTGTTAAGGGACACTAAAGTGAGTGCTAAAGTTATCTTCCCATTCGCAATGGTTAAAGGATCCTGTCATGTAACAGCTGCCAAGCACTGGGTATAATGCTTATTTTCATTGGTTTGTTCTCCAGGTACCAGCTCTGGCTTGGCAGCATCACTGTAAAAGTCCCATACACCCAGCAGAATCTACTTTAGCCCAACCAATGCCTCAGGTTGTCCACGAATACAAATAAAATCAGGATTCCCAACCCCTCACTCCCAAAAAGCAGCTGGACTCTCAGGAAGTACTCACCCCTCATGCTAAGAGAGGTTTTTGCTTTAGATGTTCCCAGATAATCTGAGAAAGGATGCATACTTTAAGAATTAATGCTTGTAGTAAATACAGTAAATGCATTTATTTCCAGCTGTAAAAATCATCAGTGCTTCAAATTTAGGCATTTTGACTTTGATTCTTTGAATACTGAATATTATTAAGGTAATATTAGGGCCAGTACATATGAATTTCACCAGAAGGCAGGCTAAGCGACTTGCCTGTGTCTGTCAGGGAATGTGTTTCCAGCACTCCTGAAGGCTGCAGCTGCTGTGCTGGGTGCCCAGAAGTGCTGCCTACACTTCAAACAAACCTTTCACTGCCCCTCGTTCCTTGCAACAATAACTTGAACCTAATTTTACTCCAAAGCTTATCTAAGGTAGACCTCCTTATGCCATAACATATATATATATAGATATAATCCAGTGTCCTCTAAAGTTTAAGCTTTATTTTAGCAAACTGCTATCTTCAGATTTCAAACTACTCACCTTAGAGCAAAAAGCTTTTTTTTTTTTCCTTGTTGACCTACTACCCCAAAGAATTTTGTGATGTGTTTGGGTTTTCTTTTTATCTCACTCTGCCTCACAGGCAAGTGGTTTAGCTTGTTGGTAATCTGTCTGGTTAACTGGTGGAGGAAGTACCGAGTTCATTATAGATACAGCTTGAGAAGTGAAGGTCTTCACTGGAGGATCTGTGGGAGATAAGATGTGGTGCTGTGCTTGGAATAGTATTTAGGAATGAACTGGAAGTCCAGTCATATATGCACAGAAGAAAAAAAGACAAATATAGATCTTATTAGTTATGGATAAAACTGTATTGTGATTTCCCCACATTTTCAGTTTTTCAGGTGTATTTCTTTTCAACATTTGTTCACTGTACAATTTCATCATAACTACTCAGAAATAGAGTCTTCAGTTTTCATTGGTCTGGTAGGAACTTGATATTGTTGTGCACTCCAAAAAAATGGATGGGTAAGAACAGATGTTACAAGTATTGGCACTAAATTTGTTGTTTTAATATTTGCACTTGTAAACAGAGTTCCTCGAGTTGCTTCAGGTTTCTAACAGCAAAGTAGTGGGAGGATGATTTAAATGGCCTGCCTTACAAATTTGAGCAAATAG
>VXAA01003380.1:0-10000 GCA_013399115.1 Anseranas semipalmata | reverse complement strand
TTTGGCCACAGAGATTGCTGGTGTAGTAGAGAGGGCTCCTGGCCTCCCAACCACCATGCAAGTTTAAGAGCTTCTATCTTGGTTTGCATTGCCCTCACATAGCCCGTTACACCAGAGGGCAGCACCAGCCATTTCAGGACCTGGGGTCTTCAGTATTTTTTTACGTTGCTGGGCTGTTTCTTTGTATGTTTGTACAAGGTGGAGGGGCAAATGGAGGAGGGAATTGGATCAATTCTAGCAGCTTTATACCACCAGAGATTTCTTTATACACAGATATGAAGTACCTTGCTTGAGGAGTACCTTGAAAGATACGGAGCAGCTTTATGCTGACCATCAGTTTAGTATCCAGTTTATTGTCCGGTTTAGTAACTTTATTGAACAAATCATCTATTATCAAGGAGAAATATACACTTCAACTTGACCTAAGTTGTGCCAACATATATCAAGATGGGATTCGACAAAATTTGATTTTTTAAATCTGGAGTAATTTCTCTTAGTCTATCATGAATGGAGAATTATTCTACATTGAAGAGGAATTTAGCTGTTAAAAATGCAAAAAGACTTGGCACACTAAGGTTTGGCCTATGCTTGCCTCCCACTGGCATCAGTTTTCCCACATAGCTCAGTGGTAGGTGAGGGCGTTCAACAGCCTCTGCAGCAAATGGAAAGGAATGTGTAGAAAATCCTCCCCTGTTCACCTTCTGTCCTGGAGCTCATCTCCCCTGCTGGTCCAACAAAATCCCTGTTGTTAACTGGCAGGTGGATCTGGTAAAGAAAGGATATGGCGACATGAAGCAATTTTCATTATTCACGTCTTCAGGGGTATTTATTTACCGAGGAAGACCTCATATGATTACTCAGTTGTGAAAATATGCAGCCTTATTTTAGATTTTTCCCCATCTTTTTTTTTTTTTTTTTAATCTCCTTCCCTTTTCTCCTGTGTCTGAAGGGCCACTCTTTTCTTCCTACCTGTTAAAAAAAAGAGAAATGAAGAATAATGGAAAAAAAAAAGAGAAAAAAAGAGAAAAAAAAGAGAAAAAAGAAAAAGAAGAAAAAGCATTAAGCTTGAAAAAGAATAAAGCATGAAAGCAAAATATTGCAAGTTCAACATTTTTCAAGAAATCTTCTAGTTTTGAATAAGGGCCATTTCAGATCCCATTTTCAAATTCAGATTTCAATTCTAATATTTCAGATTAGAATTATATTCTCTTTTATAAAGTAATTCTGGATGTTAACTGTTGTGAACTTAAGTGTACAAGAACTTTAATCTGTGCATATTTGTAAGTTGAAACAAATTCAGTTGTGCTGAAAGTTGACATGTAGGTTCATATCAGGGTATTTTTTCATCAGTTCCTTTGAATTTTTATTATTATTTTTAAATGATATGGATCCTTTGTTGTTTATCATTTTAAAATCCAATTTAAGTATGCTTTTATATTTCTGACATCACCAGATCAGTTGTCTGGATTTGTAAGAGTTCCTAATGAGGGAATTTCAAACAGTGGAAAAACTAAGCTTTACTGTGAGCAGACAAGAAAGTTTTTATTATTTTATCAAAAGGGTTCATAAAAAATGTATATAAACTATCCTCATGGTTAAAGAAGAACAGAGTGAAAGAAGGGTTCAGCTTAAATGTAGTCCTGTTCTGATGACATCAGACTTTAAAGGTTTCAGAATACCTACTGAGCAGTGAAGGAGAGCTGTATATACATTTCTTCATTGTGTCACCCTAATCCAGGTGCATTAAAGTAATTGAAATGTTTAAAAATATGTAATTAATCATTATAAGATTCTGTCTCACAATTTTATTTGCAACATTTGGAGTTTATGTGCATAATGTCAGATGATTCTGTGGAAATGTTTGCACTCTGCTGGCTTGTGGCATTTATCTCAGCCCGGCTTAAAATTGCTGGGTAGGAGTGGGAATGCTTCCAAGCAGTGAATCCTCCCACCTGTCTTAGATTTGAATTCTGGGATAGGCTGAATTGCCTTTTGGATAGGTATAATACTTCCATAACAGAAAAAAGAACCTAGACAAATGTGGCAAGATTAAGCTCCTGATCACAGACATTTACATGTAGGTTCCTAAATCCTGCTGTATTTAGGTTTCTAATGCTGCTGCTGACAGATATGCTCGGTGTTAATTACCATTTAGTCAGTGAATGTATAGTTACTGGAGCCTAGAGAGCTATTCAGCTTACCATAGTGCAGATATTGCACTTGGTTGGCTGAGTTCTTCTCTGAACATTATGGACTGTTTTGATGAGGGGCCTGATTCAACTACCTTCTGACAGAGTCTAGCAGTATCTGAGATGCCATGGAATAGCCCACTCTGGACGTAGGTCTTCTGCATGTCCTGGGTCACTTTCTGGACCTGTCAGATACATCTTAGATATCCCAGGACATTTCAAATGGTATTAGATACCAAAGCATAGCCAACTGAACCAAACCCCATAGTTCAGACCATATTCAGCGTGTCTGTAGACACTTGTATGTAAATAGGTCATTGTAGATATCTGGAGCTCTCACTGAGTTCTCTGTCAAACCTTTAAACAGCTAATATCAGGGAAGAGAAATCCCTCTGCAAAGGCAAATTGAATGGAAATATACATGCTGTTCTTCAACTGAGATGCTACAGGTAGGCATCCAGACAGGTAGCCGCAAAAAGAGATGTGATGTCAGGAACATGGAAGGACCGTTCCCGCCCTGCCCAGGAGTGTTCTGAGCAATCACCGATAAATAATGAAACATACTCATTTTCTGCCTGTGCCAGAAGTTGCAGACTCTATTGTATGTTTGTAGATACCGAAGGATCCAAGAGGAGCAAAAGCACAAAGAGAGGAAGACCAACTGGAAAACAAGAACGTGGCCAATAGCATCTCATCATGTAGTGGCTGTGCAGTGAATCTCAAGAAATGTGTCTCGAGAATTATAGTCTGAAAGGACATCTTGTAATGGTAGTAAAAGTGCCCCATTTGAATTTTCTCTGGCTATTTATTTTAAACCTTTCATACCCCATGCTCAGTGAGAGCAATTAGATCATTTTGTGTCTCCTGCCACATCTTCAAGAAGTATCCTGTCCAGTTATTGGTATGCTGGCTAACAGAGCATTTGTTAAACATCTCCTTTCCTTTTGAAATTTCCCTTGCAAAAATGTTAATGTCCATTTATACTAATCATGCAAATTTGCCAAAAATACCCTCTTCCTGCATTCTCTGTCCCACCCTCACTATTTTTGCCCTCTCTTTCTCACAGTAGCAACAAAGATGTTCTCAGGTTGTGTTTGTTTTGCCTGTAATTTAAATGAAAGGAAATGGCAAAATAGCACCTACAATATAGGATTTATCTCCATAATATAGGAGGAATTCTTAAATTAGAAATTGTACCCGCTACTGTTTGCTGCTTCATACGTTGCTTCAAGAATCTAAATGCTAAATCCTTGTATAAGTATTTACATCTTTACACAGGTTCTGTAAATTCTTGCTGACTACAGTGAGGGTTTTCAGGACTAAACTAGGTGCAAATTTCAGTACTTCTTTGTCATTATGGTCTCAAGTTTAATATGGGAATGATAGTATTTTTGAAAGTATCGCAATTTAAATATGTATCTTGAGGTATGGAAAAGTTTATCTCATAGAAATATAATCTAATTTGCCTCTAGCTCTAAGGTCTTGGAGAAGGCCTGAGAAATGGCCACTCTGTATTCAGTTTGTTGGTAAGTCAGTAGGCAAAACCAACTCTACTTTGTGATGGATTGAAGAGTGATCACTGAGTAGGTAAGTATGCTTTAATATTTTTGTCTTAAATTTGTTTCATAAACTCCTCTTGCCATAAACTCCTGAAGCCCTCAGTCCTTGGACTGAAATCGTAACTACTCATGGATGCTCTTCACAACCGAAGAACTTATTTGGAAAGCTTCAGCGAAATCCTTTCAGAATTTTTGAATTATGGGAGTGTGTAAAACATACTGTTTGCATCGTGTTTGACAGAAAGTGAAAACAAACCAAAAACAATAGAAAATGGGTCTTTTGGAGAAAACTACAGCAAAAGCAACTCATTGCTGCTGTTTTTGACTTGGATGAATATTTTCCTTGTTCAAGGCTGTTCCTTCTGTTCTTCCTGTACAGAAACATTTTAAAACCAAAGCTGTAAATGGTCTAAACCAGACCATTCTTACTAGTTAAAGTAAGTTACTTATCAAATTATCATTGATAAAGGGTACTTTTAAAAAAAAAAGTTACTATGTTTTAAAACTTTGGGACATTAGGCAAGTTAGCTTTTAAAACATATTAAGAGGTTGAGGTGAATCCTAAAGGGAAATCTACTAAGTTATTAGTAGAGCTTATTGAGCTTTGACACTTTTCTGACATTATTTACCTTTTTTTTTTTCTTCCTGGCCTGAGGCTTCTGGCAAGACTGAAAGAAGCTGATTTTAGATAGCTGCTGTGTGTATGAAACAAAATTTTAAGTACCTGATTGAACTATTCAAAGAAGAATAATAATCTTCAACATTGGAGAAAGCTGAAAGGTAATATATAGATTAAGACTTCTAGATTTCTGTGATGTCATGAACATTTGAGTTCTTCTTTTTTTTTTTTTTTCTTTTTCAAAAATAGTGAGGCACCTGGCTTCTCCGCAAAATAGTTGTAATGGCATGAACTGTTTTTCTGTTTTGTTTGGATGACCTTGTCTTACAGAGCTTTGCCCCAAAACAGCTTCAGGAAAAATAGGAACTAATTTCTCTCCTATGTAGTTTATCTACATAGGGGAGCTTTAAAGTTAAATGCTATACTAAGCCAAAATTATTTTTTCCCCAAAGAAAATATATACATTGTATGCATTTAAATGTCATTTAAGACTGAGTTTGAAATTATGAAGAATTTAGGAATTGGAAGATATTTACTTGTTTGTAATGTCTCTCCTTTTTTTGGAGTGCGTGTATATTTAATATTGAACATACAGACAGTTTTCCTTTTGAAGCCCTGACAACAGTTTCTCTTCTAACGTTTCCACAAGTTTGTTTTCTAACCTCACACAAAGCGAATATGGGAAAGGAAGGTCAAATCTGATAGAAATTAAGATGCTTGTGAAATATGCTATTTTGGGTCCTACATTTGTGGCTTGGTCCTTGAGCTTTGTTGTAAAATTGTCCATTTACAGATACTTCAGATTTCATTGTTTAATAGGTTCTGGTGAGATTTGGTGTCCTTTCCTATTTTCAAGATCCTATTCCCAAGAAAAGGGAATGAATATTCTAAAATGCATCCTCTGCTAGCTGGTGTCAGTCTCTACCACAAGGGGCTAAACTCATTTTATAAGCCTGAGAACATTATGATGGATACTTGGAAGCACTTTTGCTGTCTGACAATGAGTCTGGCATAGTTCAGAGTAGAAATTTACTAATACTTTATTATTATTATTATTATTATTATTATTATTATTATTAGTGTGTGTGTGTGTGTGACATCTTTTCAGGGTTTATAGGTATCATAGTCTCCACTAACTTTACACTAAGTCACATTTCCACTAAGTCCTGAGGCTAAGCTATAGCCTATGAGAACAGAACAGACTTATTATCATGGATCACATAAGCTCCAATAGTACTAATAAACCATTCCAGGGCACTTGCATCAGTTTACAAAATATTAATATTTCACAGATATGTTGTATCCTTAGAAACAGGCCTGGTTATCAACTTTTCAGATAGGAAGTCCAAAATTTGCTAATTTTAGAATAACGATGCAAACAAGTATCAGTAATTTAAAAGAAAAACAAGATAAAGAAACATTTCTTTATTTACAGAACTGCATCCTCAGAGGTATTCAGATCTAGAATATAAAAAATCCCAAGTAACCTAATCTATGCTGGTCCTCTGTTGGGCTGGGTGTTGCAACAGATGATGTCCAGAAGTTCCCATCAAATTAAAATTATTTTAGCGTGCTACACTTTGGAGAAGCTAGTTACGGTCGGTAAAATTGAAAATGATGGCAGAAAATCTTGTCAATTTGTGACAATGGTGGATTATGCTGTCTGAGCTTTTCCATTCACCAATGCATCACTTGCATCTCCAGCATGAAATAAAATTTCTATGTGATTTTTAAAGCCCAAGGGAAACATTTATGTTCACCTAGTCTGATGGATTTCCTGCTCCTACTTCTTTCTGGTACACCAGCCATCACCAGCATTATCAAGGTGTATTCAAGTTTGTGTTGATGTCTTTATAGCACCTGGTTAGAAGTGAATATGATACTTTCAGAACTGATCTTCAAGGCACTGTCTACTGCATGTGTGTCTCACAGACACACTCCTACACCTGTGTCAATGAGGAAAAGAAAACCTCAGTTTCTATAGAGACTAGCTCTCCTTGTGACCATTCATGAGCCTTGTGGGCTACAGAAAGGATTTCTGGTATGGCCAGTACAACTGGAAAGGTGGTTGACTGCTAGGTGATAACTGGGAGACCTCACAAGTTGGCTGGTGACAGGAGCCTGTTTTGCATAGAACAACGACTTGCTCTGGAGGCACCAGAGGAGCCTGCTGGGTCAACTTAAGATCTCTCTTGTTGAGGGGAGTTCAACTCAACATTTTCATGTATACTTGAGATGCAATTTTTTAAATTTAAACTTAATTTTATTTTTCTGCTCTTTAAAATATTGTTTTAGAATTCAATGTACTTTATGTTTCCATTAAGAATAAATATGCTTATTTAGAAACTTAAAGTCAGCAAAATTAACTTTTTGGTTGAGGCTATATTGCATCTTTGATGTGGCGTATACATTGTCTTCTTGTTTTAATCTGCAGTGTATAGGAAGTATTTAGAAATACCATTTTACACCTTGCAGATCAGCTTGCAATATGAGGCTGTCCAGAAGTTCACTGGCTTTCGGAAGAAATTCATAGATAATCAGAAAGCAAGCCTGAAGTATAGGGTTAAAAGAAACAAATACTCATCTCTAATGGTTTCAGCAATTCCTCATGCCAGAAAAACCTAGCATGGGAGAAATAACAGCTAGGCTGAATTGACATGTGAATTGGAAAGGCTAGATTGCTGTTATGTTGTGGGTGGGCCTTTCATGCTTCTGAAGTTATAATGTTTTTATTTAAAGACTAAATTGGATTTCTAGGCGTGTATGGTATACATCAATTTAAAATTATTGGAGTTCTTCATATTGTTAAGAGTGCTTCAGTTTGAAAGAGTGAGGCTTTCCTGCAAATGCCAAGTAAATTGCTCTGCAAGTCCAGAATCTTTGATCACCTCTGAATTGAAATGCTTACGAAAGATGCTGTAGTGTTCTAATAATTTTACAGCTCTCTCTGATTCATACGCCTAGAACCCCAATCATTTCTAAAATGAAGAGCTCTCATTATTTTCAAGCTTTATGTGCAGTATAAAATGATTTAAAATTATTCTGCAGCTTTTCATTTTTTATTTTGTAAAAAAATAAAAGTATTTTTTTTTCCCTTTTTTAAAGACCAGCTCTTTCTTCTCCAAGCTGGAAGACATTATGAGCTAATTCAAACATTTCACATTTAAAATGGAAATTGAACCAAATTCCCTCCAAATAGCAATGATGATGGCTGGGGAGAAACAAGAGAAAAAAAAAAAATCACTGCCTGAAAAGCCGAGAAATACAAAGTAAGAGGCTGTCAGTGATCCTTGCTGGGAAAAGTGAGAAGAACAAGAAACATATTGTCACTGCTCAGATGCGGTCAAGGTGAAGTGGGGAGACTGAATGAAAGTTACAACAATGTGACAAAAGAGAGACACAGATCCATTTAGTCTTGGAAGGAAGAGAGCAGGAGGCACAGAAGGCTAGTTCACGTGTTGCTTCTAAGCTGATTTTTGCTGTCATTTTATCATACAATTTCAGAGGGAAATGATGTATGCCCTTTTACATCTCCTGACTTTGTCTTTTAAGAATAACAGTTCGTTTCTTTCTCACTAGTGACCCTGTTCTTTTTGAACACATGGCAGTACTGTAGTGTTTATAAATCACATGGCTTACTAAAGAAAACTCTCATCACCATTGCTTATTAGCAGCAAAGCCTTCTCTTGTGTTACTTTCCAACCACATACACTGGATGGACTTTGTTCCCAACAGCTCACAGATTAAGAATACACAAGACAAACAAAGAAGCATTCTGGGAGGGGAAGTACACCGACCAGCCGGGGATCCCTACAGCTCCACCGCACAATGCTGGGGATTACTCTCTAAATTCACCTTGCTTACGCTTCCCATCTGCACCTGCTCCCTCTAGTCCAGCTTGGAGAGCTAGAATAGCGTCCAGAGAGGACACTCCCAAATGAAAGGGGAGAAGATGAGTCTAAAATATATTGCTGTCTGGATGGAATAAAGTTACACTGACATGCAAAAAGACAATAGATTTGGAGAACCTTCCTGTCGTTGTGCAGATAGTTCAACAGTAAGGTAAAAATTGGTGCAAAGGCAGGACAAAGAAATAGTAGACCAGCCAGAGAGGTTTTAAATGTTTCATAAGTATGTTGCGAATGAGATAGTCTTGAAACATCTGGAAAAATCTGGAGGTTTTCAATCTGGTGAAATAGGTGTTGAAATGGAAAACAGGACATAGCCAGTCATAAGTATGGCGCCATCAATCATTTGAGAGAAGCAAAAAGTAGGTCTGCATTTTTTTGTTCTTTCTTTCTTTTTTTTTTAAACCTCTTAAATACCTGAAGAGATCCTCTGATAAATATAGCTGCCATGTTTTTGGACTGTGGTATACAACTTTTCTGATGCTATCGTAATGGGAACCTTTTCTGCTGCACCCATTATCTATATAGCATATATTTATGCCACATAGTGAAGAGTTCGTACTAGCTTGGAAAGCTAGTGCAGTGGGTTTATGGCTGGAGGGAGAGAGGATGGGTTCCCTTCAGACAGCTCTGCTTTTGGGCATGTTGCTTCCAGCAGAGGGGTAGGGTGATTTCACAGCATTGGGAAGCCGGTGTTGCCAGTTCAAACATATCAACAGTGCAGAAACAGGGTAGAAAGGCTGCTGTTATTTAGAGCTTTGTGTTCTCCAAGATTTCCAATGAGTCATTCATCTTACATATATTTATAAACAAAACTTACAAAGATAACCTGGAAATCTGTTAAGAATAATCGGGTTCAAAAACTCCTGGACATTTTGTGGCAGGTACCTGAACCCACAGGGAGAATGATTTGCTTCTGTGCTGCTGTAACAGGAAATGTTTAGTGAGACTGATATTTCCCTTGTTCCTCTCTATTTAAGGTTCCCTACTTTTTATTTTCTTACTGTTTTCTTTCGTTATCCCACCACCTCTCACAACCCGCTCTTTTATTCCCTTTTTCTTAGCTTTCATCTGAAATCCTGTTCTTTTTCACTTTCATGTTCCCAGTCTTTCTGCTCTTCTTTTATTTCTTCTGAATCCATTCCATCTTTCCTGCAGAAACTCCCTTGTGCAAGTCCTTCAGAAGCCTTTGCTACCCTTCCTGCAGTGGCTGGCTTCTGGCTGAAATCTGGAGTTGTTACAAAAGTTCCCATAGTTTTCTTCTGACAGGAAAAGCTGCCATTGTATTTCTTCTTCTGGTTATAATGTAGGGTAATTGCATTTAAACTTTCTAATTGCTTGAGATTTTGAGTGTTTTTGCTGGACAGTCTCTCTGTTTGTCTACTAAACAATGCTCAAACTACAGGGTACCTAAATAGTATTAATGTAATTTTCTAATTTGGATAATCAGTGGTCTTAGTCAGCAATTAGTATTTCACTAATATACAAACAAACATAATTTTACAACTTATACAAACTCAGTTAGAAATTATGTTTTCGTCTGAGTAGTGGTCTGATGGAGGCTATCAAATATATATATATATAGTGAATTTGATGATTGGTAAGCCTAGTAAGTCTCAGTTTACATATGTCTATCAAAAAGTAAATTAAAAATAATTCAATAATTTTTTTCTAAGGGCATCTCCTACTGTTATATAACTTGGTGCTACATAGAATCATAGAATC
>VXAA01003378.1:102593-283181 GCA_013399115.1 Anseranas semipalmata | reverse complement strand
TCTGTACCCCTGAGAAGGGAGTCGGCTACAACAATTACCCTTCTCTCTTTCTTGGTGGAGGCAGTCTTGAGGCGTGGAGTCGATTTCCTCACCCTAGGCAACCTCCTGGGTGGACCTTTGACCACATCCTCACCTACCAGTCTCTCAGGCTCCAAGGCCTCAAACCTGTTGTGTAAGGGCACCTGGGAAGGCGAGGTGGATAGGGAAGGGGGTTGCCTGCGATGCCAAGCAGGGACCTGTTTCCAGTCCTCCTCATCTCTTAGGTCCCCTCCCTCTGCCTGACAGCGACAGGGCAGGGGATCCACCACTATTTGGGGTATCTCACCCTGGTACCTTTCTTTCAGGCCTGGCAGGGAGTTGCTCCACTGCTCTATCTCCTGCTCACACTCACTGATAGCCCTTAACCTCTCCTCCTCCTTGAGCTCTGCCACCAGGCTGACCAGGCCATCCACCTGCTTGCGCCTCACGCACGTGGTGTCTCTGCCACCCTCTGATAGCAGCAACAGGCCCAGGCACTCCCTGCAGCCAGAATATAATGAACAAAGTAAAACAAATTTAGTTATAAATTACCTTCAACATTTTGGATGATGACAAAAGCAAGTAGCAGAATCTAGACTGCATGTAATCTAAAATAAAAGAAAACTGAATTAGCTAAACATTTTATCATGTTAGTTGAAAGCCTAAGACAGTTATTTACAAGTACCGTTTCTCATTCCTGTCATTTCCAGTAATGTCTGGGAAAATGTAGAATTTTTGTTGTTGTTGTTGCTGTTGTTAGTTGGTTTTGTTTTCTGGCTACAGTTTATATCCCTAACAGGATTTGCCTCTGAGTTTTGGCTGTGTTTGTAATGAAAACTGGGTAATTTGACAAACAAATTATTTGTATTTTCCGCAATTTTGGAAAAAAGATTGAGACCACTGGTCTGCCTTACAGACAGAGAGAAGAGAAGCTGTTTAGGGAGGACACACGACATGGCCACTCTGTGCAATCCATTCCCCCTGTACTCCTCAACAGTCATATTGAATTAGGGATGTAAAATATACATGCTTGCCTGCTCCCGCTATTACCCATTAACCTTCTATCCATGCCTAGCCCTGCTTTGAATCTACTAATAGTGTTCACCCTGCAACCAGAAATTTACTACCTACTGAGAAAAAATACCATCTTTTGTCTAATTTAATTGTCTCCTAGTAGTTTCAGTGATTGCCCTCTAGTTTTAGTTCTGTGAAATTTGGTGAACAACAGTTCTGCATTTACTACCTGCCTGATTTTGTAAATCTTGATAGTATCCTCTCTCAGTTTTCTTTTTCTCAAAAACTCCCTCAAAATGCTTTAATCAAGCCAGTCCAGAAAAGAGTGTTAAACTCGGGTACTTCTGATACAGGCTCTTTTTCTTTTTTTCTTTTTTTTTCTTTCTTTTAAAGCCAAGAAGATAGTTTTGCTAATACAGTGACATGCAGCATTCTAATGATTTTGAAAATAAAGTTAGTTTAATTTAACATTTCCAAACTCAACTCTCTTGTAATTTGAGAAAAAAAGGAAGTGATAAAGAGCAAAGAGACTGAAAAGGTTGGTTCTGTTTGCTGTAAGTTGATTTTTTTAATCAGGGCTGGACGTGTCTTCTGGCTCCTCAGACTGAGTAAAATTCCCAGTTTTCTGCAGCTGGAGCTGGGGTATTCTGCAATCCTCCCCACAGTCCTGGTTCCAGGATACAGCCTGGTTGTGGGGCTGTTTTGTATTTCATCATCCCTTCAGACTTTTAATTTTAGCTCTATATTTGATTTGCCTACTGCATTTTCTCTGGTCTATTTTCCTCTATTTGATTTTGGCTTTCTTTCCCCTTTCATTTCATTTCTCTGCACTGTTTCCTAAACAACCCATAAATTATTATTTTTATCTTTTTATATCAGAATGCATTTTAAATTTATCAGAATGAGTATTGAGCATTATTAAAAAAAATTAGTAATGCATGAGAAGCTGATGACAACTCTATGAGTAGACATCTATGGTAGGTCATTTTATTTCATTCAGATATCTAGTAGTTAGGGTACATTTTCTGGACAAACAAAACAAAACAAAACAAAAATAAAAATGAAAACTACAGAGTACTAATTTCCATGAGACAAGATGTTTCTGAGATATACAACTGGAATGGCTCAGAGTTTGTACTTGGAAAAAGGAATACACTGTGCCTTAGTGGAATTGATCCCTGTCCCTTCTGACTGTGAGGATGGGACATATTGGTCTCCTTTTGGTTATGATACACATCTGCCATGTATATGCTTATGAAAAAGTAATCAAGACTCAAGAGAGAATCCCACCAATTCATAGAAATGAAAATAGAATTGAATCAAACCTAGGGACAGAAAGGAAGATCAACTCAAAAGGGCAAAGAAAGATCAATAGAAAGCTTCTTTATCCTCCCCTCCTACCTGCTGATATGATGAGGCTGCTAGAAGTTCAGGAATAAAAAGGCTGAAATCACCCCCCAGCGTTATTTTTTAGCCAAGGACTCAAATACAGATTATACATGCCTGGCACCTTTCAGCCTCCATTTCTTCAATATAGATAAAGAAACACCATATGTTTTGTTCTAAAATTGAACTGAACATTGTTGTTTGGATTCGATTTTTTTCATCACCAGTCAAAACTTAATTAATCATAAAAGCTCTAATAATCTCCCATTCAAACTGTTCCTCTAGGACTGAGCTAGAATTTCCATTGCTGGATTTTTTGTTGTTGTTGTTGTTGTTGTTATTATTCATAACAATTTTTTTTTTCTTTTTCCTCTAAAAGATCTACTTGAATCATAAAACATATGAAGGAATCCTATGGTCAATGATATTCAGGAGCTCTAATTTGATGATCATGACTACTCCAATCTCAAAATTTATGACTCTGGGATTTATATGTTGGGTCTTAATTACGGTGTTCACTGCTAATCAACAAGAAAAATCTATAAAACCTGATAGTTTCATGTTATCTCTTACATCTAAACAGACTCTCCTACTCCTGAATAGAAAGAATATATATTATGATGAGAAAATGGTAAATTGTCCTTATATTGTTCAAGAAATGAAAACATTAAGAAAAACAACCCTGAGTCTTCTGTTGTTTTTTTTTATTTTTATTTTTATTTTTATTTTTATTTTTATTTTTATTTATTACTGAATTATTTTTTGTATATCTTCTCTCATACACTTATTAAATGTTTGATGTTGGTCCTAACATTTTTCTTTATTTTTAATCTATGTGTCAAAATGGTGGCTGCCCAGCTATCTCATTTTCACAGTTTATTTTTTATGGCTTCAGTTTACATTCCACAGATGCCAAACAAGCAGCCATTTGCTGTTTTTATTGATGGATATCTTTGCTGTTCTTACACACTCAGATATTTTGCAGCAAAGGCAACATAGATTATATCTAAGATATTATATTCATGTGAAATAATATAGTTCAAACACCTGCTTTCTTCCATTCAGTATCCAATCAATTTGCACGGAAAAGCAGTAGATGTAATCACAAAGCTACTGAAGTTTATGAAACCATTGGGAGAGTCTGAAGAATTCTGGGCTAGTCATTCCAGCTCCTATTTAGATTGAAAAGACTGAACATGTTTTTTTTTTTTTTTTTCCCCCTTCATGTGCAATAGTGACTACTGAATGTTTTTAGACTCTCATGTCTGGAAGGAGAAGGCTTGTTTTCATTCTATTGACAGAGGTAGAGAGAGAGACCAACAGCCAGGCACCAGAATTCCTGCAAATATTACTGAACTCTGGCTTTAAGGTAACTTCTCCGGATATAGGGAGAGTTCAGTCTTCATGCCAATTATCTTCTCCCTCGATCTGCCAAAAAACATGCCAATTAACACCAGCTATGATGATATTTCTGGTATGGACACTTTTCCTTTGGGAGTTGGATTGAGTCCATTATACTCATTTAATAAAGAAAAATGAACAGGTGGTAGAATGTTTTAGTCATGCCAATTTGTATTGGTCTTTAACCAAGAACTTAATTGTCTGTTAATCTATTACCATTCACTTAAGCTATCCTTTGGGAAAAGATGTTTTCATAACACAAACTGCTGCCTCAATAGTGAAGAAGTATCATCTAAGAAGGTGGAAAATATTTTCCTAAATTGTAGGGAAAAAATGTTGTTTAGATATTTTCTAGCAATGAGACTATCAGCTATATAGATAAGGTATAACATTTATTATGAAACACATTTTTTCCTTATAGTGTGCCAGTATTGACTATTCATATTTTAGATTTGCCTAATCATATTTATATATGAAACTTAAATTTCATCATTTCTGTTTATTTCACTTTTATTCAAATTTGCCATTTGTTTTGGAAGTGAATTATCCTGGAAGTGTATTATTTTGTCCTGAGAACAGAAATTTATAACATGTATTTTGACGGTGCAAGTGGCTGTCATTAAATAAAAGTAGCCGTGCCATAACGTAAAGAAGGTATGACACTATGAAATATTTAAAAAAAAAAAGGAGAAAAAGAAACAAGGTTACTTTTTTATAACTACAATTTCACCTAAATGATTGTTATTTCTTTTAAATCAAAATATAATCATTTGTTTGTCACTTTTAATGTTTGCATCTTCAACAAAGGCTTTTTTAGGTTTGTTAAATTTAAGTAGAATAAAGAAGAAACATTCATTTGGCATTTTTAAGAGGAAGAGATGACATCAACAGAAATAAAAATGATAATATGTACAGTATAGCACAAGTTCTTGTATCAGCTTCATCAATAAAATAGAATGTCTTTGTATGTGGTCATCATTTTCTTTATTAAATCTACATCCATGATCTAAAGCTCTACTGAATCATTGAAATGCTCATGCATATTTCAGACATTTAAAAATGAAATTCGATTTCACTAAGTCTCAACCGATCTTCCACATTGCTAACATAATTGCAAACTAATTGCTTACATGTCACTTAAACAGCATTTAAACAAGGAGAGAGAAAAAATGTAAGGACCATGTGGAAGCTGCCTTGGCTTAAACACCTAATATGGAGCAAAGGTATATTTCAGAGAACAGCAAATATTAGTATACTGTAATGGGAAAGTAAATGAGTGTTATGATTTATCTTCTCAACAAAAGTTCCAGACTGGAGGTGAGGAAGGCAGATGTTAAAGAAATAGCATATCTTCATATTCTACCTTAAAACTGCAGCAGTACATGGAATACTTTATAAAAAATCTTGATGATAACCTACAACACAAACTATCTAGGTAAGATTTACAGCCTACTCAACATTAAGTTAATTTTTTCAAATTTTCCTGCCATTGGTATGAAATCCCATGGTCATAAGATGTAATATAACACTACCACAGTTGTAAAGCAATCGATGTAGGATATTTTAAAATCATAAAAAAATGTCTTTAGGAACACCCATTGCTAGGCAGTATTTTGCTAGAATAATAATGTAAGAATTGCTACCTGGGATACAAGATTCATTCATAAATAATCTCTATATTTTTCTATGTAGCAATTTGTTAAACGCATGTTCTTATGTTCTTCCTTTTTTATTTCAAAAGATTAGACTTTTCAATTTTTTGTTTTGCTGATGCTATTTTTCAAATTAATACAGAGACATATATGATACCTTGTGCTAAGAAGCTAGCTGTTTGCAAAACAGAATACAGGTCAGAGTAGAACATCTGTTAACTTTAAATTAAAAAAATACTTGGATATAGTCTTACTCACCATCTCTCAGTGTCTCTTTTTCCGACTATATGCAATTTCTTTTACAAAAGTGAAACTTCCTTTTACAGGAAGAACAATAGGGTTCCTCAGTCCTCACCCTTGAAAAGTCAGAGTATTGAAGTTTCCGTGAATATAGGCTCCCACAGAATCAGAAAAAAAGTTGAATCCCTAGTTTTGAAGTTGAATTAAACCCCACATCACGTATAAATTCTTCCTGCTACTGTACAGCAGAGATCTGGCTTTTATTCCTATTCTTCTACTTTCAGGACTTTATCAGTTTTCTTAAATCATTAGGACTTTTTATTACCAGAAGTCCTTTCAGAAAGAACAAAATTTGATAAAAACTAATAGGATGAGCTAAGCGTCTTACCTGTTGTACATTTATTCATTTCCCATTAACTACACACATCTTCTGAACCACATGGTAGTTAAGATTATAAATTTAGAATTTAGATAGTCTTTTCCTTCAGTTTTTATACCTTTCATTATTGTAGACTCATCAGATCTAAACAAACAGAAAAACCACCGCTTCTATAAATAAGCTGCTTGTACTCAGACTAGTGTTGAACAAGTTTCTGTTACTTAAAGAGGTAGTTCCAAATAGTTAAACAATCTCAAATACATATTTTATCCAGTATACGGTTTTGAACTTTGTCCCTAGACAAAACTAGGATGAAAAATCTCATGGAAAAAAAGTAGGACAGAGCAGGAAAGGTTTTTGTTCTGGGAGCTTGCTCATCATAAGTAAAAAAAGAGAGCAGTGTGACAGCCTTGCCGGTTAACAAAGTTAATGCCCTTTCTTTCATAAACTTTCTTTTTCACATTTCAGGCACATTAAGTCAAATTTTGCCCTCACATGCATCACTGAGCTCAACAGGATACATCTTTATCCTTCCAAGGGCAAAATTTGTCCTTTTGGAACATTTCTTTAAGATCTTATTCATATTTACTTCAATTTCTTTAAAACAGACCTGTTCATTTATTTCTGAACACCTAACTTTTTTTCTATCATTAATTTTATTAAAGATCTGCAATTAACAGCTTTTATTTAGCAACAAGAATGCAAATAAAAGTGTAATACTTCCGTATGTCTTCTAAAGGATTAAGTTCTTTTTTTTAATCTCATTTCCTCCATAAAAGAACATTTTCATATGAAAAACTTACCTTGTTTCCAGTTCTTGAATTATTCCTCATATTGCTATTTTGAAAGGACCGCTTAATCAAAGTATATAAATGTCTTTTTGATCATACAAAGCAAGGTGTTTCCAGATGGAAAAGCTTAGAAATTCTTCTCTTTGAACTGAAAGTGATTCTTAAAGACACTTTTAAGGGGGAAAGTGCAATAAATACCAAACTTACACATTTCTAAAAAGTGATGTTTATTCTCTTTGGAAAAATAGTATATATATATATATATATATGTATGCATTTTAAATATAACCAATATTTCTGTATTTATATGCCTTGGCACACTTGTTTGATACAGGGATCTTTGCTAAAGCAAATCAAATTAACAATCTCAGATGCTTAGACTTAATGCTTAACATATGGAATATTAATGTAAGATATCATTTTCTGTTTGTAGGTTATGAAGTTTTACATTAAATAATTTAATTTTGATAAAAGTATGCTGATATGTTTACACAATAAAATGCTATCATTTGCTCCCCACAATTTCTTTTTGAAAAAAAAAAAAAAAACACTATTAAATAAATACAGTGATATATATTTTCAAAACCTTTGGTATGGTTTTGGTTTATCATTTTGTTTAGCTGGATGTCTCACTTCTAGTTATGTGAGAATAAATTGCAGAATTTTTGCCAATAAGTTAAGACACCACCCATCACTGAATGCCCATCACTGCATCTCTGTTAATGGTTGAGACAGGCACCGAAGGTTCACTTTGTAGCATCATGATACTTTGGGTAGACTGAATCTGCTTATTTGACCTTTAAGAGTAACTCACCAAAAACAGTTAGCTTAAAAATATCTGTGCCATTCTCCAACTGTTCCATGTAGTCATATACTTGGTGAGCAGGATGTCAGGTGTTCACACCACAGCTAAAGATTAGTAAATAAGAAAGAAAAACCTTGTTCCATGTTTTTATAAGATCTATTGCAGCAAATAGTGGTCTATTATCCTACATGAAATATGCACAAGGCTTTTGGTAAATAATTCCAACAGTAGAAAAAACTTTAAAATTTCATTTATTTCCTTATTTTCATAGCTTTCTAGGAAAAAAAAAAAAAGAAAAACACAAAAAGAAAATTTAATTCCTTGCAAAGGTGTATATTTTCCATGCATTCCCAGATGCTTTGATACAAAGACTGTTCAGGAAAATAATAAAAATATTTCTCTGGCAGATCATCTCATCTGTTATTTGGCTAAGCATAGGATACTGAAGCTTTTCTTCCCCTCAAAAAAAAAAAAAAAAAGAAAAGAAAAAGAAAAAGAGTGAAAAGTCTTTTACCAGCTCATTAAACATTAAACTACATTCCCCAGCATTAGGCAAAAAACAAACAAACAAACAAAACAACATAAACAACAACAACAAAACAAACATATTTGGCCAAAAGACTGCCTAGATATAAAAATATTTTTATTGGAAAGTCTCTGGTGCCAACAGAAAAATGTGATTCCCGTTTTCACTGTGTTTGTGGATGCTCAATTACAGGTAACTGTAAGATACTAGTAGCAACATTGAATTAACATAATGGGTTAAAAAAAAAAAACAAAAACAACTATGTCTGAGCACAGGAACGTTTTCTGGAATATTTTACCAGGCTTTTCACCAGGATCAGAACAGATAAGAAAAAACAAACAAACAAACAAAACCAACCAACCAAACAAAACAAACAAAAACCAGGAAGGAAGTCATAGAATCATAGAACATCCTGAGTTGGAAGGGACCCACAAGGATCATCAAGTCCAACTCCTGGCTCCACACAGGACCACCCAAAAATCAGACCAGATGTCTGAGAGCATTGTCCTAAGGTTTCTTGAATTCTGGGAGGCTCAGTGCTGTGACAATTTCCCTGGGAAGCCTGTTTCAGTGCTTGACCACCCTCTTGGTGAAGAACCTTTGACTTCCTTTTATGATAAGATCACCCATCTAGTCGATCAAGGGAAACCAGCTGATGTGATCTTTTTGGATTTCAGTAAAGCTTTTGACACAGTTTCCCGTAGGATCCTACTGGGCAAAATGTCCAGCATATAGCTGGACAAAAACATTGTACGATGGGTGAACAATTGGCTGACGGGTAGGGCTCAAAGGGTTATGGTTAATGGGGCTGCATCAGGCTGGCGGCCGGTCACCAGTGGGGTCTCCGAGGGCTCCATTTTAGGGCCAGTTCTCTTCAATGTTTTTTTAAACGATTTGGATGTAGGACTAGAAGGTGTTTTGAGCAAATTTGCAGATGATACTAAACTGGGAGGAGTTGTTGACTCCCTTGAGGGTGGAAAGGCCTTGCAGAGAGATCTGGACAGACTGGAGAGCTGGGCAATCACCAACTGCATGAAGTTTAATAAGAGCAAGTGCCGCGTCCTGCACCTGGGAAGGGGCAACCCTGGCTACATGTACAGGCTGGGGGATGAGACGCTGGAGAGCAGCCCCGCAGAGAGGGATCTGGGGGTTTTGGTTGATAGCAAGCTGAATATGAGCCAGCAGTGTGCCCTGGCAGCCAGGAGGGCCAACCGTATCCTGGGGTGCATCAGGCACGGCATTGCTAGCCGGTCAAGGGAAGTGATTGTCCCGCTCTGCTCTGCGCTGGTGCAGCCTCACCTGAAGTCCTGTGTGCAGTTTTGGGCACCACATTACAAAAAGGATGTGAAACTATTGGAGAGTGTCCAGAGAAGGGCTACAAAGATGGTGAAGGGCCTAAAGGGGAAGACATATGAGGAGTGGCAGAGGTCACTTGGTATGTTCAGCCTGGAAAAGAGGAGGCTGAGGGGAGACCTCATTGCGGTCTACAGCTTCCTCATGAGGGGGAGTGAAGGGGCAGGCATCGACCTATTCTCTTTAGTGGCCAGCGATAGGACCCGAGGGAATGGAGTCAAGCTGTGACAGGGGAGGTTCAGGCTGGATATCAGGAAGAGGTTCTTCACTGAGAGGGTTGTCGCGCAGTGGAACAGGCTCCCCAGGGACGTAGTCATAGCACCAAACCTATTGGAGTTTAAGAAGCATTTGGACTGTGCTCTTAGTCATATGGCCTGAATCTTTGGGCAGACCTGTGTAGTGCTAGGAGTTGGACTTGATGATCCTTATGGGTCCCTTCCAACTTGAGATATTCTATGTTTCTAAGTCATGTTCTGGTCTGATAGTCCTACTACAAACAGCAGTGACATCATCTGAGTCATGAAAATATTTTCCCTGCTGTGTCTTGATAGAGTATAAAGTAAAACTTCTACGTTGCCACAAGCCTACAAGATGACAGTGTGATTGTCGACACGTTTTCTCAGTCACATATTGGCAGAATACTAACTAGTTTTAGTAACAGTAACGAAGTTGTTAGGACAGTCTGCACTCATATTTGTTAGGAGTTAGTTCTCCCATAGTACCCATCTTCCATGAATTGTTTCTAAAAGCTACAATCTTTGTGGAAAAAAAAATTTTTTTTGAGGAGTTCTTTTGGAGTACTCTATGTAATGCATTTGATGAGAGTGGGAAAGGGCAAGTATTAAAGCAAGTCATTTGTTAAACTTAGCAGTAGAAAAACAGAGTACTTCCATGGACATTATCCAACAGTGAGAAGAAATATCTACTTTGTTCTTGTTTTGTTTTTTCATATACTATCAAATACTCTATCAGAAATAATGCAAATATTGTATTAGACACACACAGTAACACTGTATTAAGAGTTCTTAATCTTTTCAATTAGAAATATGTTTACACACGAGCTCATTGTTGACTTGGTTCTGATCCCATGGAAGTTAGTAGTAAATCTCACCACTGTTAAATCAACAGAAGTTGTTTGAAAGCCCACCCTTAATTAATAAATTATTATTCCATAACAAGCCTTCAGGACATGAATCTTGACTCTGCTGAGATAAGAGTCTTTATAACAGCCCAGTATTTCCTGGGATTAGGAAGAAGATTCCCTTCCTTTCTCTTCTATGCTTTTTCTTCTTTTCCTTTTCCCTTCCTTTTTTTTCTCTTTCCCTTTTTCCCTTTCTTTTTCTCATCATGCTTACCTACTCCACCGTTAAGGCAGAGCAATTGCCAATCGAATGATCTGAATGATCAAACATGCTGAAAAACATATAGCTTTTCTCTTAGAAATTAACGTATTTCTGAGACATGCAAATGGTGAAACATATTTTCTAAGATAACATTTTCACAGAAACATCACTCTGCGGCAAGTACTAATGATATATGATCATTTCACTTATTACTTTCATAACGATGTTTCGTTGAAAACAACTCACGTAAGTTGTGAGACTGAGCCGGTACCATTTAAAATTGTTACTTTTATATGTTTTATAAAAGTATAAACCATTTCATTGTTCTTTTGATCAAAGAAAACACGAGCAGCCTGTGAGGTAAGAAAAAACGAATCCCACAGTGCCTAATTCAGGAGCTGTCAGATATGCTACCTGTGTAGACAGAGAGGAATGAAAAATAACAGCAATCAAATAACAGCAAATTCAGAGTACAGTGGGCATATAACTATTAAACACTGAGCCATGCAACTAACACTGAATGTCAAACAAATTATTTTTGCATTACAGAATAAATGGATTATATTTGTATGTAAATCCTATTTGTATAACTAAAAACAGTTAGGAATCAAAATAACTGGGTCAGAATGACAGAAAAACTTTTTGAGGATAACCTTTTCTCATATGAAACATTTGTCAAAGGACAACATGTGATTAATAAACTAGTGGTCAAACATTAATTAAGTTATCTTATTAGAAACTAGTGACTGATGAACTAAAATAGCATAAAAAAGAAACTCTTCTCAGGAAGAGTTTTTAGTGGCAGGCAATTGGCACATTGGTGTCATTAACCGTGCATCTCATATGAGTTGAAATTTACAACCCTGCTTTGTTCAGCAGATGTTTTAATTACAAGCTTGGGGCATGCAGATGTTTTTGTGCAGTCACGGAGAAAAATCTTCCACAACATCATAGAATCATAGAAGTATGGCTGGAACTGACACGGAGGCTGACATAGTCCACCCTTCTGCACTGAAACAAGGTTAAAAAGACTCGGACTACCCCTGACAGATGTTTATTTTAAAGCTTCTTTTAATAGAGAGCTGTCACAATCTCCTCAAGGAATTTATTTCCTTTTGCTAATTATTATTTCTTTTTCAAGAAAGTTTTCCCTTATATGTAACATAATTCATCTTCCCTACAAATCAAACCAATTTTGTCTTTTCCTAAGGCTTGTGGAGCCTGGAGTGAACATTTGCCTGTAAGAAAATTTGCCCTGTCTTCTTTCTCTTCTAAAGTATTCTAAGTTCCCTAACCAGCACATGTTTGCTGAGCCTGTAGTGAGTTTTGCTGTGTGCTAGACACCTGCCTGCAACACCAATAACATGTTCTCTTTAGCTAACAAAGGGAAATATTTATCTCAGTAACAAGTCTCACAAATGCACTGATACAGTCTAACACAGAGGGAGGTAAATCTTTCCAGAAGAAAAGTGAGACCACCTAAAGACATTTTATGCTTATCTTCTTTGTCCATCTCTTTCTTAAAAGCAAGGTGTCCAACATATAAACAATATTTCATCCTGACTGTTAAAAAGCACAAAAACAGTTGTAACTGAAGTAGGGCAACATGCAAGTAACTACCAAAATCCTGAAAAAGTATCTAGAGTAATTCACTTAAAAAACAAATTTTCCCACTTTGCAACAGGTAATCACCCTGGAGGTACTTTTTTTCCAAATTTTCATTTTCATCTTAAATTGAAATCATCTATTTACACTACACTTCCCTAGCTTGCTATGAATAAAGCTATGCAAAAGGTTCTACTAAAGTTGGAACATATCATATCTACTATTTCTACTTTATGCAGTCTGCCAGTGTTTTGGTCCATGAAGAAAATTAGACTGGTTTGTTCTTGACAAATCCACGTTAGCTGTCCTGATCACCTTATTATCTCCTAGGTGCTTATAAATTTATTCATAATTTCTCCAGATAACTTTCTGTGTATCCCAGCTAGACTGACTGGTCTTTATTTCCCAAGAAATATCTTTTTCTTCTTTAAAGATAAGTCCCTATGTTTGCCCTTTAAGTCCCCAGGGACTTAAAGGACACCCTCCATTAATTCAAGAGGATAATTGCTAATGTTCAGAGATTTCTTGGGCTACTTCCTTAAATACTCTGCAGTGAATTTCATCAGGAACTGACTACTTTAATTCATCCAGCATGTGTGAGTGTTCTCTCAACTGCCTTTCAGTACTCCACCTTGTCTCTTGTTAAATATATTTGTTGCTATTAATCAGTCAAACTACATGTCCCTGTGCCTTCCTCTAATTTCATTTCTTGTGTATCTAGGAGAACTCTCCTGGTTGTTTTTATGTCTTTTGCTATTTTCATTTTGTGTTGCGCCTTAGACTTTCTCGTTATCCCCCCACAGTTATGCTAGCCTTAATTTTTAAATTTGATCATAATATTTTGGTTCTACTTTTACACGACTCCTTTGCTTTTACTTTCAGAATCTAAAAGAGATCTTACTGCTTCCCTTTTTTTCTCCTGTAACCATCATTTCTTCTGTGCTTTCCATGCCAAGTGCTCTCAGAGGCCACAGTTTTCACAGATGAATATTATACTAATGGATACTCAGAAACAAACAAAATATTTTTATGCAATAGTTTAAATGAAAGGGTGGTGTCCCAATTTAAATTCTCAAGACAGTATTGAGCAATGTTTAAGTGAATTGTCTCCATCCTGCTGCTCTTGCTTTTTGCCATTTCTTAGAATTGTGAACTGCATCATGCAACCGTTACTTCTCTTCAATTACCTTTCAGTCTTCACATGCTCAGTCTGTTCTCCCTTATCTTCACTGTGAATATTACAACTAAGTTGCTTCCTCCAACCACTGAGATAAGAAACTGGCCTCCACACTTTCAAGAATTTTTTCATGTCTACTGTGTTAACAGTAAATATCCAAGAAATTAAAGCTCCTCCTTCTTTAGACCAGGACTTTTCTTTGAATGCTTCCTGCAGTTTCTCAAAGCCCTCTTTGCATCACTCATTGGAGTGATCACACATTCATGGAACTGCAGCCAGTGCAGGATCCCTAGTCTTTTTCTTCTCTTATCTTAACCCAGACTCTCTATTCTTCCTGAAGGTTAGGTAAGCACCTCACCTCTCTGGCAATTTATCTTAGTTTTCTAGCCAGCATTAAGGAATAGGTTTACAGACTGTTACACAGTATATTCACATCGCTTAAAGCTCAGAGGAGCGTTTTGGACCCTTTCCACAGTCACCCTTGCTCAGTTACCTACTGAAAAAGGGTTAAACTGTTCCAGCTTCAGAGAAAGTTATTGTTACACCCACATTAACAACAAAATACCAGGTAGACTACATGGCCTAGGAATAGGCAAGACCAGATGTCAAGGAACCCCAGATAAAATTTCTCAAAATCTAACCAACATAGTTAATTTAGTAACAATTAGAGTTTATTTTTGCCCTCAGTTTGGTTCCCTCAAGAATAATTAGCTATTGCATTGGAATATTCCATTTTCCAATACAGAGGAGTTTCTCTATATCAACTGCAAACCTGATTAACTCCCATCCGGTCCCTACTGTCATTATCACTCTATATGTTTACAAACCCCTCAGTCTCTACCCCTCAGTCCTTCCACACACTGTGCTCTCTAAATAGGTCACAGAGTGAATTAATTTTCATTTGTTGTACAAAAAGTGTCATCTATTCAGATCTTATCTGCCAACTGTATCACCACATTTCACTTCAGATGACTTTGAACAGGGACCACCAGAAGCATTTTATTTTTTCAGACTGAACTCAAAATCTTTATCATAGCTTACAAAGAAGTAAAAAGAAGTATTTCTCACATTATTATTATTAATACATTTATCTGGAAGACAGATTTAATCCTCCCAAGTGTTAAGAGGCTCAATAAAGGGTCTGTCAAGTATTTTCACATGCTCTGATAAATGCCATTATGTGCATGCCAAATGAATACTATTAATATGGATGATTAAAAAATTAAGAACTTATTTGTTCATCCTTCACCATCAAGAAATGAATTTGCATTTTGATTTTTGCATTTTGGAAAGCAGTTTGTATTGAGCTAGAAAACCTCTAAAGCAAAATAAAATAAAATTCTGACCTTCAGATAGAAAAACACTTGAAAGACTTTGATTCTTTTTCAGTTTCTAGCATAGCATTTGACTATTTAAATTCCAATGATAAAAAACTACAGAGAAACAGTCCTGACTCCTAAGAAAAACAGTGAGATAATACCATCAAGGCCTCCTGTATTTTTATCAGAACATGAGCAATCTTGATTCTATCTTTTTCTTAATAGAAAACAGTCATACACAGAGAGGGAGAGGGAGAGGGAGGCTGTTACTGAATCTGTAGTAAAGGGTTCAACATAAATTGCAGACAAGGACAAGAAGGTGGGTCATTCCAGTAGAAGGTGAACAAGATTCAGATCATTTTGAAACCAAGAGATTACTGACTTTTCAATATATATATATTTTTTGCAAAGTTTGGCTTTGCGTTGCTATTGTTTTATAATCTTTCTGGATGTTAGGATGCTCTTTTATACCAAGAGGAATGAATGAACTTTCATGTTATGTGATCCCTACAACTGATATTGCAGAATATATTACTAAAAAATCAGGAAGGATTGATAAAAGAATTAGCATTAAAAAAAAGAGAAACTTTTTGGAAGTATGCCAGCTTCTAACAACTAATATATATGTAAGACCTATCAGAACAAAGTATCCTAAGATATAGATGATATAAGGGTAACTAATGAGACAATAACATTTAGTATCCTGGTGTGATGGCTTCTGTTATAGCACAACTGTTGCCTTGTCTAAAGTTTATTCATTTCAGCAAGCTCTAAAAGTTGCAAAAGTACCAGTAGGTTGTGTAACTAATGTCTCAAGCAGCTTTTTTTCCAACTAGTTGCAATTTCAATTCAAGTGATTTTAATCATGAATGGACGGGGACCTAATTATAATGTTGATATACATTGTTTGAAAATAACTCCACAGTATTGACACTTTCTCTTATGAATGGACACTAATGCTAATTAGATACCAAAGTTATTTATCACTCTTACAGTTGTGGTCAACAGATAGTATTGATATCTACTGACCAAAGTAGATATTGCACTATGAAATCCAGTACTCAGCCATCCAGATTGTTAACAGGATATGATCCTATGAATAACAGTGGGGTTGTATAATCTTTTTTTATAAGAAATGTATATATACATTGCCACACATATAAGCCTTTGAGTGTTCCTTAAATGAAAAAGCACCCAAAGCTTCGCATGTTATCAACTGTCAAGGCCAAGATATGGCCTTGAATAGAAAATACTGTCAACCACCCAGAACAAGCTAAAGAAAAGATTATTGTCTTCTGGTGCTTTCTGTTCTCCTGCTCTCTTCTTTTTCCAGAACATGTTAATGGAGAAGCATTTCCTGACTGTGCAGTTTGGCTGCTGAATTTATTGGAAGTATTCAGTCAAGCAGCAAAACATACCAAAAATCAGGAAAAAGTCTCAAATAGTATCATTTGCTCTTCCCTTTATTCTTGTTTTGGTCAAGCAATATCAAAACACCTCAGATTAGTTAATATCAGTACTTAGAAAGAAATTATGTTAACAAGAACATCATAAATCAGAACAGATTACTTTTTAAAGAACTGTTTCTGGAATATAACTCCCATATAACTCCCAACCTTTTTTCAGCCAACTGTACAGATATTGCAGATGTTGAACGTAAGTTAATATATTCTTTATCTCCATAGATAAAGAAAAAAAAAAGTTTGTTCTGAATTTTAAATGTGTTTCTTGGCAGACAAAGAAAGATGTCTACTTGACAGCCAAAATGACTGAGAACAGTAGTGATAACTCAGTTGTTACTAGGGGATTTCTAATTTGTTCTCTTCATAAAAGTTTAATGCTTGACTTTAATTTTATAGTTTCTAAATTCACAAGGAGACACACAGAATTTCAAAAATGATTTACATTTATATTTCTGAGAAGCAAATAGAAATGAATCTGTTTATCTTTCCTTCTTAACTATAAATGGCTTTTCTATAGACCTTTAAAGTAAACTAAATTGTATTTTAAATATTTTAAGAATGGCATTTTATACTGCTTATGTTACTTGGCATTCTACCAAGTAAAACTGTTCTGTAATGATCAATTACTGTGTATTCCCTTAAAGAAAATTAGCATAACCTGAAAAATGCAGTTACATCTTTCTGATACTTAAACTATCAAATTCATATGAAAAACAATCTGTTTATAGACAGGATGGTAAGAGAGAGATTTACAATGGTATTTTTTTTTTTTTTTTTACCCAAAACCTTTGGTAAAGAACCATCAAATTCAGGGAAAGTTTCTTAAAACAGATCAGCATAATCCAGGTAACTATGATTCTAAGTTCACTCATATGCACACATGCATTTGTTTTCAGGCAGCTAATTTATCTCTATCTCAGCAGTAAAATATAGAAATAACATACTCTTCATGTACAGATACAAATATTAGAAACAAAAAACTATTGCGTTTGAGTGCTAAAGTATAAACCACAAACATACTTTAATTTTAAATGGGAAAGACCACCTCATCACACTTAGTCAAAAAGTGTGATGTTATTTAAAGAAAAATCAGAAGAGACATTCCAGATGTAAATGCATTCCAGATGTAAAAAATCCTTTACTCTTCACTGAAGATGAACTTTGTGATTAAAATGCCTTCCAGTATTTCTCCATTCTGATTTGGTGTGTCAGAGATGAACAACAATATGACTGTGATGCTGAACAGTAGAAACTAAAGATTTTTAATAAATTTATAATAAAATAGTTTTGATTAAAAAAATACACAGCATTTCTGAAGCAGTTCTTTGGAACAAGTCAATTTGAAAAAAAAAAAAAAAAAAACTTTCACAGTAACTCAGTTAAATTCCCTGTTATAAAGTCCTAGGTTGAACGAAACAAACCACAGAATAACCAATTAAACATTATGGTACTTACCCTAAAATGAAAATGTCTTCTTGCCTTGGCAGCAGCAGACACCAGCACCTGTGCCACCAGCAAAGTGCCTGGTGATGCTGTGGTTAGGGCATACAGCCCTCCAGCATCTGTTATTTTCCAGCTGTATCCACAAGATCTCTTCCATAATCAAAGGTTTCCTCAATGTTATCATCACCCAGTTTCTCAAACAAGTAAAATAATTCTGATACATCAATCATTTCTTTGCTGTTCAGAGCATCTGCAACAATGAATAAAGAACAGTATAGAAGGGTAACGAAGAGTAAATATATAGCATAACTCTAGCTATGGTTCCAGAATCCACAAAATACATACAAAACCAAATCAAAGAAAGTATTAAAAAGGGAAGGGATGTGACTCTGTTCTGACACTTCTAAAAGTACATTGATCACAGAATCACAGAATGGTTCAGGTTGGAAGGGACCTCTGGAGGTCATGAGGTCCAACCCCCTTGCTCAAGCAGGGACACCTGAGGCAGGTTGCCCAGGACCATGTCCAGGTAGCTTTTGAAGATCTCCAAGGAGGGAGACTTCATAACCTCTTTGGCCATCTGTGCCAGTGCTTGGTCACCCCCACAGTACAGAAGTGATTCCTGAATTAAACCCTACTCTTTCTATCCATCTTTAGGGAATCAGCATTGTTCCCTAACTGCAAAAATAAGGATATCATCTCAAGGCTATGTCTCCTAAAAGTTCTTGTGATTGAAATATGGCTGAATAACCCTTGACTGCATTGAGAGTTCCCACTCTCCAAAGATTTCCATTAAAAAACTATCCCCCCACAGAGATGAAAAAAAGTTAAAATTAATTCCAGTTCAATTCAGACAGAATTACCTTGATTTTTTTACTTTTTTACTGAAGAAATTGTCATTGAGAGGTGGATATTCCCAAGAACTTCTCCCACTGCCTCTTTCACCTACGAGTTATATCAAGATTATTTTTGTAGAAATTAGTACATTTACATAAAAATAAAATTCCTTTTGCTGAGAGGATAAACTTCTGGATATGTTATGTTTATGCTGCAGGTTTGTACCAGCACTAGTTTGTACCACAATATTTGTACCATAGGTTTGTACCACAACATTACCTGAAGTGCAATAAACTTTATTTCCAGTTTGGTTGATGGATAACAAGTGTAAGAAGGTGAAATGGATTCCAGCTGCACCCAGAAACTTCAATGCACAGTATAACTACAGCATCTTTACTCCTTGTGTTATCTCCTTACATACAATCACCCTTACAAGCACAAGAGTTTTGTTTTGTTTTGTTTTCTGAGCAGGTGTGGACATTTGAAAAACTTAAAGCAAACAGAAAGTTTCAGTACAAGTTTAACACGGTTTGCTTAGTAAGAGAATAAAGCTGTCCTTATAGTTGAAAGACTTCTTTAACACCCCAGTGGACATTTAATTCTGTGAAACAGTTAAGGTCTGTGAATCAGCAAAAGTGTTTTCTATAGTTCTATGGAGCAGACACACAAGACTCTTTCTGCACAAACTCTAGAACAAAGTGGCTAACTCCATTTCTCACCAGACTTTTCTGATGTATATTTGTTATGACTGATCTTAGCCTCCTGACATTTCTTTTCTTCTTGCTTTCATCAGAATATACATATAAAAAGTACAGAAGTATTTCCCTGTAGACCTCTAGGATTTTATAAAAACTTTCTGTTCCAAGCTAGGAATGTGACACAGCATTCAATCAATCCTTTCAAAGATATGTAATTTCCTTAATCTGTGGAAAGATTTCACTTGCAAGTGGGGAAGAAGTTGAATTGCCTTATTTCCTTATTCTAAATTCCAATCTCAAGTAGTTTTCTTTACAAAATCGGTCTTAATTTGTAGAGTATAATTATCTTGACAGAATTTATTTATTTATTTTTACAAGTAAAAATGAATTTTAGCATGAAGAATTAACTCTGTATAAAGCCTGAATTCAACTCCTAATGTAGTATTGCTGCTAAACCTTTTTTTTTTTTTCTTTTTTCTTAGGAATTACATGCTTTAGAACGGAAGTACGCTGATGTGTTAGGAATGACCAATGGTCTGCTGGACATTGCAAAACAATTCAATTCTTCCAGTGTTAAACTGTTAAGTGCATCACATTACAAACTGAGCAAACAACAAGGTCAGGAGTAGCTAACCTTACTCAAGGTAAGGCTGCTGCTGATATTCAGTATAACAATAATATCTGTCCAGGTGTAAGAATTAGACTTATTTGGAAGGATCATCAGATTTAGAGATTAGTACATGTTTTTCCCATTCATTTCCTCCCCTTCCTTGTGTTACAGCTGATTACTTCAATCTTTCCATTCACTGAAAGGATAGGAGGGTACTTACTTGGGTAAAATGTTTTGAAGCTTTTGAAGTGCTACTGAAATAGACTTTTTCCACTGAAAAAAAGCAAATAAAGTTGCAGTGATTAAATCTGTTTTGTTGAAAAGCAAAGCATGTGGATGCCCTAAAGAAAAAATAAACAGTAAAATAATTCAACTCTTCAGTCTGTTTATCAGAATTTCTAATTCTTAAATCATTCTCGTGGCTTCCCCCCCCCTCAAATTTCTAATTTCAGAACTTTCTGTATTGTAGGTACTACAATATGGGTGTACAATGCGGGTGTGCAAAGGTACCACCAGCAAATATCTCACGAACTTGGTTATCCAGCTTGGCAGAATATACTATGCACCAAATCTGACAATATTTATTTCTCTACAGTTTCAGGTTGATCTTTGCTTTTTTGAAACAGTATTTCAACAGCTGTGTCTACAACCAAGGCATCTAAGACATTTTTCAAATCAGCATGCAAGATAAGAGGCAGTCTCTCCTCCTACAGGGGTGATTTTGGCTATATCTTAGCTTGTTTATACAACTGTAACTACAGCAGTAAGAAAGTGTGAAAGGTGCATGGTAAATTGAGAGCTGACCTTCAAACATGACTCAGTAGCTATACTTCCTAAGCAAGCTTCCAAAAGCTTTCCTTAGGGAAGACATACACCTATTTAGAAAAGGTAATTGCTTAAAATTATAGTATTCCTAAAGTTCAAGCCTTTTCATGATACCTGTATGTGAGAAAATAGGGAGTAAGAAAAAGCAGTCAAGCACTCACATACACATATGCATCATGTTTTGAAGAGTATTGAAAAAGAATATGCATGTGTGACTTGATTTTTTGTTTTGTTTTGTTTTCCTAGTAATAAAAAGGAGTATCTTTGAAATATATCCTGCTCTGTATATTTTTGCTAGACTTTTCTTTTGACAGCTGTTCTGGGCAATTCACCATTCCTTTCCATACACTTTGCTCCTCCAGTGAGCTTCAGAGTAGAAGAGCTGTCAGAGAAAGAGCCTTGTTCATAAATGCCACAAGATTACAAGAACTTTTTTCCTATGCTAGATTTAGAGATCAGGTCTGCTTCTTCAAAGTTATCTTTTTATCTTTGTTGATGGAATATACTTGAAAGAGTATTTGATACCAGTTAAATGGACCCTTTATTGTTTTAATTGAGATATAGCAAAGATTAGAAAAAAAAAATTAAAGAAAAAAATCTCAGTTTCAAACTCTTGGGATAATTCAAAATTAGGGAAAATAATTCTTTCTTTTCCTGTTTCCCCATTTCACTGTTCTTTGACACTTTCATTTTTGGATGACACATCCATTCATTACGTGGTGTATAATGGTGGAAAATTCCCACACAGGAAGGACAAAACAATTGCAAATAATCGATTTAGAAAGCAAAACAAAAAGTTTGAGTCCCAGCATAAGACCTTTGCCTAATTCAAAAAGCAATGGAAAATCATAGCTTGTTTAAAACAAACAAACAAACAAACAACCCCCAACTTTTTAGCTACTTTTTAGTCCTGGTTCAGGGAACTGCGTTATCTTTCCTGCTTAACTTGCCTAAAACAAATGAGGAGTACAAGAGTATGAACAGAAACTGTGTAGCAATGTAATTTATTCTTCCTTTCTGCCTTCCTGCATACACATTAACCCATCAAATTCTGCAGCTGGAGAGGAAGTAACACACTTCTGCTCTTCTATACCTCTTCACCACTGAAAAAAGCACACAGTGGGCAAAGTGTACTTTTGGGTTTGCAGAGTTAATTTATTTTCTTTTCTGGACTGGTCTATGAACAGAATAAATTTTGTTACCTTTTTTACTCAGGCTACCTGACAAATCATAGCCTGACCATAACTAATAATATATACCATTCCCATAAAGAATGACCTAATCTTTTAGCAGTAGATACAAATCAAACTTGTATTTCTTAAAACCAGATTTCCTCTTGCATTGCACTGTGGTATCTAAAACATATTTGGCATAATTATTCCTTTTAATTATTCTACTTAATTCACACTTATTCATCAGATAGAAGAAAAAAATCATTTTTTACTTTATGGCATTGTTTCAAATCTCTGTTCTCTACGTATGTAATGTAAATCTTTCTTCTTTAATCTCTTTGAAGCAAGCCCTAAAGAAGTATTGTATCTTAATGCTGTTCCTCACTAATAATTATTTTATAAACTGCTACTTCATTCTAGAAGAATTAGTTGAATTCCCTCTATAGTGACAGTGATGCAAACAGAAAGATCTCACTTTCAGCAGAATCAAATATATCTCTTAGGAACACAGTCTCTAAGTGTCCATCCTGATTACTGTGTTACTGTTTGATCTAGCTTTTTTTTTTTTTCTTTAAACAATCCAGCACCCTCCATATCTTCAAATGCACAAGACCCTTAGAATGTCAAGTTCCTTAGGATATTGGGTTAAAGTTAATTGGATTTATATTGAATTCCAAGGGGGAAAGATGTACTTCTGCTAAACAATAAACACTTTTTTTTTTTTTTCCCCACCTATCATACATATGAAATAAGGAATTAAATAAGGATGAATATACAATTAGTCTGATGAATAGTCTGATGCAGGTACCATTTTTGTCACGTAAAATGACACTTTTGTTTTGTATAAGTGAAGCCTGATTTGAGGTGGGGGCAGTGCAGCAGAAAGAATTCAGTGGGGGAGCAAACCATAAATCACACCACTTTAATTTGGCCAATGGAAGTGAGAGTAAAAAACTGTTATTTACTGCACATTATTTAAATTCATTAAGTAAAATGGCTGTCCCTTTCTTTCTGTGTTTGCACTGTGAAGCAATAAAGGTCTTCTAGACCTCTGATCTAGAGGATAGATCTCAGAGATGCCACAGGGCAGGGGATGCATTATACGAAGTTCATTGTATAAACACTCTTCTCTCTTTTTGTTCACCTCAATGCAAAAAATAAAATATTACAGATGTGTTTTCCTTTACATCCCCACATCAGAGTAATTTTTAATCTTGAAAGCACAGACAATAATTTAAAGAGATCAACTTAGTCTCTTAAATCTATACTTGGATTTCATATTTATATTTTTACAGATTTTATATGCATATAAGCATGCACACCTATATGCATATATATGAATTATATTCATGTATACATATAAAACAAACTTCTAAAGAAAGTAATATGGAAACTAAGGAAGTTTCTCCATAGATAATGTGTGCATAGGTAAGCTTAATTTCATACCAGCTGAATACAAAGCAGCTCTCGCTCAAATTAATACTTCTCCTTTTGAAAATAATGCAAGTCATTGCGTTATTGAACATTGTCTTGTACATCAAGTCATTCAAAGATATGTAGAGAGAATAGGTATATGAGGGAAGTAGACTGCTAAAGAAAGAAGATAATAGAAGATAAATAAACATTCGTGAAGAAATGCATTCATGACAACTGCAAATACTTTGCTTTTAAGCATCATAAGTTTTATATATACATATAATACTTTGCTTTTAAGCATCATAAGTCTTTGCTTTTAAGCATCATTCAGCCTTGGCTACTTTTTCCTTTCTCATTGCATGTATTACATGTATAATTTAGAAAACAAGTTTCTATAGAAAACAATAGGTTTCTCGTTATATTTGTATATAGAACAGATGGAATTTATACCTAAATATCAAGCACATTGTGTACATCAGCTTCAGCTTTATTTGTCAGCTGTAATTAATGGTTTTCTTGAGAGCAGCAATGGAACTAGCACTCAGGACTAGTTCCACTACTATCAGACACACACACACACAAAAACATATTATGTGTGAAAAAGTTGATAAATATTTCTCCTCCTATCACCATACATAGTTACTTCTACTCTTTCTATATTCACAGAAATAGGATTTTTGGGGGGATTTATAAGACTTCATAGAAATGAAATGATACCAGCCAACTTTCTTAAAAGAGGTCCAAATTTTAGTAGAGTTCTATAGACTGAGACCATTCAACACTGAACTAATTGTAATACTATCTAGAAAGAAATTTCCATAGGACATGAAAAAAAAAAGGGATTTCCTTAGAAATTGATAAATGGCAAAAGCTGTGAGCACTAATTTGTCTCAAGAGGCTTCTTTTCTGTGAGTCAGTCTTTATTTCTCCATCTTCTCATTCCCCAAACTGTGAGTTTTATCTTGGTTACAAAAATGCAGGAGACCTTAAAGTTCCTAAATCTTTTATCTTCAGCCACTACAAAAGAATTCTATCAAGGTTGCTTAAAACACCACCTCTAAAGTTTATTTTGCTACATGAAGAGTATAAAATAACTTTGAGGATAGAGAGGGTCATATTTTCAAAAAAGTAGACCTGGCCAAAAGCAAAATTCTAGAAACAACCCAGGAACACTACAAAAACAGATATGCATTACATTACAGATTGACATTTGGCCCAGATATAAGCAGGAGATGACCCACCATCACACAGACTGACCCACATAACTTTCAATCTTAACAATGAGTGCCAATCACAAACCACTCACCAAGAACAGCACCTTTCTGTGTGAGTGACTAGGATTTAATTACATGGAATGAAATCAAAGACTTACAGAGCGGAAGTGCAGTGTGCAGGGGCAATTCACAGTGTCATGTTGAAGTGCAAACCAGAGTTCCTTCGTTATGAGTCCTTAGGGAGGGCTCATAAAGGGAGAGGAAGGAGAGCAGGTTCCAGTGTTGCTTGGCAAGTCTGTGTGGAGGCTGAAAGACACAGAGGATCCCCGGAGGTGGAATAAACACAAAAAGATCCAGTCCACACTGAATAGGAAGAGAACTGATTTGTTCTCTAGACATCTCTGATTTAAGAACTGCTTTTTGAGGAATATCACAATTACGTTCTCACTAGTTGAGCAACTTATCCGGATAGGATATTGCAGGAGACAGAGCTATTATTTCCATTCTTAGCATAAATAAACTACAGAAGTTCTTGTGCTGTTACATCCCCCATGCAGGGCTTTTTGTTTTAATTTTGTGCCTTTTTTTAAAAAAAACATTTTTTTGATTTAACAGTCCTGGTGGTGGTGAACAATTATTGTTTTTGCACTGGGCACATTTTTGTGGATCACTAGGTAAATACAAAATAATAGAACAGGCAGTAAAAACAATGCACACAATGAAAATCTGAAAATTTACTAGAGAATAATCTACACGGATAAGAGGAGTTAAGGAATGGGAGTGAAAGATAAATAAAAAAGCTTACCTTTTTTTTTTTTTTTTTCAGATAATCTTTGCTGCGAAGAAGAGAATATTAGTATTCTACCTCCTATCTTTTTTGACTGGTTGATGGCCATCCTTTGTGATTTAATTTGTGCAGTAAGGTAGTAGAGACTAAGTTTTGTTACATATTTGTGCAATGACTACCTAATCAAATGTTTCTTGATGGAGAATACTTGAGCTGCAAGACAAAATTCAATTCCAACTGTATACAGTGTATAAAATTCCTTACTAAGAGCACCAGGCCTTCTATCCTTTTTTAATCCTAAACATGGTTTGGGTAAAAATAATCAAATTGATAAAACTCTGTCAGCATAAGTAACAATGTATACAAGTTAAACTCCTAAGTAAAAAAATCATTATTCTGAAATGAAAAACTCCTGTTTGTTCATACTGATAGTAGATTGGGCACAGTGGTAGTGTGGATTGTAGATGGGTAACTGAGCAAAAACAAACATACAAAAAACTTTTATCGTGTGCCTTCAAAAATCTTGTAGCCTTTAGTTTATTCAGACAGTAAATCCATTACAAGCAGCACAAATCCCTATCACCGCTAACTTTATATTTCAAATTGAAAATGTGTTGTAAAATATATATAATCTAGGATTCAGTTCAAAATACTCTGAGAACATTTCAATTCTTTGACATCCTTTTTTTTTTTCTACTATAGCTCTTCTAGATGCAACGTTAACAACACTAGCAATGTTGCAATTTACAAAGGTGATAATTAGCTCTTTAAATACCACAGATTATTGAAGTAATGTTCTTCTGTTGTGATTTTACAGTGGTAGAGAAGTTTCACACAACGTGAGAGAGCATCATAATTTGTTTTTCTGTTTTCTTTCTTTACTTCTAATAGGAAAAAAATTGGTCAGATAAAATGACACTAATTTATTTCTATCAAATGTTCCCATATTAAAGCTCATTTTATTATGCAAAACAAGCAAATGGAAAGGGGGGGGCACTTCTCTGGATAAATACAAAATCCCTTTATTGCTTTTTAGAATGTTGCACATTTCCAAAGTGACAGCAATACTCACTTGTGCCACTTTAGTCGAGTATCTATCTAAATATATTTATGGGTTTAAACAGTGAAAATGATTCAGATGGGACATGTTTTATATGCTGTTTTTAGCACTGCACTTTTTTTTTTTTTTCAGATAAGGAATCTTGTTAATTCTCTTTTTCATCAGAGGTTTTAGTTTATGGAAGAAACAGTTTCTTGACAGCAACCTTTCAAATGCAAAAAGGACCCACCAAGCAGCAAAAATTGAAAGATTTTAAAGAGGGAAACAATTATTTTAAACCAATTTAATGGTTTCAGAAATTTATACAGTAGGGTTCAAATCATTCAGTCTAAGTGTTTATAAGTGTAAGTTACAGCAGTTTCCACAGAAGAGAGACCAAACACAATTGAAAGGAATACTGTCTCCAGTAATCTAGAGACTATACTATATGAAATGGAAACATCAGCATAAATAGGCATACCACTTTTAAATAGCAGGCACAATTTATCCTAAACTATATAACAACATGTAATTTAAATTTTATAATTTAATGGCAACCACATCTTAAATACGTAAATATATTGCCTTGTTTTCAAAAAAGTACAAAATATAATTTTATAAGTCCTATAATGTGCAATAATTATTGAGTAGTTCTCAAAAATCAAGCTTGGTAAGTACTCAGGTACTCCCTAAATGTTCCCTGTCCTCTGAAGACATCAATCTCCATGTGTTCCTCAGTTCCTAGAACAGCTGCATTTCATCCTAAGCCAGGCATTCAGACAGTGTATTGGATGTTCCACCACAGGATTAATTTCTATAAAACTCTGCAGGTAAGAAGGGTAAATAGAACGCAGCTCTGAGAGATTACGGATGACAATAGTAACGTAGAACCTACTGGATAATCATATTACCATTTGAAATTCTCCAAATGTCAACTGTGGAAAAATAATATTTCACAGGTTTTCACAGTTTTATTCACTTTTCATTGAAATCCATTAGAAACACAGAAAACAGACAGAGAAACGATCAGGAACCTGACAAAAGAGGTAAACAGGAAATTTCACACAGCAAAATGTGGAATACTTTGTTATTGTTTCAACTGTTAGAAGACTAACTAGTTGAGAATTAAACAGCTTATTTGCATACTGTGGTTTTTATGTTTGCTAGTTATTCTTTAAATAGGTTTGGAAAGTGAAAGCAAAACTTGATCTAGAATCACAGGAAACTACCTACCTACAAGCTTTCCTTGAGGTACATATTTCAGCTAATCATTATTTTGCTCCACCTGTTCAGGCAACAGTTTCTGAAACTGATTGAGGTTCTCTGAGAATCCAAGTCAGGGAAAAATAGTATTCCCATTCTTATTGATACTTCTTAGTAAACTAAACTTTATCAGCACAGAAAGAATAAACCACACATTAAAATAGAAGTATATTTGAGGTTTAACATGAATGTTTTCTGGAACCCTTAGTCAAAAGGTTTTTATGACACTCAATTCCACTGTGTACATAGGTTCCTGGGGCATTGAAATATGAGTGAGAAAGTACTAGCCTCAGAAACACCAATAGGAATTGAAAGCACTGCTGTTGCGAGAACAGTAGGTTACAGAAGTAAGATTGTGGAAGAACACAAAGCTTACTTCATCCTTGCTAATTTGTACTAAATAAAGAATAATTTTCTTTGGTGGGAGAGTGATTTTTCAAGCAAAAGCTGTTTTTGCCAGGAAATAATCATCATTTCTTGTGTTTCTATACTTTTTTTTTTTTTTGGAACATCTCCTGTCTAATTCTGAAAACAATGTATCAGAGTATTTTTGTTTTGTTGTCTTTTCTGCTCGTGACAAAAACTTCTTATCTACTGCGCACTCTTTGTGAACCACATGAATCTTTTCCCGATGTTAAAGCTTTCAGGATTTTAAATCTGAGAGTCTTCTCACCACAACACACAGAAAGTTTCAGAACACATGCAATGGCAGGCCAGAGCTCAACTTACATGCTTTGTAACTGGGGGTGGTGGTAGTGGATTATTTACATCTTTTTACAGAGAAGCTGTTCTTTATGTTTTGTATATAAGAACAACACACTGTTTCATTCAGTCTCATTCATATGCAGAAGTTACACCACATTGTTTTCTTCATTTAACTAATTTGAGATATCCTTAGGATACGAATACACATTATATACATTTTTGGCACTCATATCCAAAGAAGCAATGCCTATTTCTTCATGATATATGCCACCATTGTGTAAATCTCTTCCTATCTTTCTTTATAATCCTTATTCTTATGCCTGCCATTCTTATTGATCTAATTTAATCAGTAAGATGGTGCATTTAAGCATTCTCTGTTTAATATTTGGACCTTAATGTTATCATAAGCATAAGAGGAAAGCTCTCCTCATAAGAGGAAAACAGAATGGTTTAATCTCTCATTTCAGCATCATTTGGCACGTGTGTTGATGAAAGTATATATTAAAATACTTCCAGCCTCTAGTCTTGAGTCAATTTCTGCATTTTTGATTTTCAGCATTTTTGATTTTTTCAGTATTCTAGTCCATTAGAGCAGCAATAAATTATTCTTTATCTTTTGCTGTTCTCTTGCCTCATGTTCATGTCTTGCAAGAAGGTCAGGATAAGGAAAAAAAAAGAAAAAACCCTACTAATTGTGTTTCATTCAAATTCTGAGAGAAAACTTAATCAAATTCAATTTTGATGTGCATGGGGGAAAAAAAAAAAGTGAAAAAATCTCTGTCCTTCTTTGTCCAGACTTTTTTTTAACTTTATGATTTACACGGAGACAGGTGCACAACAGTTAATTGAAGCAGGCAGAAACACAAGACACCAAGTACAAAACTTTAAAGAAAGGAGATGAAGACTCAAGGAAAAAGATAAAGTAAAGCCTAGATAAATACTGGTAAGACTTTGCAATCCTGAAAAAGCATTCAGTGTTGTTACCAATGTTCAAAAACCTTCAAATCTGTATGACCACTGAACACCTTAATAATGAGCTCTGTTGCTCTCTATCACATGGTCAATGCATATGATTTCCACATATACATATATGGAAAGTTCATCTGAATTAACACTGAAATCACTATGAAGATTTTGTGCTATAGCACAATTTTACTGAAATTAGGGCTTCACAAAGATGAGGCAAAATAATGAGTTTTATTTTTTTAAATTAAGAATTCAGAATTCTTAGTGGTGTCAACATTTTTTTTTTTTAAACATGAGTAATTATGAAAACTACAACAATTCAAGGAGTTTTCAAACTTTACTTTTTCTGTTTCATTATTTTGATGACATTTTAGTAATGGTTTTGCAGCTTACATCCCACCGATGACTTCCAATTTACATGCTCTTCAAGTTTCACTAAAATTTCTAACAGCTTCCTGTTTTTCTTTTTAATTTAGATGATGATCAGAACAAAAAGTACCAAACAATACAAGAAAGTTTTTATGTTCTGTATTTCTAGTAAGTAAATGCATATCAATTCAATCTCCTTCCATCAACCTACTAATTTAAAAAATTCTTGGTATCTAGTCATTACTTGGTATTTCATACATTCTGAGCCTGAAAAATCTTTTGCACCTATCTTGAAGAAAGGACTATTTAACTCCTTGTAATCTTGAGTGTGTTGCTGAGCCACAGACTAGTTTATAAACTTCACAAAGAATGAGACCATTCATATTAATTCTTCTTCCTGGGTTGCTTTAAGAAGTTTTCTGAGATGCTTTTTTGAATAAACCCCAGATGCAAATTTCTAGAATGCTCACAGATCTTTCATTGTAATGTTTTGTAGTTAGTTCTAAAATTCAGGAGTATAGTTTTAACCCAGTAGTCCCAGTATGAACTGAAATATGCTTACCTCCTGATGAGGACGTTGAATGGAAGTGTATGTGACCAAAAGTAAATTATCCTGAGGAACCCAGTACTTGTCAGTTACGGTGCAACCGACTCAATTCAATTCAGTCTGTATCAGCAAGAGAGTCAGAAACTATTCATACTCCACTGCAACATTTTCTTATTGTATTTTTTCCTTAGCGTTTTAAACAGATTTTAGTCTGTCCAGCTGATTCAGGACCTTCAACTATGCATTCCCATCATCATCTTTTTGTCACCACAAATGCCGCTGTTACTTCAGAGGACATCAGTTCAGGGAGACCTTTCTAGATGAAAATTGCCTCCTTCCCCCACCAACATACCCACTACCACCACCCCTCCAAAAAAAGAGATTTCAGCTGCATTGCTTTCCTGAGCTGACTCACTGCACCATCATACAAGTGGTGGGGCTAACACATACTGCAAGGTGGAGATGGTCAGGGCCACAGGAAGACTTGCTGAAGCTCTCAGCAAAATGGTCTTAATTTCTGTGGAAGTAGGTTGTCAAACACACTTTTTGTGGCATCTATGGGTAACTAAAGCCCATACTTCCCCTCTTGGGCACCCATTACTTCTCTGTCTTGCACGGTCCCTTCCAACTCTAAATACTAATTCCCAGTTCTAAGAGTTTACACTGCCTTGGAAAATTCTTCCTTCAATGCTCACACCTCCGTGCTAAATCCTGCATGGAGTTTAATTCATTCAAGATAATAGCATGGACAGCAGAGAAACTGAAGCATGTATAAATGCTGTAAGCAAAGCATTTCAAGTCTTCATATCATTCTAAACCTTCATGCATATGATGATTATTGAAGACTTGATTTTTAACAGTTCAAAATGATAATAACAGAGCTCTCAGCTGAAATCAAAGGAAGTCAGAGCACTGAGTAAGAAGAGAATATTTTGAAACTGATACCTTGTTCAGATCTTTCTAAATGACTATCAATTTCTTTGAAAAAATTACCTTCAAAGAACATCTGATTTTTAGCCCACAGCAACCATATATAAAGCCACACTATTCAACCTAATAAGCTGCCTTATTATTGATTAGTAATGTTATTGATTCGTTCTCATTTTAAAACAAGCTCTATTTTAAAGAGCCAATAAACAAGCCAACATGTGTTTTGTTGAACAGAAATGGATTTCCTGAGTAATTCTGTCACATCAGGCACATATGTCTCAAAATTGCCTTCATAAAACTATTGATCCTTGTCTTAGAAGTCCCTTATTATTTGACTTTTGCTTCCTGCATTTCCAGTGAAAGACAGCTTTGGCTTGCTAAGAAGCTTTAAAAAGACATTAAGGGACTTCCAATTTACAGCTAATTTTTATTCATGGCAAGGTAGTAACTATTCATCTTTTTTATAATATTTTTTAGTTCTTTCCTTTTCTAGGCAAGTAACCCTGTTTTGTATTTGTAGACAGCAACTATTCAATCCTCCTTTTGCTGTGTCTGTCATGCCAAGCTATTCACGTATATGAAAGACTTTCACTCCTTCAATGCTTCTGCTAGCAGCCTTCACTTTGCTATGGTGCTGAGATGCTGTACACAAATGCTCTACTACAGGATACAACTTGATGGAGGGGGGGTGAGGGAGGGAGGGAGAAAACCACAAGCCGCTAATCTTGGTGCTTAGACATCTCTGATTAGAGCTACAACCAAACTGCTTACCCAACTGAAATGTGACATCTCACAAGGACAGCAAAGGTGACATACAAGGAGGGGGGGGTTATAAGGGAAGACGATGAGCACACTGTAGGGACTGCAGGTTCCTTGAATCTGCCTTCTTCTCAGAGGGAGGAAACTCTACCTTTGGTTGCTGCAAAAGGCAGGTGGCTCCTCCAACGGCCATCTTCTGTGAACTGTACCCCATCACCAGTCAAGGGAGGCAGACCCAGAGAACAGTGACCCTGAAAGTAATTAAAACAACTCAGAAAGAAAAAAAAATACCCAGCTGTTTCTTTCTCATAATCACAGCTCTTAATCTAACAGCTGCTGTTGGTTACAGTGGAGGTTCGCAGGTACCAAACAGCTTTGAAAAATCTATTTACCTGTGAGATATTCTGAAGAAGTTTGTTTTTTCAGTCTTGATAAGCCTGACCTCATAAAATTATGTCAGGTCTTACAGAGATTCCAGTTGTAAACCATTTCATTATTATATTTTTATTTAATCTATACATAATTAAAGCAAACAAATATATGATTTTCATTACTCAGGAAGTGGAACACTATATAAATTTGTATTCAGAGCAGAGAAACTTAATTTAATAGCTCCAGCTAGAAGTAGGTTGTAAGACACTGAAAAGAATGATGTCTCAAACACTCGGCAAAGAAAGGGTGTTACCACAGCAACAAGATAAGATGACTCCAGGAAAGTGGGTCCTGTGAAGGCCAGACAGCGCATTTCTGGAGCCAGCTTCCTTATCTTGGGTAACTTTCTGAGACATTGTAGCCCCAGTGGTTCTGGTATTTGGGGAAGGAAAGGTATTTACAATCCCCTGACAACCCCTCCCAAGAAGGTCCTGGGACAAAAGACTGCAGAATATTAGTATTAGCATACAAAACAAGAACTGGAGGTAGGGCAGTGTCTTTTTTTTCCCACATCAGCAAAAAGTGCTGCACCTGAAATGGGGGGTATGTGGCAGAAGACCACCATGGACCCCAAGAACCACCCCAGACTCTCTTTTCAATCATTCAAGGAGGCGGGGACTAAGTTTTAAAGCTCCTGCTCTAGGGTGCCCACTTGCGCGCCCACCACCCAAGGACCTGAAGTGGACAAAAGACAACACTGGATCCACGGGGGGTGATACATCTTTCTGTCTCTATCTCTTCCTATACTCTTCCTCTCTTTCTCATTATTATTTGGAAAGTATGTATTTTTGCCAAGCCTCTAATAATTCCTTAGCTAACCATTAGTAAAAGTTTAGCCTTGTTGACACCCATATTGAAAGACTCATGTCTTGCCTTCCGACCTGGAGATTCAAACAAATCTATCTCCACCCCTGCTCAGTGGGATGAGACCTAGGTCATGATTTGTATTGTGTATTGTCATAGGCCTCATTTTTTTTCAGCAGAATTCCTTACTACAATGCATCCCCTTTACTGTCAAGGAAGAAATTTTGACTTCCAAAACTGAGATGATAGAATATTTCTTATTTTTTGTGATCATAAATCAACAATAAACAAGCTTTTATGTGTTTCAACTCTCCAGAGGTACAAGCACATTATTGAGAATAAATATTGTCCTGTTGCTACAATATGAATAAATCATTATAACTAATATCTCTTCATCTTTATTTTCCACTATGCCTCTTCCAAATCTCAGTCTTGAGAACATAATTTATAGGAAGCGTGAATTTCTTATGTACTTTACCTTACTCTTTGTAATATCACTTTCTAAACACTGAAAATGACATCCCCATTAAATTTAATTGTAAGGTAACTATTGTAATAATTATACTCAGAACCTGTGTTTATCAATATACTATTTACTATTATCAGATGGAGTAGTATGATATTGATATACATGGACACTGGGTTTTTACCTCTTTCTTTACTGGCAGTTCCATGACAAGCACAATATCGTACATAACATAACAAGTAAAATAATAAAAATCAATGTATTCAGCACCTAATATGTATGCTACCTAAAAAAGAAATGGATGCCACTTAGTGTAATGGTAGTTTTTTAACATTCCAGCAATGGAAAATACAGACAGCTTTTACCAGTGACACTATTTTAAATTCTAAACAGAATTTTGGAAAATTAATTTCTTGTCTTTTCTTAGTGAGCTGTATCATAGATTAAATTTGTTCACTCTCCAAGTCAAGAATGTTTTTATCAAATTTGAGATTTGTATTCTTATTCTTAACTTTGAAGATGAAAGTCTTCTTTGTGTCTACATCACAGCCTGTTTGACTAAGCCTCTAATACTAAAACACATTCTTGTTTCATGGAAAATATTTTCAGTCATATTTAAAGTCAAAGCTATCTTACTATAAAACCAATTGTTCTGAATCTTCCCTTCCTCCTTCTCTCCTTCCCTCCTTCCTTCCTTTTTAACAAACACTAAACTTTTATGTGCTGAATTAAGACAATCCAGATTTTTATGGAGAGAAAGAAAACTCTTGTAACTGTTTAAAGAAAAACCTTCACCCCAATATTGTGTCCATTTTCTTGGGGGAGCTTATTAGTAATTCAGACTACCTTCTGCATATCCTTGCTTCAGATTCTATGACTCACTGAATAAAAACCACAGTAATGATAATTTCTCAACAACTTTCTACATTTTTAGGATGCATATATTTTAGCTCATTGTACTGGGTCTGGCTGGGATAGAGTTAACTTTCCCTGCAGCAGCCCATATAGCATTGTACTCTGCACTTGTAGCTAGAACAGCGCTGGTATCACACCACTGTTTTGGCTACTGCCGAGCAGTGCTGGCACAGCACCAGGACTCTCTCCAGAGCCCCCAAAGCCAGTAGGTGGGGGTGGGCAAGAAGTGGGGAGGGGACATGGCCAGGGCAGCTGACCTAAACCGACCAAAGGGATATTCCATAACATATGATGTCACACTCAGCAATAAAAGCTGGGAAAGGGAAGGAGAAGGGGGGGCTCTCGTTGTGAAGACGTCTGTCCTCCCAACAACCGCTACGCGTATTAAGGCCCTGCTTCCCAAGACGTGGCCGAACACCGCTCGCTGATGGGGAAGTAGAGAATAATTTTTTCCCCTTTCCCCTCTGTGCTTCCGCGCGGCCTTCGCTTGTTCTTTCCTTTTTTTCTCTTTAATTAAAACTACCCTTATCTCAACCTGCGAGAGACCCTGTTTCCTTACATCATACTTTCTTCTCCTCCTCTTCTTTGAGGAGGGGGAGTGAGAGAGCGGCTGTGGTGGAGTTCAGCTGCCCGGCAGGGTAAAACCACTAGACTCATGCTAAAATATTAGGTAAAAATGGAGAAAAGTTTACTCTAGACTCTACAATGAACTGTATGTTTGACTCATGAGAAAATATTGTAATTTGCTTCAGATATTGGTATATTTGGAAAATGACACTTCTTAACAAGTGTACATAGTGGAAATAAATGAGAAATACATTTCCACATTGCTAGTGGAAACAGTAGGCTAGTGAATTAGCTGCATAGTTTAGGAGTGCTACCATATGTTCAGTTTTGCCTTTGGTCCTTAGCAGAATGTACTGATCTCAAAGCTATCCCAAGCAAATGAATATCCAAGAAAAGAAAACAAGAGCGTGGCATTTGAAAGTCAAAGCAGTTTATTCAATGCAGCTTGTAAACTAAAAAAAAAAAAAAAAATCAGAATGGAAAAAGATAAAGGAATTTTACTTTCTGTGTTGAAAAAGTAGCAGAAAAAAGTAAACATAGTTGCTTTAAGATGACACAGTAACTACTGATCAAAGTACTTTTGCATGCATGGACAGAAAGAATGGCATTTAAATTTGAATGAAAATCAAAATGAAAGCTGGGAATAGCAATGAAAAGGAAAATACTAGAAATAGGAAAAGACAGTGCTTAAAGGTTAAACAAAGTTGAAAAAAATAAAGAGAATAAAAGTGTATGTGATGAATGTCTGAGGACTGGGGAATGTTCAAAAAGGAAAAAGTCTTCAAAATCTTTCTTACTACAGTCATTAAGTGGGAGTTTCAAAGAAGCAAGGTGGAGATTAGTGCTTCTTTCTCTTTGTTTCACAGAACAGGTACTTAATTCTTCAAGAGTCTAATAAAATCACAGCCTAAAGGACTTTCAGTGTGTGAAAAACTAAGACCAGAGTAACAAATTCCTCAGCATTGAAGGAAAAAAAAAAAAAAAAAAAAAGTAAAGTTACTAATAGCTGAGCAGACATTTTTAATGATATAAAATCCAGTTTGCACTACAAAAGGATGTCCTCTTGCACTTTCAGCTGCATTTTATAAAATTATCTAGTAAAAAATTACTAATTTATTTCCATACAGCATGTCCAAATTCACACACACTCTCTCTTCATGAGAGTATTTCAACAAAAGAAGAACAGTATATACATCTATGATATGCCCATGCATAATTTTTCAGGGATATCACTATTGTTACATGTTAAATCTGAATACGACATTTTAACTTGTACAACTGGAGAGATTCCTGATGTTTATCATCTCCTTGTAACAACCATTTTATCATGTGCCAGAGGATGGGGGTATTGCTAGCAGCTGTGCTTTTGAAAAAAAAAAAAAAAACAAATCTACCCTTTTATCAGTATAAAAGACAGTTTTACTGCCCATACAGCAATGATGTTTACCATGATTTGCTCTTCTGCACTGTCTCATCTATACCATCAGAAAAGCAAAACAACAGTAACAATAAAAAATTATCAAATCCCACTAAAAATGAAAATGAGGATTAGCCTCATGTTACAGCAGCCTCTCTAATTCTCTCTATCTTTAATCATATTTTCTAAAGAATTACCAAATCTATGGTCCAGTATGGACATGGAAACCTCCCCATAAAATACTGGGTGTGCTCACTAATTCCTTTCCTTCTGTTTTGAATATAGGGACATGTTTATATTCCATATTTAACTGATTTCAATTTAGCAATCTGGAAAATCTTAGGATAAAATACTAATTTGAGTTAATGAGCCAATAAACTATTCATCTCTCCACAACTAAAAAGTGTGGGTTTTATAATCCTCTTCTGTAGATAGGGATGTTTTGTTAACTGAATATCCTCAGAGGGAGTATAACTCTACCCCTCTTTTGTCTTTTCGCCACATTAGGCTTTTTGGAAAGTTGATATAGCCATGTGTGAGGTCAAATGGCCTCTTCCTAATCTTTTCCTGCCTAACTCATAAAGAAGCTATGATATAGAATTGTAAAACAAGTAATTTGCTAAAACCATGGTGAAAGACCAATTATACATAGAAACAAGTGTGTCACTAAGAGCAGGGAAACATATAATTAGTGAAGAAAAGGTAAGAGATGCCTTAAAATACTATTTTTTCCTTGCTTTTGTCAATTTATCAGGAATGAACCAAGGACAGATTTTCCTTTGATCTTACAAGAATTACAATTCAATGAGTGATTAAACCTTCCTCTTCTCCTTCTGACATTTTTTTTCCATAATACGTATCTCCTTGAGGTCCTCCAGCTCCAGGTCAGCACATCTATTTTAACTACGGCTTTTCTAGAGACAGACTTCAACAACCTGCATAAAGGAAAAGGGAATGTAAATGAGAGTCACTCAAAAAATGAATACTGCATTTTTACTCCCAAGCTAAAATGATTCTTCGGTTTTGGTGGACATCTTGATGCAACCATTCCTGCCCAGCTGGATGCCATTAAGAATCACAAGAAGATTGCCATAGGGCATCCTGACAATGGTATTTAAAAACCCATTAAGACAAACCTTTAGTGCAACAGAGAGTTTATGGAATCAAATTAAAAACGAAAAAGGCCCACTTCCAAATTAAAAAGCAGAAAAGAGCTTATTTTAAAACTGTTCCAAAGAAATTTATAGGAGGCCATTTGGCTATTCTGCTGTGATTATTGTGCTTTTACAATTATGGACATCCAGAAAAAAAAAAAAAAAAAAAGCTTATTAACACGATCATGTAAAACAAATGTGTTGTTTATAAGATAAGAATAACATTAGAATTCAAAGAAAACATGCTCAGTGTGCTATTCCATGTACAAAAGACATGCATATGAAACTTTAATATTTAAATTACAAAAATACCAAGAAAGTTATAATTAATTAATAAGAATTGATTTCAATTAAAGATGATTATTCAGTAATTCTTTTTGTGAAACTATTACAGAAGCTGTGATCATATATTGCTGTAATGAGTTTCTTCATAGGCAAGCTATATTACACAGTTATTGGATATAAGACAAGTCATTAAAGCAGGGAAAGATGCAGTAGAGTCACAAAGACAAATTGTATGTGAATTTCTAGTACTGATATTTTGAGGTACAGGGACACCAACTTTTGGTTTTACCCATACCTAGTCTCTTTCTGTGTTCTTCCGATTTTTGTTGCTGTTGTTGTTGTTTGTTTGCTTGTTTTTCCAGATCAGGATCAGACCATTTTTTCCTCTTATAATGCTTTTATTGTAAAAGTATATTTACTATATATATAGTATATAAAACTATATACTATTACTATACATATATAGTATATAAAAGTATATAATACTTTTATTGTAAAGAATATTTAAAAAAAAATCCATTATTATTTCTTTAATAAACCACATTAAATTAAGTTGTGATTAAGACTAATGATAGTCAATAATACAAAACTGAATTGGCACTATTTGATATTACTGTTGGCAATGTCATTGAAATATATTTTAATTAAGTAAAACAGTTTAAATCCCATTCACAACAAGAAAATCCTTTGCTTTTAGCTATGTCTGTGTGTAAAAGTGAGGTGTGTATAGGCCTACTGATTTCAAAAGCTGCATAAATGGCTTTTCATTTTACCCAACTCATTAAGTACAGAAAAAAAGAAATCTGTTTCTTTATATCTAAAACTAAAGGATGGAAACTCTCTTGGATTAGCTTAAATTGTATATATATTTATATATATATATGGTATATGTTATGTCTCAGACATGAACTTTGGTTCTGTTAGACAAAAAGGATGTGGAAAAATATGAAATGTCAAATATTCATTTCACATGTTCAACAGACATTTGAATATTCTGTTCCAATATTTTCAAAGTGAAACTTAACTCTTTATCTCAAAGCATCCTTCTTGCAGAATTTTACTTCAGTTAAAAGAACGGCACAACATGAAAACACACCTATTTTAAATTACTGGTCAAATACACTCTTTCAGAGTATTGCCCTTCCCTTTCCTTCCCTTTCCCCCAGTTGATTTCTGTCCTGCTACAAAAAGCCTTTACACCTCCCTCCAAAAATATTTCCTAAATTTTCATGCTACCTATTTTTACTACAGACACTGGCCTAAAGAATTCCACATCTACTAAGGTCTCCAGCATGGTGAACTGGCAAATACAATTCTGAGGTTACAGACAAAGAAATAAAGAAAAGATGAGCTCTAAGTGTCTTTTTTATTTGCAATGACTTGCAGATTGGTTTATATTGTGCCTTACAGCATTCTAAAAAATGCTCCATTCCACAAGCTTGTATGTTGTTAGCATTTAAAAAAAAAAAGTTTTCATGAGTAAAGAACATCAGCAGTATTTGCCTATATAATAGAATAAAAAAATCCAGTATATCCCATTCAAACCTATAATTTACGAAAATAAGGCTTCACATTTGCTAGTTGTCTCCACATTTTCACTTATTAAGAGTTTATCTTTTATTATTTCAGCACTTCACTCTGTGTGTTCAAAGGCTATGTATAGCTTTCACAGTTGGAGACAAGAAGCAGCGAAGCATAGAGGGAAAGCAGGAGAGATTCTCACATGACTAACTCTGCTCTGCTTCTCATTTCATGTGAAACACCCCATGATAAGTAAGAGCTGCAAAACGTGCACATCCATATTCCGCTTTTGACAACATCAGTATTTTGATCAGCCAACAGGAAATTCAAATCCATTCAAGAAACTGGATCCCCAGTGACCTGTGGTAAGGTGTCAGCACGCCTGCTGTTTATTGGCAGGAGAGACTCAGCTGTGCAAATACAATATGGTGTTTTCAGCGAAACAAAAAAAAAAAGTGGTGGGGGGACAGACACTGTGCAAGGTCTAATTAGGTCTAAATCAGGGGGGCTTTTCCCATACATTTAAGGAGTATAATATCATACATTGATATTATATTAATGATGGCAGAGACATCAACTAACTTGATTCAAACCAAGAGATTTTGTGCCTCTGCACGTCTAGTTACACTGGCACTGGAAAATAAGAAATTCCCTTTGCTTTTACTTTGACCAGTTCCCCAGTAAACCATTACTTAATATTTTGTGTATAAGGAACACAATGAAGTTCTGAAGCTATTTATTTTCTTTTTAGAGTGTCAGCAAACATTCAGCCAAATCCAAAGCAGGTCTTATCTCATAGCAGAGAACATTCAGCAAAATACGGCTACTGCCCCAAAGAGTCTGTCATCTAATTTATCAAAAGATATAGCAAATGAGAAGGAAAACAGTAAGAGCAGCATTGTAAATGAAAATGAGAACTAATGATAAACACAGGTTAAAGTTAGAACCACTGACAATACTATAAATTATATCTCAGAAAGCAATAATTTGCTATGTACTAGGATATGCTTCAGCTATAAATAGGAAAATAATGAATGTCAAGCACTGTTTTTCATCTGCATAACTTCATTGTACATCTTTCTCTTAGAGACCACAGCTTGAGCACTGAAGCAGCAACCTCATCTTCCACCACAATGACTTTACACAGTCTAGTAAAAGAACAAATTTTCAGGGATAGTGAAGTAATAATGCAAATCTTCCTACATTTTTATAATGAAATATGACAAAGTCCACTGTATGTGGTGGAATTTCACTTACCATCCTTTGTGAGCTTCCTGGGAAGGAGACTATACAGTGAAAGACATATTGTATCTCATTTGAAAGAATCACTCAACCGTTCCTCACCTCTAGTGATCAGTCTTTCTTACTATTTGCATCCTAAGATCATTGACAACATAACAGGAATTTCCTAAATTCAGATCATTTTATATTTCTTGTATCTCACACCTACGTTAATATCACATTATTTTCTGATGTAGGTGAATTAAAGATACAGCTACATAACAAACAGTAGAGGAGTTAAAGGTGACACCTAGAGAAAACAGTCTGGACATTCAAGCAATTTACCAAATGGGCATCCACCATTTTTTGCAGATGGATTGGATGATATAAAAACTTGATAGCTAGCTGCATGTATGTATAGGTATCAGTAGTTCATTCACTACCTTATTCAGATTGGCATGGGTGGGGGGGATGCAGGAAGGACTAGAACTGAACTTTTCCATATCCTCTTGTACCATGAGGTCAGATCCTCTAGTAGTGTAAAGCAAAATAACTAACTCCCTTGATGGCTACAACATAAAGCCATTCTATCCAGAACAAGAACTTGGCCTGATATTCTCATTAATGCTCTAGATTCAGAGCCACAGTCCCTCCCAATTTCTGGTCATTAGGAGATTCTTACTGTTCTCTGAAAATCACTGATTGGTTAATTAGACTGAAACTGGAGGAGCACTGTGTCTAGCACTATCAAGGCCAAGTCTGACCTTGATGCTTTTGTAGTTTCTTCAGAAAAGGTAGTGGGAGACAAGTACCCATGACAATGATCACCTGTTTTCCAAGAAGGATGGTTCTTTTGGGTGCAAGCCAGGCCCAAGGCTCTGCTGACTTTCATCTGCAGTTCTTTATGTGGAAAAATGTCTTATGGGAAATGAACAACGGTTATAGAAAAATTAGAAAAATACTTAAGGTGACCAAGTCCTCCAACTCACCTAGTAAAATTCAGTTATAAAAAGTTATTGAGTTTAGAATGATGACCCCAATGGATAACTTTTCATAACTCATTCCTGAACAATGCTCCCTAATACTAGCATTTTTTTCAGAGGCTTCAGTCATGAATATATTCCTTAGTTTTGTTTTGATAATAAAAAAATACGCTGGCAATTAAAATTTATTAATCATATGTTAGACAATCAGTTTTTAAACATTGTTCATATCCTATATAGACCAAAGGGAAGTGAGCTGAATAATAAATTACGGCATTAAGTAGCCAACAGCAGTCTAACCTAGTTCTATGACTAAACCATGTATTAAATTACTGTAGTCTAAATTAGTGACTTTAGTGCAGTTATAACAAATATTTTCTGGTGTATTCTCTTGTTTTATCTTCTTAACATGTAGTTCGCATATGTAAAGTTATCTGGTAAAGACAAGTAAATCTAAAGTCTACTATTGTGCTTACAATTGGGCATCCTCAGAAGACTTGTTTTCCATGCCTGAAAATAAGTTCAGTTCAACAGTGCTTCCTACAAGATGACAGTAACATTTCTTTTACTAAATGGTGATTAAATGACATCTCCTTGTTGCTTGTCCAGTAATCCATTTTCAGGATGGTTGTTCTGGAGTTCTTTTTATTTTAATTTCCATAGAAATCTTTCAGGAGTCAAGACTTAGTGATAAAATTATTTTAGCAAAGATAATCGTTTCTAGTCAGTGATAGAGAGGTCGTGAAATTACCAGCTGTATAGTGTTGTTCTGATTCCTGAGGGCTTAGCCTTTTCCCTAATATCTGTAACATTTAGTATAGCACTGAACTCTTAGAATCACAACATCTCTTTCCTAAGGTTGTTTTCATATCTGTTAATTATTAATCATTCAGACTCTCATATGTCCCTTTCTCCTTCACCTGTTCAACACACACATCACATTTTCTGTTCCAGTTTTGCTTCATCCTCCACATTTTCCTGGTTTTCTCATATTTCTGACTGCTTACTCTTTTCTTTTATACAGCTCTAGTCATTTGCTGAACCACATTGACTGAACACAGACTATCAACTTAAACCTCTCCTCCTCTAAGCTGATTTCAATCAGTTTTCTTCCACTTGGCCTACAGTCTAATTTTTTTTTCAAGTCTAATTTCAGCTTTAATATTACTGTCTCAGCAAAAACAACTAAGTGTATTGCTGAAAGGGAATAAGGAGCAAATCTGTAGAAACTGTGAAAGGTAGAAGAGTACTTTTGCAGCTGAGGATTGATTCTTCTTTAGTTTGTAACATGTCTCTGCAGGAAATATGAGAAAATAGCCTATCTTAGCCAGAGTTAATTACTTTTTTTTTTTTTTCCTGTTTTCCTGTCCTACCTGACAAAATGAGAAAGGATAGCCGGAGGATGGAAGTAAACATATTGTTTAAGACAGTAAAAATCTAATGGATTACTCTTCCAGCAAAAGAACGAAAGATCACACAGCTGATGTAGACATTAAAAGTTACTGTTGTGTTGTTGACAGAGAGTATTACCCTCTTTGAAAAACATTGACTACCAAGATAAGAGAAATAAAACTACTTTGGGCTACTTGCCTTTCTGATGTTTTGTGAAACTTCTTTCTAACTGGCACAGGCAAACCCTAGACTTTTCTATGCAGGAAGGACTGTATATCTTCTTTCACCTATACTTGCTCCACTGAGCATTTGACCTTGGAGTTCATCATGGTATTCTGCAGCACAGTGACACAGAAGCCTTGCTTTGCACATTCAGGCTTCACACCACAATGCTTTTTGGGTTCGTTCCTCTATTGGGTGGAAAGATGAATAAGTAAGGAGGAAGAACAAACAAATAAGTAATGATGAAAAAAGAATCTGTCACGATTACAGATAAATTGAGGCCTTACAGGATTAGCAGAACAAAACGTGTACTTTAAAAAGTTGCTGGAAAAAGACAGAACCACTGAAGAATTGAGTTGAGATGGGAGAACTACAGACAAAGCAAAGAGTATGGTTGTATCTGGTACTCTAGCAAGACAGAGTAAATTGTCAGCAAAGGAGATGGGTGGGAAAGGCTGCAAGGATTCCCTGAAAAAGAAGGTGATAGAAAGATTGCATGCAAGAGATCTGAAGAGGAAGAAATATAGGAAATCACTGGTGTGTACAGCCAACCTGGTACTGAGAAGCAAAAAGCCTGTACCTTTCAATACGATGTATGTGTTTACTAAAAGGCTGGGACCTTCAATCACATTCTATGTGAATATACCAATGACATAATTGGTTTATTTTTGCAAAATGGATATACAATTACGCATGAAATTTAGTGGTCTGGTTTCCGGAGAAATGATTTTATTTGATTCTATAATGTAATTAGATCAATCTAATTGATTGACGCAGGTATAAATTCCCTTTCCCCTTTTAATATTTGTACATTCATTTGTGGAATCAGTATATGCAGCAGGCTTTTCTCCAAAGGCAAAGTAAAATTATTAAAAAGACTAAGCTGCCATAGCCTGGGAGGACTATTGGAAACCACAGAAAACTAAACAAACATCACGGTTTATTCATTGTGGTCAAACCTGCAGGCATGAAAACTGTATTAAAGTGTATTCATAATTTTTGATTTCCTGACTATCTGTCAATACATTAAAAATCTCAACATACAGCTTATCTTTCTTCCAGGAGAGCAGGTACATAGATACATATAGTGGAAGAGTGTGCATATAAATATATAACTTCTTTTAAGTATTAGCCAGGAAAAACAGTTTTGGAAAAGACAAGGTTTTTGTGACAAAACAAAATTTGCACAAAATGATTTTGGTTTGAATTTGTTTAAGAGTTTTATATGCCCTGAAGTTCAAAAATACAATCAAAGCAACTAACTTCAGCTCTGAAAAATGTCCATTATTTTGTGACTTGCTCCAACAGTAAAAGAAATGCCTTTCCTTTTACCTTTCTGACTACTCTTTGTTCCCCATTCTCCATCTTGTGTCAAGAAGAGAAAATGACTGGGGTACAGCAGGCAGGAAAGCAATGCTTTATGTTTTCACTGCAGAATACTATATGTAATTTCTGGGGTCTCTTTCATCACCAAAGGATTGTACTTAGAGATCTTGACAACACTGCAGCCTTTTTTTCTTCTGTCAAGCACATCCGAGTTATCAAAAGGAAAAAAAAAAAAAAAAGATTTGAGATTATATCTGTCTGAAAAGTAAAATTAAAGCCTCATATAGAAGCAGATGCTATGGCATTATAAATTCCAACTGTACACTGCGCTATGCATGGTCAGCTGAAGCAGGAAAACTGCTTATTTCAATGTAACACATTGGTCTTCGATGCAGTGTCCCAGCATTGCAACATCTGGTTCTCCTCCTCTGTCTGCACTATTTGCTATAGCCACCTCATACGCCTACTTATTGACATTCTCTGTTCTCTGGAAGTAGCTTTTGCTGAGGGAATATGCATCTTTTTCTGTTTGTTTGCAGGCACTGTACACTTCATAACCACAGTTTCCCCCCAGCACAATTCAATTTTCTCAAATAACCTTAGTGCTTGAACTACCAGTTACTGTAGAGATCATTTTTACTGTTTATTGAAAAAAAAAATAAAGTTGACATTAAACTATAATATTTTGAGCAAGTGTTACATTGGGGAAAAACTCTACATATGAAAGCATGTAGGAAATAGAGTTTCCCCATTGTTTTCAATAGTCATGAGGAAGTGATTCTGCTATTTTTTTCTACTGCAGCTACATACAGTAAAGAACATTATATATAATCCTGCACAACCGATATTTAAAAATTTGAATTCCACCCATGCCTGGATAAGCGTAATGGATTTTTTCCCAATCATATTATGATCTTAAATAGGAATTTGAAGCAAACAATATATAAATAAGACAAGGAATATCACATATTCATTTGTCTTGAAATTTCTCATCATTTTGTTTACAATCACACAATATTTCTAAAGATTATCAAGTATAGACGTTGTAACCTGGAAAATAAATAGTACAAAAAGCTTTCACATTAATAATTGGATTCATTAGTCCTGCACATAATGCTTGTGCCAAGCAGTAGGTTGGGTTACTGTTTTAATGGTTGAAAATTACATCTCTCTGTCCAATCTACTCTTCCTAAAATCACAGAATCATTTAGGTTGGAAAAAAACTCTAAGATCATCAAGTCCAACCGTTAATCTAGCACTGCCAAGTCTATCACTAAACCATGTCCCTAAGTACCACATCTATATGTCTTCTGAATATTTCCAGGGATGGTGACCCAGCAACTTCCCTGGGCAGCCTGTTCTAACACTTCACAACCCTTTCAGTGAAGAAACTTTTCCTAATATCCAACCTAAACCTCAACTGGCACATCTTAAGCCCATTCCCTCTTGTCTTATTACTTCATGGTTGGGAAAAGAGACTGATCCCCACCTTGCTACAGCCTCCTTTAAGGTACCTGTAGAGAGCGATAAGGTCACCCCTGAGCCTCCTCTTCTCCAGGCTAAACAATCCCAGCTCCCTCAGCCACTCCTTGTAGGACTTGTTCTCCAGACCCCTCACCAGCTTCATTGCTCTTCTTTGGACACGCTCCAGCACCTCTATGTCCCTCCTGTAGTGAGGGGCCCAAAACTGAACACAGTNAGCCACTCATCCCCCAGCCTGTAGCTCTGCCTGGGGTTGTTGTGCCCCAAGTGCAGGACCCGGCACTTGGCCTTGTTAAACTTCATGCAGTTGGCCTCAGCCCACCAGTCCAGCCTATCCAGATCTTCCTGCAGAGCATTCCTACTCTCGAGCAGATCAACGCTCCTGCCCAACTTGGTGTCATCTGCAAACTTATGAGGGTGCTGTTAAGGGGAACACCTCCTCCATCAGCTCCAGCCCAGGAACCCCTCCTGCCTAGTTGCTGGAGCCTAGCCTGAGGACCAGGGGTCTTGTCCTGGCTGAGAGATGTGGCAGCTGCTGGTTCCTTGTCTACAGGTTCAGCCAGCACTGACGCTGAGCACATATCCAGTGGCCCCATACCCACTCAAGCCAGTCACCTCCACTGTTTGGCACTCAGATCTCTCAGCACTTACACACAGGATAGGGAGTAAAATTATGCAGACAGATAGTTAAGAAAGGATTTAACAATAAAGCAGGACAGATTGCAGTTATCTGGCACAGGGCTTGGTCAGAAAAGTGCACTGACCGGCCCCATTTTACACAAAACCAGTCCCTTTTATCTCCCTTTCTGTCTACTCCTCCTTTGTTCCATATGCAATTCCCTTCCTCTGCACTTTCCATCATCAGTTTGCATAATCACATTGACCCCACCATCACCATATTGAACACTCAGGCTTGTATCCTTATCATTGGCAAAGTCCTGGTTTGCCTGCATTTTCTTAATAGCCTATCAATTTACTGTGACTGACAAGGTTTGTTTCCTGATTTTGTCTCTGTTAGGTTTGCTTTGCCAGTCAGGTTTGTGTCTCTGTATACTTTGTCTATGACTTCCCCCTTTTGTTTTAGTATCCCATTTGACAAGGTTATCAATCAGATAATCTTACTGAAAGAAACATTTCTACATCCCACCCATAGCAAGGGGATAAAAGGCCTGTCTTGTGCTTGCAATGTCACTGTCCTCTGTTATCTATGCATCATATCAAAGGAAATGTTGCCCAGTTCAAATACAGAGAATCAAAATTTTGATCCTGGAGGGGGAACACATGTAAATGGGAGCTATGGGAAGAAATCCTGAGAATGATAAAGGAAGTGGGCAGGGAACTGGTGAGTAAGAACCAAGGTAGGCTGTGGGGGAATGAAGCTGAAATTCAGATGAGGGTGAAGCAAGGGAATGGCAAAGTCAGTACATGGTACCTTTAACCTTCTAATTATGGCGAGAATCCCTCCAGATACACCAGTGAAACCTGATACTCCTGTGTCCTCCATCAGCACTGAGGATGTGCGAACCCTTCCAACAACACACATTGTTCACAACTGCCTAAGAATCAATACACCCGGAGAATGAAACCCCCTGGCATTGCATCCTGCTCTGCTAGCTCAAAGGCCAGAGGTCTCTGCTGCGAAATAAGACTTCAGTACCGTTGGTGAGCTGGGTAGTGGTTATGAGACATGGTGGGAAGCTCTTCTGTTCCTTCTTTGAAAATGTGTCAAAAATGTATATATATATATATATACACTGATTGTTATTTGATATTAATGTAATCAATAAATATAAATATAATAAACCCTTCCATCCCAACCATAGTTACAACCTTATTTAAAAATTTATATAAAATCAAAATTTCAAAATTAAAGCAAGAGAAAAATTGATAGTAGATAATGTCTACTATTAAACTTCAATCTCATTGTACTTATCTGCTATTAAACTACTTGCTGTCATCATTTAATCTTCCCTTTTTTATTTCAGGAAATCAATCTTATACTCTCATGGTACTCTCTCATCAGTACTCTTATACTAACATTGTATAGTTATATATGCTCCTTATACAATCTGTTTACTTCTTGTTGAATATACAGCGAATGGATGAAGGAGCTTCAGAAACAAAAATAAGGCAGCTTTATCTGCACTACAGATCTGGATTAGATGCTAGCCTTTTCCTTAGAGGCCCTGTGGAAATGATTTATTCCATACTTTATAATGACTTTTTAAAGGCTTTCTTTTCCTACTTCTTAAATCTTTGTTTTCTATTTTTCTTCCACTACAGATCCTGAGCCAAATTCCTGAGTATTCAAAACAGAGAATTTACCAGAGCCCATAGCCTGAATGTGTATAGATTTAAACACTGCCAAGCAGACTGAAGAATAAGAGGTTACAGACACCCAAAATTGGGCACCCAAAGCTAGTGAGTACATTTAAGCTTAATTTCTCTGCATGGCCATTACCCATCTGTAAAATGGAGATAATAAAATCCCTTAACCTAATGAGGATTTTGTGAATATAAAGTAAAGCCTGACACTATATTAATGAGTTCCATTTAAAAAATAGCATAGAAAAATCAATAATTTCTGCTTAAAGAGTGTGGTCTGAATAGTTTGAAGTCAATAAGGCATGTCCACACACTGAACAAGGGCAAGAGAACAAAATACTGGCTATTCCTCATTAAGGAAGTACCATCCCTGACAGAATGAGTCAGAGATCCCATGTAAAAAAAAATCTGTGATGATGTAATTGAAGACCATTATAATCCATATGCCCAAGGGATCCAAATGGAGGTTGTGCGGGCTACTTTAATTTTAACGTTTTTTAATTTGAGTGCTTGACTTAGTCACCTTAGTAATTTTTTTAATATAATTTTCTGGATATAATAATAATTACTTGAGTAGGAAGAGAAATTAAAGTTACGCAAGATTTTACATGTGACCTGAAAAGTAATGAACCCTAGACAACAATAAAGAGAGCCTTGAAGCTGGCAGACGTTTCAGAGACATGGAGTAGACACAGAGGAGACAGTGCAATTGCAATGAGAAGATAAGCACAGAGACAAGTATAACGCTAAGAGCTTTTCAGTCATCTGACTTCTAAGCTTTTACAACAATGACAAATGAAATATTCAGAAATTTTTATTTTCCAGCCACATCACATTCACACAGACTCCTGAAGCTACACCAAAAAGTAGAATTAAAGCCCACTCATGCCCCATAGTTTTCTATAAACAAAGTATTTTCCGACAAGGCTCTTTCTGAAGCAGGAACAATTACAGTTCATCACCAGTTTTTGTTACCTGGTAAAAATCACAAGACATTAAAAAAGCTTTTGCTTGTGACTCAGAGTGCTACTGAACAGTCTTCCTGATGACTAAATCTTATAGAGAAGCTTTCATGAGCTCATGATTAATATCAGATATTTTGTTTTAATAAATTGTAGACTCTTCTGACTCACCACAAAAAAAAGAAGGTAGAAAGGGGGATCAGCATCCTTTCAATAGCTGTTATCTTTCTAATAACATAAAAAGACAAAATACTTTATTCTAAAAAGCATCTCACCATACTTTTACAAGGTAAAATACTATTGCAGGACAATAAATGAAAAACACAGTTATATTCTGTCTGTGTTGTTTGAAGTTCGGGTGCGGCTTTGAAAAGAAGCAGATATATTTAACAGAGGAGCATCAAAAATATTTCTCAAAAGTGTCTGGTATTTACAATACTTGCTATGTTTCTAGCACCTTCAAATGCCAACAGTATATTGTTGTTGTTTTTTTTCCCCTCCATTTGTTTTAGAACTTTACAGCATATAATAATTAAGGATCAAGCCTAATGCTGATTCCTGGCACATCATTGCTATCTCCAGACAAACAGAGTAGAAACACAGCTTAGAAAACAAATGTCCATGCCACATTTATTCTCCAAGCGAAGTCAGCACATGACTGTGCGAACATTTGTGCCATGACTAAGGCAGTGGTGCTGCACATGACATGAGGAGAAACCTGTACTCCTGTACTCCCTTTTGAAGTGTATAAAAAACATTCATACCAGCTCTCTTTCCCCTTTGTTCCCCTATTCCCCCACCCCAAAAAGCAACTCAGAAAAGGACTGTTTCTTTTGGATGTATCACCTACTTGTACCACCTTGGAAGCCTCACAAAAGCATAGTCCGAGAATTACAGTACCATGGAAAAAGGCCATTACATGAATCACTATGATTCATTCTTTATGAATTCTCTGCACTAATGTAAACACAGATTCTTGTATGGTAAACAGTACCCTCAGCAGGAAATCAGCAGCGTTACTAGAAATGTTATAAAATAAAAGTCATGAACTTGTTGGGTCTTGCAGAAGGAGAATCCAGATTTGAAATAGGGTGAACTCAGTCAGCCAGGCACAAATATAATGCCAGGAAGCAGCTAAAATGTAATGTTGATCCTTGAATTAACTTTCATTCGTGATGTGTGCCCCCTAAAAGTTCTGTACCTAAGACTGGGACCTACATTAGCAGATACCGCTGAGGTAGGAGGATTCCCTAAACAAACTGACAGTTTTTTTTTACTCTGAAGAGAATATTACCTTAGTTATACCTTTCATATCTTTGATTATCATCTTTTTCAAGGATGATACACATCTAATTCTTACTGGTAACAAAAAATCATTCAGTTATACTTATGTCAAATTTCATCAACAAACTTTATCTTAGCATGATTATAGTATTAGAACTTAATTTTGCACTTGTTAGCCAAAATTAATTCTAGCAAGTAAAATATGTACTACTGTATCAAAAGTATAATTCCTCATTTTTCACCATCAAATAAATAAAGGTACTACATCCTCTTTAAATGTATGCATTATTCAATTGACATGTCAAGCTAACTACTTGAATCTCTCTATATTTTGCTAGAAAATAAAGAAAATTATACAGGGCCACTAAGTAGCAAGAGAGAGATCTGAAAAATAACAATGGGATTCAAACAGGAATGCAAATGAGCAAAGCTAATTACATGATGGCATGTGTGCTTTCAAAGATCCTGTGTACATGAAAAAATACAATTATGTAATGACTAAATAGTCCAAATGGAGCTGCTTAAGGCATAGGTCTAAATGTGTCTTTTCCATCATATGACTATATGTACAGCTTAAATAACGGTATTGTTACCGGCACAAACTATCTTGCTAAGACAGGCCATGTTTCTCCTCTTTCGGATGGCTGGTAGGGTCTGGGTGACTGGACTACAGAAGACGACCAAAAGCATCTCAAGAACAATTTCATTTTTTGTTTTCCTGACCACTTCTGGTCCCTAAAATGGGGTAACTTAAGAGCCATATAGGCTTTTTAGTTCCTTTGCTGTGCTTGGATAACAAAAAGGACCACTGGTCAAAAAAGCAGGAAAAGGATACCAGTTAAACTAGCATGTAATATTTTTGTTTATTTCTAATTTCATGTGGTTTGTTCAAACATTATGGAATATAACTACATATTTTAAACCACAGAAGATCAGGTACTATGTGAAAAGAGCTGTTGCAAGTGAAGATAGTTAAGAATGAGAGTGCGAAACAAAAACCTCAACAACTGCATGCACAATTTCAGGACTAGTGTAGTGACTCATAACTGCATAATAGAGCATGTCATGTTGGCCCATCCACTCAGTTCCATGCTTTAATTTTGGTTTCCATTTTGAAGACCTTTTAAAGATCATTTCATTTTCAAAACAAGACTAGCTAGCTAACAATCAATTATATATTTTGTATGTTGCTTTTTACCAGAGTTTTGGATTTTCTTGATAGATTTTTTTTTTTTTCCTGTGTGGCAGAGCAGGTAATCAATTAAAGCATTTGTTTCATCTGTACTTAACAGCACCAAAAAGATTGTTTTGCAGCTTCATTCTAAAAATGTCAGAGAAAGACATTTGAAAAACATTACCTGAAGTGTTATTATACAGGCTGCCAAGAGATTAATATATTGTCAAGGCAGTAGGCTACACTGTTGATTGTTTTTTTTTTTTCCGAACCTTAAGAGAGTTTGATGGCATATTCTTTCCCAAACACTAATATTTAGAACAATTATTCCATTATTTGTTATAATCCTATTAAATTTAGAAAGGATCTTTTCTTATTAGGTATGGTGATCCATCCTTTGTACAACAAACATCAGTGAAACAGGGAAAAATTAATATCACTATCATGACACTTTAATTTTGCCATCTGCATCATATTTCTCTAAGATTCTTTTACAGTGTGTAAGCATAAGCTGGTATGTTTGTTTCAAAAAATTTTGCTTGTGTGTTTAGCAAAAAGCCTGTCCAAAGTTTATTCTTCTTTTTCTGTTTCCTTATTCATAATTTTTTCCAGTGACATAAATAAATTCCTCAAATTACTATTTAATTCATTGTCATAAAATTATCTTATACTGTTTCATCTTATGTTACTTATCTCAAGATAGATAATTTGTCATGAAAGCGTAGTCAGGAACAGAATACTACCACAGCACTGTTCTATGGCTCCATCTGAAGAGCTATGAACATTATCATGACAGCAGTTGAACTAGAAAAACAAACAAACAAACAAAACCAATCTTTAGTTTTGTCCCCCACTTTTTAATTTATATTATAAGTATTTGCAACTCTATAGTTAGAATATTAGCTTATGGTAACCACTATAAAAATCATGATTTATACATGCAACAAATTGCACCTGAGTAATGGACTGGACTTGTTGGACTCTTCAGAAGCATCTTTCAGAAAGCTATCAGTGAATTGATATTTATACCCTATATCTGATAGTATCATTATTAAGAAAAAGAGTGAAAAGTATCTCCCACTAATAGGTATCACAGAATCATAGAATGGCTTGGGTTGGAAGGGACCTTAAAGATCATCTAGTTCCAACCTCCCTGCCATGGACAGGAATGCCTCCCACGAGATCAGGTTGCCCAGGGGCCCATCCAACCTGACCTGCCATATTTATGCTGATTCAAATTTTATTTTTTTTTCTGTAAAAAATGGATGTAAATAGCTGAACACATTGACACAGCAGTAGAAGAATGTTATTTACTTAATTTTCAAATGTAAATGTAATGACCAAATGATACTGGATTCAATGACACAATACGGAATTTTTTCATCTGAAGTGACACAACTACAATAAAAATGTCAATGATGGGAATATTTCCTAAAAGAGTTATAAAATATCTCTTTGAAATTTACTTAGTGTAATATTATTACTTAAATATGAGAAGAAACTTCTTCACGGTGAGGGTGATGGAGCACTGGAACAGGTTGCCCAGGGAGGTTGTGGAGTCTCCTTCTCTGGAGACATTCAAAACCCACCTGGACGCGTTCCTGTGTGACCTGGTCTAGGTGTTCCTGCTCTGGCAGGGAGATTGGACTAGATGATCTTTCAAGGTCCCTTCCAATCCCTAACATTCTGTGATTCTGTGATTATTATGTATACATTTAAATCAAAATATATATGCATCTACCAGAAGAGCCCTTCAAAGAATCAAAGCTTGATTATTTCTTTTTAGTAGTTTAGGAAGAAGGCATCAAAGAAAAGCTAAGTCCTCATCTTCTGAAGTATTCCAGTAGCTAATTTTTAAGAATTCTGACAACAAGGGTAGTTTTTAGTAAAGACTGGAAGAAAACCTTGTAATTATCCTCTTCTAGTTCCTAAACAAGATAAATATCTACCTTTTTTAGACCCAGTAATCCAAAAGCAGATAAAATTCAGTATCACAAACAAGATTAAAATGTAACTCCTAGCCTTTAAGACCATAATATAAGGAGATTCCCACCACATAAGGAGACTACGTCATCTCATTAACTATAGCAAGAAGTCTATTATCAGCATTTTAAGGATTTAGAATTTCCATGTCCAAATGACTGGTTAATAACAGTACTTAGAGATTACATTAACTGAAAATACAACAGTTTAGCCTTCTGCTAATGCAGGGAGAGGAAAGGACACCATGATCTACAGGATTATGGACTGATTATAAATCAATTTAAAATCTTGGTTCTGAGACTTTCATGAGAAATTGTGTAACCTTCGTTCATTTTTTTTTTTTCATATGATTATTATTTTACCAAGAGAATTTTTTTTTGAATAACCATCAGCAGTATAGATCCCCTTTTTAGCCTTTCCTTCTTGTGAAAATTAATGTGAACCTTTGGATAAATTTCTTCAACAATTTCCTCTTAACTAACAAGTAGATATCATGTGACTAATGTCTTTACAACATCACATTTTACAATTACAAGAGTACTTCCCCCTCAGCAAAAACTCAGGCTGGTGTCTAAAACCTTGATGTTCATCAGACTCTGGGATAAAGACCTTCACATTAGTGCATCTACATGAAAACTCACATATCATTAAGCAACTAAATGGACTATTTCTAACACTTTGCATTTAATCATGAACAACATGTTTTTCCTAAGCCTTGACTGTTTGGATACCTGTCTTTATACAGTTTTCAGTAGTCACAATTTTGAAGAAATATCTAAATGTATTTCACAAATGAATCTTGCATATTTATTATGCACCTTTATAAAGCAAGTTAACAATCTTGGGTGCCTGAGTATTTTTAATATTTGTTTTCAACAATACTGTGTATGAATCATGTACCAAAACAAAAACAAAAGAAACAAACAAAAACATGGACACAAAAAGTGAAAGGAGATAATAGTTGGAGGAGGCAGAGTGGGATGGCTCTAAACAGAAGCCATACAGATTCATGTCAGTGCTTTGTCTGGAAATTCATGACATATCTTTTCTTGGGAGAGTCCTTTACCAAGACATGGTGAAATAATTAAATAAATAAACAAGCAAACAAATAAATAAATAAATTCACTCATAAAGTATATAACCATATAACCTGTTATCTTCTCTTAAAAGATAATGCAGTAGTTTTAACTCAGTTTCTTCTTGTTATTCCTTGCTAGCTCTTACTTATAACCTTGTATTTGTTTGTTTGTTTTCCCAGGTGCTGGCAAACAGTTTCTTTGCTCTCATAAATTAAGTTTTATTGACAGGACTATAATTTTCTTGCTGTTCCTTTCCAAAGTAAAAGATACCTTTAAAAGAAAAATATTTTTTTTTCCCAGTTTTCTGGAACCTTTCCTGCTATGTTTGAGTGATAAACAGACAACCTCTGAGACAGTTTCAATAATGCTTTGAAAATCTTTGAATCAAATTTATCTGATTTAGTCCATTAAACACACAAGTTGTTCAAGTATCTGAATCCATCTCTCTTTAGTCTTATAAAAAATATTTGTTGGTGATACTAATTGTGCTACTCATATTGCAAATGCCCAACTGTGTTATTTGGAGAAGACTGAATGAGAAAATATGTACTAGTTTTGTTGTCCTTATCATTCAGAGAGCTTTACTGGACCACTAAGCAGCAAATCAACACTTTCTTTAGTTTGCCTTTTACTGCTAATGCACTCACAGAATTATTTATTATCTTTTTTGTGCCCTGGTAGTATATTTCATTTAGTGCTTTGGTTGTACTTTGACTTTGTCCGTGCATGCTCTTAAGACAGAGAGAATTCCTATATCGAGAAGACTTTTATTATCTCTATAAGGTCTGCTTGCATTTAGGTGGTAGCTGTAAATTGCTGTAAATAAGGTGGGACAGGAAACAGGGAAATTGTCTCTACCATCACATTAACTTATCTTATCCTCTGAAACAAAATGACTGTATACAAGCACCTTAATGCTAGTGGTTCTTGGCCCATCCAAAATCCAACCTCTGCAATAGACATAATTTGTGACAATGGTAACCGGCCCAAGCTAAAATTACGGCTAAACAGCAATTTAGCTGTTTTAAGTTTATGTAGGTCACCATATGCAAGTGTTCTGGACTATGCACCCTCTCAGTTTGTTAGGGCAGAAATAAGTAGTTACTTTCTTATAAGGATGCTTATTATTACAGTATTTTAGGTGAAGAAAATCAGAATCTTGAGACTGAGATCACTGACATTATTATTTTAACTTACCAGGTATTACACTTTATAAGAAGAAAAAAAAGAAGGAAAAAGTACCACTCACCATTCTGAAGGCTTCTGATTATGCATTGTATTAGTAGATCTGTACTGCTAGATTACAGGATTTTTGAGACTCATTCTTGAAAAGCAAGGACCTCTTAAGGAAAAGAAAAAATTACACATTTAACTTCAGACGATTCCTACATATCAAGAAATGTGACTATTGTAACACCCTTCTGTTTTGCTTTTCTGTCATTTTCTGGAATTAGCACTACAGCTAGAAAATAAGTAAATAAATAAAATAACAGAAAGAAAAAGCATAAGGATGCAAACTCTTACTTCCAAAGTACGGCAACCCCATAATTGTCACTAGATTTCCACCAGAAATTGTTAAAAGCAAGCTCAGTAAGCTGAGCAGCTTGATATCTACCTCATTTCTAAGTCTCAACAGGGTTTGAAAACCAAGTTACCTACAGTTCGAACCATTAAACATACATAGAGAGTATATTTAACCTCTCCCATTCCAGATTCTTCCTACACCCTTGTCCCTCTTCTATAAAGCCAGAATTTCAGAATATGTTCAAAATCAATCTTGAGGGAATACTCAAGCCTATGACAGGGAGATTTTTCTTTTTCTTCTTCTTTTTTTTATTCCAGGGAGAAAAGAAAGAAAACAGATATATAAAATATATTATATAAATATACATATATATTTCTTGTATTAGGCCAAAGGAATCTTACAGTGGTGATTTCCAAAGTGGGATAACCACCTTTGCATGTTCAGGAATGAATATTGTCTTTTGAGAGTGTTTTGCTGTCTCTTCCTCATGACTAACTTCAAAGGCTCTCTAGTAAGCTGCTGATTTCTGTGAACTCTGTTTAAATTTCCTGTGTAGTGGATAGAGGAATATGGGCACCAAAAATATAAATTTTAGAAGACACTTGTGCACTTGAAATTAAATTTTGTAATGCTGTTTCATTGTCATTGTCCTTTGTGTGAACCTAGTCCATGGCACCTAAATACTTGATTTGCATAGAAAAAGGTTTATACATGTAAAAAAGTGCATGCACGAATTGAGACAATCTTGAAATTGTCTCAGAATTGCTCTGTATCCATAGACGTTAGACTCAGACAAAGAAAGTGGCTGTAGGAAAGAATGACAGCATATGCTCCAAGTGCATCAAGAAAGGAAGACATAAAGATGCTAAAGGAAGAGAACTAAGTTAAAAAGAAAAGGCGTTAAAAAAATAAAAACATACAATTGAAAGGGAAGAAAAAGTTTTAATAAGTTAGGCAAACTAGATTGAAAATGGTGTTAATTATGCCTAGCATCATAAATGGCAATTAAAAAAGCAGAAACAGTGGATGCAATATAGTTGTTTTCAGTTGTTAGTGTAGCAGAAACTGCAGCACATCCCATCATCTAAGAACAATTACCAGCTGTTGCCATGAGGGAAATCATCCTTTCTTCACTATCCTACTGTACAAAACCTACGTCCAAAACAACCGGCTGTGATTAAGAGGGTGAATAGAACACAGAATACATGAGTTCCAGTTTTTATTCTTTCTCACTGTTCTGCGATCAGAATCCCACCCCTTCTTTTTCTTTCTCCGACACCTTTCTCAACCATTTCTTCCCTAAACTCCTGTTTCATCCCATCTGCCTTGCTACTGTGATTAAATATTACTCTAAAATGCTCTAGACTGATTATTTAAAAGAATTATACATAGGAGAAAATAAACAAAATAGATTACCTTTTGAAAATTGGTTTATGTCAGGCAAAACTATATCTCTACTCACTGGAAAAAAATAAAAATGGAGAGGGCAGTCTGTAGCAGAGGATAATCTACATTCTGGAGCTGACATGGACCTCAACGAGAGTAAAAACTTTATTTTCTCCTAGTTTTAATAAATGAAAGTCCTTTTGAGCATCTATGATGGCATTTGAACCATTACTCAGCAAGATATAGAATAGCTAAACAACACAGGGCAGGAAGTCACTGATATAATCAGCTCCATTAATACCATGATGATTTGACATTAAATGCAATTAAGAGAGGACATTTTTATGTTGTTTCTTTTTTGGTGTTATTGTTAGTTTAATAATCTCATCTTTGATAGGCATGTTTACTCATACAGATTTTCTGTCTCTGTGCTACTGAATGGGAATCTGACATTCAGACACAGATCCAGCCTCCTGCATTTTGATCTAATGGAGACAAACCTGATATAGCTAAACAGTAGGCTGCCAGCAGCTCTTTCAGAGCAATTTATGATTTCACGCGGCATTATCTTAAAGAAAATACATTTGTATTCTTTTATGACATCTACCTTTATATATATATATATATACACACACACATATCTATACACATGTAGATGTATTTGTGGCTTAGCAGACAATGGCTGCAAACAAGTTGTTTAAATAGAAGGGACTGTGAAGATTTAAATAAATGTTTGAGAGATTTACAGCTAGGCAAAAACATGAAAAAAAAATACAATAAAAACTTTCCCAAAATAATCACTCACAAAAATAGGCTTGAGAAGACTACTGTTGAACCAAGACACACATACTTTTTTATTTATTTTAATAAGTAAAAGAAACTTTGTCCAGGAATTATACCTGCTACTTTTTTGCATTTTATTCATACTAAATGTTAACAACTCTTATGGGTAATAATGCATATAACAAATATCAGCTACAGGATGTAGCTGAAAAAAATAAAAGAGGAATATGTATAAATACATACAGAAAAAAAAAAAAAGTGAATCAGATTGGACACTATGGAAAGAAAAGTTCTTTGAAATAAAGAATAAACCTGGGAGACAGAAGAAATAGGTTGACTGTCTGGGGACCTTTAAGTACAACAAAACTCACTGAGAGATTAAACTCTGAATCTGAGACCAGCAAGAGTCAGTCTGTTCCTAAAAAAGCAATTTAGAGCATTCTGATTGCTCTGAGAGGAATTAGTCAGGCAGCCAGGGATTTTCAGAGCATAGCTATGGGCTTGGGCAATGATGTAAAGCTGGCTATATTGCCTCTGCAGCACCTACATATTCCCTTCTGCCAAAGAATTTCTCAACCAGTTACAAACTATTCACCTGAAAAACCTGCAATACATTCCTATTTCTATCATAGATTTCCTCTATGACTGTGGACAGCTCGGTCTACAGGGTATGTGTAAATAGCAGAAAACAGGAGCACTTCACAGCTGCCAGATTCAGAAGTGTCTGGGGAGGTAGAGTGGGATAGTATCTACTAGTTGTCCCTTTGTTCGTATCCTTCAGCCTGACCCTCCAGAAGGAAACCAAGTATGCAATCCAGGAGATGCTCACCTATGATGGCCGAGAAACTTGGAATTGTTGGCTTCTCAGTCTTGCCATAGTCTCAGGGCCATAGTTCAATGCACGCTTCTGGGGGCAGCTCCCAGCCCTTTGCTGATCTAAGTCACTTCCTCTTCATAGTGCACTGTATCTGCATTGCTGACACGATGACAATGTGAATGGGATTACTGACGTAACCTGACTGAAAAATGCCCATGTTCTCTAATCTGTTTTAAAATTAGAGCATGTCCATGACCAACTGCACAAAACAATGTGCCAGTTTAGCTGGAGGTGGGGCTTACAGGCCAGGGTTGGAAAAAGAGCAAACCTAGGAGAGTTTAAGCTATTTGAAGACCCTTTGCCACAAAAACCCTGAGTACCTCTCCAGAGCTTATTTTCCTCAGGCATGACACTGTTCCCATTTCTAGGTTTTACTCTGTGAATAAAATGCCACTTGGATAAGCAGAAAATAATGCAGAGACACTGATAATAACCTGCAACAAAATGGGGCAGATTGTTTATTCCACATGTTGCGATTTCCTTTTATCTCCAGACTTCTGTTGTGTTTGATATTTTCACAGTTCCAATGTCTCCATAAATATTCTAAATGTAAGTAGGAAACAAAGAATGGACAAACACCTACATTTTCTAGGACTGTGAACAGGATAACGAACTGTTTAGCATCCTCAAATCCATATCCTCAATGATGGGCTTTCAAACATGAACCTGGATCTACAGAAGAACTGTGCTTCTTGCACAGTTTGGGTCTAAAATGGACTTTGTGTCATGTAAACTGGAGGCAGGTACTTATGTTTTGGCACCTACATTGCTTCAACTATATCTTAATTTCATCTAGCACTATGGTGCTCAAATATGCTAAAAAAAAAAAAAAAAAAAAAAAAAAAGTTCAAANAAAAAAAAAAAAAGCAGTTGCAAATCTCTAAACCACTCTTGGTTTTAATGATATATGGAGAGTAATTTTGGTTTTGGCCTTTTTCTACCATTGTATTTTTTGTATTTTCTCTTTCAGCTATTCTGCTGCCAAGTTATATGAGACAAGAAATGATATCTAAGCAAAATTATTCTCTTATGCTCCATGTTTTCTCAAACAACAACAAAAAAACCCAACAACTTCATAAATTGCAATACAGTATAAAACTAACATTTTAGTGTAACTATATAAAATAGAAATTATAAAACAAGCTATTTTCTGAGTTGACTAACAATATCACTTTATATATTCCGTAAGAAACTCAGAGCTGGAATTTCAGGTTTGCTTATGACTGAAATCCACAAAGTGCTGTTTGTTTTCAAAGGACTTTCCTTTGTTTTCAAAGGAAAACAAACACCTGTGCAATGCAAAGAGTCTGTCATTCTCATTTCAGCTGTTCTTTGTAACGATTTTGCAAGACCACATAATGCCTTTTTTTTTCCTTTTTTTCCTCTACCTCCATCCTTTTTTAAAGGTGTTTTAAGTAATTATTATGTTTTGCAGGAGGGGAAAGACAGTTTAAGACTTGATCAGACAATTATATTCACACAGGCAAAGTCCATTTGTAGTTGATTATTTCTCTGCATAGAGGCTGAGCTTTCCAATGAGCTTTGAGTTGTGGGATCTGTATTTATTTGGCCAGATATGCAATCTCACATCATGACATACTAATCCAAGACTTGGTAGATATTAGGAAGGGAATAGATATGCCAGCTGTTATCCAGGAAAAGGGAAATAAAACTGCCTTCTTTCAGAATCTGGAGTACATCTGTTTGTCCATTATTATATTCAGAAAAAAAAAAAAAGATTTGGAAAGTATTTTCTTTTAGATAAAATATTAGCCTTATTCCATAGTATTATATGTATTAATTTGATCACATTTTCTATAAGAAAAAATTCTGAGTTCAAAATGCTATTATTGGATTTCACTAGAAGCATTTTTAGCTGTATTTTTTTTTCCTAAAACTCCTTTTTTTCCTAAAAGGTGGGGGTGGGGATGAATAATAATCCTAATAGTAGTATCACCAAAGCTGTATTTAAATAGAAAGTTCTGGGACTGGAAAAAAAAATCACAAATATATAAAAAAAAAAAGTTTACAAATATAGGAAAATGAACTTATCTGTAGAATCATTAACCTCAATGAAACTTTTCCTTTGAACATATAATTGGGAGATCAAGGAAGGCATTGTGTATGGTAGGGCTGGGCAGGGAGGGACATTTTTCATCTTAGAGAACTAAAACGACATCTAATAATCCCACTGTTTGAGTAGTAAACAGTTATTTAAAATTTCTACTCCCCTTTTCTCCAATCTACCATCCAGTTCTAAGCAATTAATTACCCATTATCTTGATTAGCCTAATTAAATTGAGGGTGAAATTATGCTTTCACTGGAGTGTGGCATTCAAAGGAATTTGCCAGTTTTTTTTCCCCCCATTTTACTCATTTCTTTAAAGGGCAGCTATTTTCTTCACTTTTACTTGCTGCACACTTTTGGTTTTACTGTCACATATTAGAGTTATTTCGAAACAGCTGACATTTTTCACGTTACACAGTTTTAAGAGTTTAAGCTTTAAACTCGTATCTGGACCTACATGTAAATTTCCTTGCAAAACCAATATCTTTTCCATCAGGAAAAAAAAAAGGGGGGCTAATGAGATAAAGTTCTCTCACTAATAGCACCCCACTAATAGTCACTGTGGATCGGCTGATACATGTTGACTTAATGCTTGGTGCCAATTTTTTGTGTCTGCTGGACAGGGTCATCTTTGGACACCTGAGTATTTTCTGGGAAAGAGGGGACAAGGCTGACTCTGTAGAGCTTTCTTTCAGATGCTGGGCACCCAAACTAATATCAGAAAGACTGTTTTGCTTGTTACAGAGCAGCTGCTCAAATTTTTGCCTGTCTTTAACAAGATGCAAAATAAGTTATCCCATTTTCCAAGGTGTTTTAATTCTAAAGGCAGTCACTATCCACTATTCAGTGATGAGACTGAGAGAGCTCAGTTTCATCTTTGACACAGGATGGCAACAGTTTTAAAGAGCAGGAAAGTTAGTGATAGGCAAATAATTATCTTCATAGCTTTACTGATAATATTTTTAAACTATGTTTAATAACAATTGAAGTATACAGATTACAAGGTAAGAATTCATGAATTATCTATAATAGGGTAGTTCAAATTACACAAAAGCTTAGGAAAAATACATGTGTTTAATAACTAACAGTAATTTGCTATTGTCTGCTACTCCATTTCCTCACTGGTATTTTCTGTATTGATTTTGATCTTGCAGTCTTATTTAATTTTACAGTAGTGTGCTGAGCAGTGATATGATACATATCACACATGACTTTTACCCTCTTCTGACTGTGTTTGGAAAAGGTTGTTCATTTAAAAGTAAAATCTCAAATGATGTTCAAAATATAGATGATATTCTGATGCAATTAGATTAATATAACTACTTGTCTCAGTTAAGTGAAGTTATACTCCACCTATCCACTATCCATGAGTATTTTTTGTTTCATTGTTTTTAATTGTTGCCTTAGGCAGCCCCAAGTTATTTCCAGTCTTTTTTAATGTTTTCTTCTGATTTTGAAGCCTCACTAATTCTTTCTTCCTGTGTTTTTCTCTTTCTGATTTATCATTTTGAGAATTGGCCACTGAGGCAAATTCATTTCTATCTTCGCCTTTCCATGAAGTCCTTTGATGCATTCCCTGTGGTATCTCTGGTTGGTGCATTATGCTATGTAGAAGTTTTCTGCCTTCAGATTAAGAGATTATGGTCTATCTCTGAAGTTGGTATGATACAGACTCTACCCTTTGAAGCTTACAGAAAGCAGAATTTAGCATCCCAATTTATCTTCTTCCACAAAGGTACAGTCCTGTTGAGGGTGGGCAGCAGCAAAATATCACTGGAGTGATTTTTTTCCTCCTGCCTCAAAGCTTCCTACCAAGACTAGGCATTAGCAAGGCAAGCTTTTATGGCATTCACCTGGTATCATTGGCATGTGAGGCAGCAAATGCAGGAGGAGCCTGAGAGTGCTGAAACTCCAATTCCCACTTGATTGTTGTTCCACTGAGAATGGCAACTGCTTTATGTTCACAGCTCTCACTGACAGCACAGAGCTGAAATGACAGTTTGACTGTTTCTCCTGTAATATATCTAGTGGTAAATAAATGACAGAAACAAAAGCTCTCCCCTCAATCACCCCAGCCCCATCACACACACACACACACACACACACGCACAATCCTGTATGCGGAGGCATGAAAACACCTGGCACCATCTTTCATCAATGTTTAACACAGCCTCTTGTATCTAGTATTGCCTTCTCTTTTCCCTGCTCAGGAAGCGTTCTCAAAACAGCACCCAGTTCTCCTCTCCAGCTTCTATTATTTACTCACATTGTCTCTTGTTTTACTGCAGAGTGCAGTTTCTTGGAGAAAAACAGGGACTTCCACCTGGTCTAACACCACAACAGAAATCTGTTACTATTCTCAGTCATGTCTAGACTCTTACAAGCAATCCCACGAAGTAAAGCTACATGCATTTTAGTGCATTTTATACATTCTATACATCCTAGAACAAGTGCGTAGTTTTAATTGCTCTCTTTTAGCAGCAGTTAATTATGCTTGGCAACTCTAATTTTGAAAACATTCCTGTAGCAAGTTAAAGATCATTTAGGAACTAGTGCATATGACATAAAGATATCAAGGTTTCATTCTGATACAAATGGATAAAAAAACTTTTCAACATTTTTATATCTTCACAGATTGAAAAATTTTCATTTTAGATAATAATTCCACAACAAAGCCTGGAGTCTTTTGGATAATTCAAAAGAATTCAAGTAATATTGTAAAATATCCATATTTACAAATGCATTATTAAATGTTGCTAATCAAAGTAATTTTTTCTGCAATATTAACATTTTTAATGAGTAGTATCCATTTTGATATGTATCAAATGACAGAAATAAATTAAATTTGGGGTTTTACAGTCATATATTAAAAACCTACAGCTTTTTTCTTTACGATGCTTCTCACAGCACAAGAATGTAAACAGGTGGCATACATTTTCAGCTAATGAAAAAAAAGCCATAATCTCTCACTTCCTGCTAAAAACTAAAAAAATAATAAAATAATTAATTCACTATTCTTACCACATAAAGCCTCCCACCAAGTGGTTTTAGAAGGATAAAAAAATTTTATTCATAATGAGTATTAGCCGCTTCAGGCAACTGTGTTTATATAATGATTCATACCAGTTTCAATTAAGTATTTAGACCCACAGTTAGGTTATTTTACTGTTCTTGCATTAGGTGGAAAATAGTTTACCTAGCTTCTATATTCGCATTTTTGGGGCTAGAAAATCTGTTCCTTCTGACTCAATGTTCCATGAATTCAGTCAAACCAGTGGATTTATTCGAGGAAACATCATACAGTTGACTTCTCCAGCTGATGGCAAGACTGAAGCTGATGGATGCCTCAAGCACATTCTCGAGATCAATCATTCTAAACCACTGAAGACAATAAAGACAGCACAGTCTTCTCTCAGTGGGGCTCAGATCCTTTTTTTTCCCTGAGATTTTCATTTTATGCTATAAAATAGTGTTAAAATATTAAAATATTCAACTTATTAACATATTCAAAATGAATTTTTATTATTCCATGTGCCAAATTCTTTCAAAAATTCAGTGAGAAGTAACTTCATTTCAAGACAGACACAAATTTATTTTTCACCCTGCTGATGCACTTTAAGAAATTCTCTATTTTAAGTCTTTTGACAACTTATGTCATGATAATATATTTGCCTCTATCTTGATGCCACCAAGGAATGTTTGCTGGTAAAAAATCCAAAGGCTGCAATGAAGATTTATAACTGTTTCCTCTTCCAGCAAATGATGCAACGATAATTATTTGGAAACTTAATTTCTAAATACATAATATGAAGTCTGATGAAAAGCCCCAGTGAATAAACCCAGACGCATATATCCTGTCCATACCTCAGAACCTGCAAGAAATTTACTGGAATCTGTATTAGTATCTTTCTATTACTCTGTTAAAATCTTGGAAAGACAAAACAATGTCTTGAGTTCCCTGCATATATTCATGTATGGGAAGGGAAGGGAAGGGAAGGGAAGGGAAGGGAAGGGAAGGGAGGCATGGAAATGACTGTATTAGTAAAGAAGATGTTAATTTCTATATAGTTGTAAACAAATACCTTACTCTCCAGCTCTGTATTTAAGGACATAATGGGGCAAAGGGGCTTTCACAGACACATTATTAGATGGATCTAGTTTAAGACTAGCTCAATCCCTGCTGAGGTGATGTAACATCAGGCCTGAAACACCTTGAGATTCAGTCCTGATGTCCAGGTCACTTGAATTTTCCTTACAGGGACAAAAAACGTTGAACATTGTTAAATAGTTTTTCACAAATTCTCTTATGTCATTTAGTTTGCCTAATACTGCAGATTATCTAAATTTAAAAGCAACTAGATTTAGAAAGAAAAAAGATTCTAGTTTCATATTTTTATCACTTTTTAAAACGGTATTTTCTAAAAAAAAATACACAAACAAAAACAACAAAAACAAACAAACAAACAACAACAACAAAAACAGAAAGGCAATATATTTTTCCTTCTAATAATGCCGATAGGCCTTTTTCTTGAAATCCTAAGGAAGTGTATCAGACATCTTTTAGCTACCAGATAGGCTGGCACCATTATTGATATAGACAATACATCCAAATATCTTGCTGACTGATCTACAGTACATTAGGCAGCATAAATTTGTAATGTCCTGAATATTTTAAAAAATCTAGCCAAGGTTGTGCAGGAAACTTCCAGCTATTTGCAATCTTTCCTTTCCTTTCTAACAAAGGAAATGTCTGGAAAACAACTCTAGTCTGTAGGTCAATTAGATTTAACCTCCAAGTTCTGCAGGAGAGCTTTACTTTCGCCATTATAAGCATGTTGGGCTTGGAACTCTATTACATTTATTGACAAAGTACAATACTTCAGCTAACAGAGACATAAGAACCTTTAGACATTTTTAACACTCTAAGATATTAGGTAATGTTAATAATACAAGAGTGTAGTCTCTAATAAAGTATTATTTTAAACATAAAGAAGTAGACAGATTGAGAAGAAATATCCTTTCATTACTTCTCTCTGATTCACTTTTTTGAAAAGAGCAAAGCAAGTAGACGATCTGAGTATTTTGAGAAAGTTTGGGGTTGTTTGGTTTGAGGTAGTTGTTCACATAACATGTGTTAGTATAAACACAGTTTACTCCTCTGTGGCTCGTCTTAATTTGGTGTATAACACAATAGCCATTAAAAAGTCGTTGTCACTCTAAGAACAATTACACATCAGAGTTATTAGAACAATTACATATTAGGGTTATATGACAGGCCTGTATTATATCTGTTCAACATTTTACTTAAAATACAGATATGCAGTCATGTTAATTCGCATTAACTGGAGCTACACATGCAAACTGCACATAAAATTAAATAAAGGTTAACTCCACTTACATTTCTTCACTATATCGCAGCAGCCACTGGGGTGCCCACAACATTTTCTTTTCATTTGGCTCTCAAGAGAAACCAACTCCCATCAGGGAAGCAAGTTGTAAACAAATTCACAGAACAATCTGCCAGCTTAGCTATTTAGAAAGGTGAAGATATTAAGAGCCCTAATACGTTATAATGGCACAAAATCCATATGATGGAGAGTAAAAGGAGCATATGCCAGCTAGAATCGTGGTCTAGTGGTAGTACAACACAGAGCCTAATGGGGAGCCATGAACACAGACTAGGAATGCCAACAAGCCCATATATCTCTAGGAAATGAAACATCACTAATGACAACCTGCAATCTTGCTGACTGAAGCAGTGTCATTGACATGTTAGTGGAGAAAATACACTGTGCTTTAAACTAACAATACACAAAAGCACTATGATGTAGGGCTTCTGAGGTAAAAATGATAAAAAAAAATGTTTCAAGAAGTGGAATGACAGCTACTCTCCAAAGTAAATATGTACTTTACTGTGGTGGGAAGATTTTTATTTAGAATATTTGCATATTCATATTGGCCATTAGAATTGAAGCGGTCTTCTTTTGGGGGGCATGCGTTATGATTTGTCCCACTGATCTTTTAAAGGGGGCATAACATCATAAGAACTGATAGCTATCATTTTCTTTTCTTCTGCATTTTCTAATTTCACCCACCAATGGAACAAGCAGTGCTTTATTCATAATGCAAGGCCACAGGAAGTATTTTCGCAGCTTAATCTTCCATAACATTTTAAGAAGTAAGCTACCCTTTAGCCCTGTTCTGGGTCTCTTATATTCTATCCCTCAGAAATATCTGTGGCTTCAGAATGTCTGGAGAGGCATTTAAGATGAGCAGTTTTTCTTTATTTCACGGAGTACAACAAATCTACACACACTGAGAAAAAACTGTCTTGGCATGAGACCATAAAATCAATAGCTTGTTTTCACTAATCTGTAGGATTTTTTTTTTTTTTTCAGAACTAAATATAGCAGCGTTCACATCCTAGACAAATTTAAAATGTGGACAGCCTAAGAATCACAATGCAGTTGATACGCGGAAATCACATCTTTGGTCTGTGTTGAAGCAGAACAAGCAGCTTATGGCATTTTACAGGAACTTTCTTCAGATGAAGCCCATGGTTCTGTCTATCATTTATTAACAGGGACACTGAGGGCATTTTTGTCCTCCCATAGTTACCTAGTACTTCACAACTTCACTTTTATAAGTACCACTTGTCCATTATCTGTGTGAATGGTAGCTCTGTGGGTACGGCTCAGATTTTTTCTTCCTGTAAAAGCACCTGAAGGAATTTTAAGAAACATGACCCCTCTGGGCCAAAACTTCACCCTTGTGGCCACAGAGGCAGTAGGTTCCATCCCCAAAGGAACACATTTTCCAGAAGCCTGAGATCAAAGTCACCTACAGTGGCTCCTGCCCCAGCCTAATATCCACTTCAAAGCAGTGAGACCTTTTTCAGACCTGTGCTATCACTCAGACAATCCTTACCTGAGCTCAGGTAGAACAGCTCTGTAGAAAAATCAGCAGAAAAGGATGTACTAACCTTTTCACCTGAGGTTTGATTCTGAAGGACAATGATGATTTCTCCTCTGAGTCTAGCCCTATTATTCTTTCTCTTTGTCACTTGCTCTTCTCTAGGGATCTGCAGAGTCTGGAAAAGGAGAGAAATGGAGTCAAAAGAACATGGCTTTCATTTTGGAAGATGATTAATTGCCACAGTAGGAATTATTGTTAGGAAGACAAATGCATAAATTGCTGGGGATATGATCTGAGATTGAGTAGCTGGGCTGTTTGTGAGTGACCTTTAAAGAGAGGCTTCCACTAAATACAAAAATATCATAGTTTGTGCTCCTCCCAAGACCACTTAAATTATGAGTGAGAAGAAAGGCCACTCAAAACCCCAACACTATTATCCGTTATGCCACACAAGAACTTCTTTAGCTGAATCTTCAGGGAATGACATCAAGCCAGTTACTTAAGACAGTAAATATTCCCTTAAGTACAGCCAAAGAGTAATTTAGAAAAATGATATAATCTTTTTAGATCTCTTCTTGGTCCCTTTCCTGTGAACTGTCTGGCTTGCAAGACTCATGAGTAAAAAGGGCAATAAAGTCAGATAATCCATGATTTATATGTTAGATTCTTACACAACTCTCTTTGCAGTGAGATTTCCCATTGGAATCACTACAGTTAAAAGAGACTATCTTAAGACAATGCAAAGCTTGTGACAGTGAAGACTCTGCATATTTGGTAGGCATAATTTACTTCTGTTTTTCTAACATCTGGAGTCAAAACGTCACATCAGAGTGACAGTTTCTTCGTACTTACAGCTAAATGAACACAGAAAGTCAACGACAAACTGTTAGGCTGAAGGCAAACAAATGATATTTGCTGTTCTCTCATAAAGCTCCAAATTATATATTTTTAAATGCCATCAAATAAGGCACTTAATGTAATGCAGTTAAAGATAGATCAAGACTGACACATTTTTATGATGCACAGAATTTGGTGAGCTTTCTCTTGCAATGCTAAGTGGAGTTTTACATGCACTTATATTAAAAAAAAAAAAAATCAATTCATGTAATGATTATTCACTTGTCTTAAGCCAGTAAGTGATGATACAACAAACAGATTGATGATTGTGACCATGGTACTTTAACAACAATGCTAAGCACTTTGAAAGTGCTGATATTTTGATTAGATTGATGGGGAGAAAAAGAAAATAATTACATGGATATTATCTTAGTGAGTAGTATTGTTTCTCATAATGTGGAACTGTATATATAAAATGCATAGCTATCATCCCTGATAAGCTGATCACAGATTGAGGCAGAAGGTCACTTTCACTTGACTGTTCCCAAGACCTGGCGGACAGTTAAGTGTTTAATACTTTTAAGAAAGAATTACTTCTTCATGAATATCATGCCAGCGTTCATTTTCAGAGCCCCAGTAATATTCTTTGTACTGCCAATATCTGGCTTCAATTGTACAGATTTTTTTATTATTATTTTGTTTGTTTGTTTCAGTTCTTGTATGCATTAAAATTATAAACTAAAAATGCAAAGGTTATTATTGTTTTTCCCCAAAATCACCTGTTCATACACTGATGCGGCCACAAGAGTTTATCTTTTAGTTTAATTTCATCCTAAAGGAATCCAATTCCAGTCATAGTCACCCAAGCATGATAACTGGCGTCACTGGGAGTTTTTCCTCAAAAGTGCACTCCTGCACCAATCCAACAGTGAAAGACTAAGATGGGTACAGTAATGTCAGCAAACCAAGTCCTGATTCATTGATGTTCTTCAAGCATCATTTTCTCAAGACCTAACAGTAAACTGATGTTACCCCTCAGACTAGTAACATCTAAGATGCCTCTTGTGGGAACTCCACCTGCAGTAGGCTCTAATGCAGCCACTCCTAGTGGCTTGTGAAAATAGGTCTGTGGCACTAAACTATGTAATTTGTGATCACACGGGTAACACGTTATCCTTAAAATATCAAAGAAACTCTTTCAAAATGTTGGGATGTATCTTCTCTCCTTACACAAATATAATCATCTGTGGGGTTATAAAAGTCATTTTGCAACTAGTCCTGTGCAGAACTGCAATTAGAAACTAATGAATATGAGTAAGTTCTCTGCAGCCAAATTTACCACATCAAATGGAAAATTCTTTTAAGCGTACTCAACCAACCTCTACTTCAGTTTTTAATAGATGGCAAATTTATTTTGATAAGAAATTATATAACAAATTTTGCACATAGAACGCTTACTTTCTAATATGTCCTTTTTCTTAAGTGACATTGTTCTGTACATGCAAAAATGTGGAATAAAATGACTACTTATTATGCTTAATAAATACTTTAAAAATCGTCTTTACCTTCTAGTATTTTGCTTGCTTATTTCTCCAGTAAGAAAACTATTTTAAGATTTAACAGCACGAAGAAATTTTCAGCAATTTCTAAAAATGCTAATTCTTTCACGCATTCTTTCATTACTATTAGCACACATGCAACTTACAAAACAGTTTTCAGTATCTACAAACACAACATAATAAAAATCTCATTGATTTTTGTTATTAATCAGAGAAGCCTAAAGGAATTTATAAAGTAATTTAGTTTAAAGGCAGCATAGTGATTGAATAAAGTACCTCTATGCATCACCTCAGCAGTAACTCACTGATTGCACTTTAAGAGCATAACAGGGTACCAAGATAAAAATCCCTACATTTTGAAAAATAAAACTTTCTTAGAAATCTTTGGCAGACAACCATATTGTAAAAAACCCGTACAAAACCAATATACTCTCTTAAAATTATTGCTTTAAGTGCATTCTTCTCTAAAAAGAACTAAATAATTCTTACAATAAAAGGTGCTGGAAAGATATATTCAGCATACTGCACGTATTCAGAATATAGATGCTGTGTCTTTAATGTCACTTGTGTACTGGTCAGAAAGCACATTGAGATAAATTACTTCTATTTCAAGACTAATTTTGAAAAAAAATTGAGCTGCACAATACATAAAATGAACAAACTATCTAAAATGAAAATTAGGCCCACCAAGCTTTCAAATATCAAATATTAAATCATGTTCTTGTTTGAAAAATCTAGTTGATCCATAACTACCAGTTCATGTATGAAGGCAGTATAAGGGAAAGATCGAGTAAGTCCAGCAGTTTCCAGCTAGCATACAGTCCTTTCAAAACAGGAAGGAGGCTATCACTGTACCTAGATTATCGTTTGTACTCCTACATGGTCCTCTGCCTAGTGTTCAGAGTTACATTTGAAAGACAGTTCTACTGCTACAGAGCCCAACACATCTCAATCTTATATATTTCAGTAGTGGCAATTTCTGTGCTACCTCTGCAAGTGGTAGTGCACACCTGTAATGGATATCCATGAGGAACCAGTACCCAACCAAGCTGCTGGTTTGGAACCACACAAATTGGTTGGTAAGAACTGCAATGAAGACAATCTTCTAAGCTTCAGCAATAATCATTTAACAACAGTACCAGATATTATAAATTAGCCATATATCAGAATTAGTATAGATAGATTTTCTTCAAGCTGGTATTGATTGATCATGAGAATGAGAATCCACCGAAGATTATTCAAGCTCACAAAGACTTTATTAACAGACATATACAGAAATGTGATGCAAAATACTGGATACACAAACTCTATTGCAAAATCCAAAATAACCTCAATTTTGTCTTAGAAACATTAAATGTACCCTGGGAAGAAGCCTTAAGCATTATGCTATTCACATGTATCACCCTGTCTTACTTGGTGCCTAGAAGTGACAATGCAATTTTGAAAATTACATGCATTAAGCCTGTCTGTCTTAGTAGACTGCAGGGAGTTGTTATCAGTCAGTCTGGATTCAGGACAGCTGAATACTAGTTTTCATCTTATAAAATCAGATAAATTTCCATGGAGCGCTTCCAAAGGTAGCTCAGTCTCTCTCTTCCTAGTAGTCCAAAGAATACCTTTTGTCAGCTCTCACTCCTTGCAGAAAGAGTATGTCCTCAAGAAAACTCATGACATCTAAATGTGTGTGTGTGCACATAAATTTTGATGTGTCTCCAGACTAGCGATATGTTTTTACTTGTAAATGTGTACTACAAGTAAATATGGGATATTAGTAAACGAAATATTTGTAAGAATTACTATTATTATGGAGCTCACATCTGCTCTAAACTATCACAGATCACTTGCCTCTATGTAGTATCAGTAGTTTGGTTTGTTCGTAGGTTTTAATTCAGAGCTTTTTTTCTGGCTCAGCTTAGTGCGTGAAGCAGGCTTGCATGCCAAAGCTGTGATTAACTTTATAGATGCAGTGGAATTATGGAAATGCATCACGCAGAAGTGCGTACTTGCCAAAATTATTCCATGACCTTGTGCTTAAGCTGAGTTTTAAATAATTCAGTGATGTATTGAATGAATAAATTTGCGCTGCTTGTTACTCTAAACAGTCATGCTTTCACTTTCCTTGCCATTTTTAATAAAGCCTCACTTTCTAATATTCATGAAATATTGCATTTCAATTAAATTACATACGTATTGAGAAAATAGTTTGCCCTAAGCTGTTTAGTGTTGACACCAACTGTCATTTGCCTTTTCTTTTAGTATAATAGCCACAGAGATTTTTATGTACAGGCAATATAAAGCACTGTCACACTTTAATGAGAAATTTTTTTGATCATGTATAGCACAAGAAAGAATAAATCTAAGCTATTTTGTTATTTTTAAAGGCTATTAATACAACTTAAATAATGCATACTCAATCCTAACTTAAGTTTCCATTCTTTGTTTCATGGTAACAACAGCACTCAAAATTTTCCAATATTTCAGGTGTTCAGTAAAAACTACAGGATTCAGGGCTTTAATCTGGTTAGAGAAACTCCTTTTAAAATTTAAAGATAACAGAAGAGTTACAAAGCAAAAGGTTGATATTTTAAACAGGATAAGAAGGTAAAAAAGGATGCAAACACAAAATTGTACCTGCATTGAGGCAGAAAAATATTGCTTTCAAATTTGCCATTATTTCGTTGTAGGTAAATTAATTAAAATTCTTGTGGCTCACTGTATTCCCTTTTTAAAATGGCAATCTTGTCAACATCTTATTTATAAGAAATAGAATAAAATAGAATAGAACATAATAGAATAGTTCAGTTCATTAGATATTTTCAAATTAAAAGCATTCCAGTGGTGCAAAGTTATCTCACTATACCACTTTGGATAATGAAACTATAATCATATTTTATATCTAAATCTATGTACTCATATGGTCCTCCCCGTTCTATTTGATTGCATTTCCCACCATTTGGCCAAAATAAACAGCACATTTTCACCAAGACTAGAAAGACCTCATATAGAAAGACCACATATTGCCTATCACCATCTATGCTTGATGTAGAGAAAGAAAATCTGATACAGAGCTCAACCAGAGCCTGTTTCTCAAGCTGAAGCTGTAAAGGCTTCTCTGTTTGATCTGGAGACCTGAACTACAGCTACAGTGTAGCTGCAATGTGTTAGCTGCTGCAGATAACAGCCTCACAGAAGCTTATTCCCAGAGAGCAAGTGAATAGATGTTGTGAAGAGAAAGGAAATACAAAATAAATGTCTCATTAGTACAAGCTCAAAAGCCAAGCAAACTCCTCACAACTCTCCTTTTGTCATTCCTTGCTGTTTTCAAACAGTAGGGAGAAGAACAAGAGGAAAAAAAAAAGTGTTTGCAAGCTTCACCTGCAAGATAAAGATTTTTCATTAATGCCTGTAAACTGATGCGGACATAGTTACCCTACTGCTTCTCTAGTCATCTTAATAATTTTAAATTGGCCCCAACATATTGGTAATCTTCACCCACCAGTGAAGCACCCACCATCACCATTCGTCATTATGTTATCAACAAATTACCCCAAACTGTTCTGGTTGCCATGATGTAACTAAAAGGCCATGCATGCTTGCCCTGAAGTATTTACAATCAGTGTAAGGAAGAAAGTAGCAGAGTCACTATAAATAGCTAGGCAAAAGAAGTACAGTATGGCAGCAAAAGCTTTTGATTACATAATTGAAGCTATTTCACAACATAAAGGAAAAAAATGTATTTTAAATAAGCAACCTAAACGTCATTCATTTCTTATAATCATTTCAGGAAAGGATGTTGTCTTCAACAGGAATACAAATGATGATGACCTGGCATCCCAGTTCAGTAAAAGTTTCAAGTGAGCCAGATCATGAGCCTTCTCCTATGAATGTCTTTTGTTTGAAGTTTCTGTGGAAATGTGGTAGGTTACTTGGCACATATTTCCTTGTTTAGGTGTCACTGACACAATTAGTCATGCGATGGATGAAAGAGAGGCTGCACAAAATTATTTAACATTTTCAACTCTAGCTCCACCTTAACTTCCGTTAAGTAAATGGGAACCTTTTAGTTGATTTTAGCAAGTGTTGGAAAAGTGTTCAAGAAGGAAAGAAAGAGTTGACATAATGACTGAGAATAATATAATGACTCCACTGTACATTGGACTCACACTGTTTTCTTCCATTGGCCTTAAACCAAAATAGTTTTATAAACAATGCAATCTTAATATCAGTAATGTTCTTTGAGATAAGACAAATCTATGATTTTTTTTTTTACAACAACTACTATTTTATTGCAAATCAATAGGATATCTATCAAAATTTAAAACCATAACAATGCAAAAAGGCATATATCTAAGGGCATAATTAGATTCAAGCTGAAGTTTAGCTAGTCCTTCAACTATTGTTTTCTTTTTCTGGGATCACAAAACTGAAGGACTTTAGAATCTACCTTAGTCAGACTAGAAATTTAAGCCTAGACACCTTCTATAGTTTTAAGTCAGATAATTAACTTTCAGTTTTTTGTTAACCTTTAATAAATTTGCTATTATCGAAATCTAATAACTCATATTGTATATCATGTGTTTTTACAAGACACATTAAAAACTTTCTAGAATCATGAAACCTCCAACCTTATGGCCCAGAAAAGATGGAGAAGGGTAAGCAAAGCACCAGGAAAAGGGGTAGAAACTGTTACCGAAATATTTTTCTGCAAACATGTATTCTTCCTCTTTCTGTAATAATTACATCAGATTAATTATGATTCTTGGATTATACTATTAAGATTTCATTTAGATTATTTTCAATAATCTTTTGGCTTTGTGTGTTACAGCATTTTCAGAATAGCAAGCTGATTTATTGGAAGATACTTGATATCATTCAGTATTCCTGGCATGGTTTTTACTCTCAAACAAATAGGAAATTATAGGGAGGTATAATAAAAATGTAAACATAATGTTGTTCTTTGTATAAGTCCTCTGAAAAGTATGTTAAAATTCACACTCCACCATTAGACAAATCAGAAAAAGGCCTGCATTTGTCAAGAAAGGTGGCATTGCAGCAGAAGTTAAAGTCTGACATATATGTCATGATCATGTAGGATTTGTAGAACACATAAGCCTCAAGGTGATATTTGCTTGTAACTCAGTTCTGTGTAAGCTGAATATTGTGGCATGGTGGCACTTGTTAAGTCAAGTTCAATATGTTCAGCTTCATGATGCTCAAGTAAGACATCTGAAAGAGCCAGCACGGATTATAGGCATACCTCAAAAAAAATCTACCATGTGTTTGCAACATGTTAGAAAAAGCTACTTATATTTGATGATTTAAAGTCTTCAACATATACTCTCAGTATTTTTTCAATTATTTATCTTAATTACTAAGGTCAGTATGGTCAGGACAAGCTATTATATTGACATTGATTGACATAAAATATGAAGCAATCAATAAAGCAACACCGAATGCACCATATCTGTCTGGAGAGGTGCACGCTTTATGGACATGTCTCTTCTGTACTAGAGTCTCAAAAAATGACAGAAACCATATTTGAAAATTCTCTCATTCTTTGTGTTATCACTACGCAAGACTTCCATATGCTTGATTACAATGGAAAGTCATTTTTCCTTGTTTTTAAATTAAGTATACATAAGAACAGTTTTACCAAAGCAGGTGAAAGCTCAGCTGAATCCACTACCCAACAGTGGCCATTGGAAGAGCATAAGAGCAGGGTAAATGTACAGAGAAACTTCTCCAGTATATTTTCCTAGTCTCTAATGTCTCCAGATGCAAGATATGCTCAACCATAGGTTGGATTGTGTAAAAATTAAAATATATATTTAATGAAGTAGACATTTAATGGAGACATTTTTTCTATCTAAATATTTCTTAGATCTAACTTTACTCTCTTCTATTAGTGTGACATAAGTTAAAATAACACAAGAACCAAGTACAATTACCTAAAGATGTAATTATCTGATAACAGAGGAAGAATATAATGGTTTCAATGTTTGTTTCTTCACTGCATTTCAGTGAATTTTAATTTTCATTATGTAACACACACTTCAGAAGGTTTATTATTATTATTATTATTTTACTTATAGAGCTATAATATTCAGTTTAGCACTTCTAACACACTTAAATCTAAGCTTGTTCATATACTTGCTTATATTGAATACTGAAGTTAACATGCTTATTTTCCTGCACTAAGTCCAGATGGACACTAAAGTGTCTAGATGATAAAAGCCTTAACATGATAATACCAAATCTAACATTAGTTTTATCAAAACACATATTTTAAACCAATCTGTGATAATCAGTTCTACAATTTTTTTTGTCAAACTCAGTTGTACCTTATAAAGTCAATGACATATATTCAATTTATTCCAGAAAAATGGGAGTAAAAAGTTGATTCATTCATTTGCATATAGTCTGAAAGAAATATATGATTTTGAATATAATAAAGTAAAATAAAACTGTTTTTCTTTGCAGTAACACAGGATAAAGGATTCCCAGGGCAAAGAACTGATGAATAAGGTTAGTTCATCAAAAATAAAATTACTATTGGAAAATAAAAGCTTAAACTTGTTAAAGATTGCAGTCTAGTAACATTTTATTTATGAATTTTGACTTTTTAGTTTGTGTAAACAAAGTTTCCTAAAGTGATTGACAGCTTGATACAAATAGCTTATGATCTGTTGGCAGATATAAAAGCCCAACAGAAAAGAAAATAATGCTTTGAAATAATAACTAGAATAATATAAACTCAATGTTCTCTTTTTAAAAACTTAAACTAGATCAAATAAAGTTTTGGCATGACATTTTTTAAATATGTGAATAAAACCACAGAATCTAAGGAGTGTAATACCCATTACATTACTATAATCAAAACAGCTGAGGAACTACTTAGGCAAGGGCCTAACTATCAACATATGAGTGAAGCCGCAGAAACTGAGATTAGCCTCTTGCATAAGTATTTGGTTCAGTTGCATCTAAAAGTAAAACACAAAAAATAGGTGCAAGAATATCAGTTCTTTATGGCTTTTTCATACAGCAAATCAGAGGGACATGGAAATATACCTGTGTGTGTGTGTGTAATCCAGTTCTCAGAAAGTAAACATACATAGAAGAAGTCATACAAACAGACATTAATTCTACTTAACTTCAAAACAGAAATGGCAATAAATTGGAATATACTCACCATCTTAGTTAGCTGGAACTTGAGAGCTACACAGTTTTTAAAGAGAGAAAAGCAAACAAACAAATAACAAAACAAAACAAACAAACAAACAAAAACCAACAAAAAACATGGAAGAACCATTTCAATTTCCTTTCTTTCTGGTCTTCTATTAATACCAATAAGCAAAAAAGTGAATTTAAAAATATAATATTAATGCAATATATTACATGGTCAGCTGGAGATTTTATCAAAGCAAAGTCATTCCGTTCCTGTTATTTGAAAATATTCTCTGCCTTCTAGACATCAAGCACATGCTCTGTCTTTTCAAAGAGCAATGGAGGATATCATACAGATGAGACACTCACCTGGAGAAGCTCCATTGATTTTTTCCAAGTACTCTGTATCAGCACTGAGAAGTCAGGGAAGGTCTGTGTATCACTCTTAGTTTTCCCAGTGTCCTCTAAGCAATTTAAATTCTTTGTCCATTGAAACATCACAATATAAGGAAGACAGAAATAACATATATGAAAAAAAGACATTGATCTTAAGTGTCATATTTACAACATATTGAACTAGCGCTCTTCTAGGCTTTGTCACTATTAAATATCACCAACAAAATGCAAAGAAGGCATAAAAAACAAAATTGCAAGTCTTTATTCCCTGTCCCAAAGCTGAAAAATAAACAAAAACAACAGGTGTTATCCCTGTCTAGTAATATTCTTAATGCTTCATGTTTTATTTTTTATTTTATTTTTTATTTTAAAAAAAACACAGAAGGATAAAAGTTGTAAACCATACAGTGCAGAGGAAAATTAACATAGTTCTGTCTGGGCTTCCAGTAAGCCCTCTCTATTAGCATCCCTTCTGCACCATTTCAGACATTTTCATCTTCTCTAGCTTCCTCCCTGCTCCTGCCATTTTACACCTATTTGAAATTTAATCCTCATCTCTGAAAGACTCAGAAACCTGTGTCATTTAACAGCACAACATTTTTTTTCTCAAAAGGTATTGGTCTGATATGTAACCTCCTTACAAAGAAGTGTTGTTAAATCTACATGTACAGAAATACCTATATAATATGTATGTATATACAGAGACATTATTCTTCATGAATTATCAGTCTCCTGGAGTCTCAATGCATTATGTTTGAAAATTATTGATAGGCTTATAGGTATGCTCCTGGACAAAGAGTTTGCCTCCCCCTGTTTTGTGCAGAAATAAAAATTCCTCTAGCATTCAGCAGTTAATTATATACTGAATTTAAAAGTAATCTACCCAACGTGCCCTAGCAATTATTCATGGAAAGGATTATTCATGTATTGCCCTAACACTTGTCACTCAGTAAAAACTGAGTGACTGCCTGACTTAAATGAAATTATTGATTTGCTACCCTGAAATTTAATTTTTCTCAAAAGTCCATAACCCCATTCATAGAAGCTAGAGCACTTGAGCTTTAATCAGCAGTTAGTTCACCCCTGCTCATCTGTCATTCTATCATTCAAAGACATATGAAGATGAAGACATTATTTTTTCAAGAGCCCTTGAGAAGAACATGGCCATGATTTTTAGAGTCTTCTCCACAGAGCATAGCAGGTTTTAACTGTATGAAACATCATGTACCTGTCAGGATATCTCAGGGCTGTCTGAGAAGTAGTTTCAGCAAAACACCCAGTAACAGTCCTGTTCAAGAAATTACCAAGAAAACACATGAAAAATCTGGAGCACAAGCTTAGGTTCCACTAAAGTCTGCACATAGTAAAATAATTTTGTGAAGAGAAATGCATTTCTATATAGGACTAAATATTTTTTTGAACTAGGGTCCCTGAAGTCTAGACAGACTGATGATCATGTTGAACAATAATAATTTATTCTAACTAACTCTAGGACACTGCTGTTGTTAGTGGTTTAGGAGGCACTGAAGGAAACTAATGACTTAATGTTTAAAACGTGCCTTTCATTTTAGGTGTCTAATGTCCAAACTTACAACTTTCAGACCAGTACATGCATGGTGTTTAATTTTCTGTACACTGTATGGGAAGACTAGATACCTAACCTTGTGCTTTGTCAAAATTTCAAAACCAATATTGTCTGTAGCATTCTTCCTGAAACTCTGGTCTCATATGCATCAAAACTGGACATCCTGGTTGCAGAGTGCTATGGCTTTTTCTATGTATACCTTGAGTTTCTACCAATAGAAACACAACATAACAGAGAATGGAGAAAGGCATTATACCTAACCATGGAGTTAGGATCAAGACTCACAATGGAGTGAGAAGCTTTGCATACATTGCAGAGTGCGGCTTAGTTGAGGTTAATTTTGAAGAAGCTAGCAGAAATCTCAGAGACACTGAATGCACAGCACCCTGGAAGTCAGCTCTGGATAATTACTGCAGGGGAATGAGCATTTCAGGAGCCAGGGAGACAGATGAAAAAATATTCCTTTAATGACTTACCTTAGTCTGTGCTTGCCAAATCATTCAGATCATAGGCGATGGTTGGCAAACATGATTTAGCTCATCATCAAGCCAGACCCTGATAGTTGATTTAACAGAGAGTGTGTTACAGTCAGCCACCCTTCTCAGAGCAAACAAAACTTACAAAAACTCATCTGCTTTGGGATGTTCTCATTCTGCTTATAGACCGAGGGCTTCTGGATCACTAAATTGTCTATAATGATAATACAGAAGCATTCACCAAACAAGGAACATACTCACCAAGTGCATATATGCCATTACAGCTTTGAAAATAAACCTTTGATACTCATTTAATATATTTCCTTCCTATGAATATTTGCTCTGTGGCAAGGCTTATTTCCATTACTGCCTTATAAACAGTTTCCTTTACCATGTTATTAAAAGTATAGATTATATTTATTCATATAAGAAATTTCCTTTTCTTTTCAATTTAAACCCAAACGATACCTTGCTTAACCATGTAATAAAATTAATTTTGAGGTTAACCATCAGCTTTTTCATTGGCATTCTGTAATAGGACAAAATCATAAATTAAAATTGTACTAATAAAATTACCCAACACCAGTACACTTCCTTAATACATCTTCATCTGTTCCCAGACACAGACTCCCAGGTACTTAGCTTCCACAGTCATTTTATTCAATGAAAATAAGTGGCAGATATGGAAATGTCTTCAGTTCTTACCTGGCAATTGACAGACATTTTGATTCCACGTAGATCCATTAACAAAGTACAATGATCTATGAAATGTTTCTGGTATATATATTCAAAACAATGAACAAGAATCAATGTCTTTTAAAGATATCTTAAAACAACAACAACAACAAAACAAACAAAAACAAAACACACAACTCTGCCAAGCTTAAAAGGATGGGTGAATACTATGCATTAAGCTAATTAGGCTTTATATCATCCATGTTCTTAGCCTGGTCCACAGTTCTCCTGATTCTGGATTTCAAAGTTGGCCACTAGTCAGAGAGCCAGTGCAGGGAGAGCAATGCAGGATAAAAACATGACTGTCATGAGCAAACACTGGAGAAATTCGTCCTTGATGCTACTCATGTTGTTTGCTTCCCACCCAAGCATGAGCCCCATTGCAGATTCCTTGTCAGTTCCACAAATGTAAACACCAGCAGAGCTCCCTGTGAATTCCTTTATCCTGGTTTCAGCTGGGATAGAGTTACTTTTCTTCCTAGTAGCTGGTATGGTGCTGTGTTTTAGATTTAGGATGACAGTAATGCTGCTAACACAGAGATGTTTTAGTTGTTGCAGAGCAGTGTTTACACAGAGTCAAGGACTTTTCAGCTTCTCACGCCACCCTGCCAGTGAGGAGGCTGCGGGTGCACAAGAAGCTGGGAGGAAACAGAACCAGGACAGCTGACCCAGACTGGCCAAAGAGATATCCCATACCGTATGGTGTTATGCTGAACAATAAAACTGGGGGAGCTGGCTGGGGTGGGGCACGCAGCATGCTTGGGGAGGGGCTGTGCATTGTTCATCAGGTGATGAGCAATTGCATTGTTCATTGCTTGCTTTGTATACTCTTTTATCATTTTTTATCATTATCATTTTCCCTTTCTTTTCTGTCCTATTAAACTCCCTTTATCCTAACCCATGAGTTTTTATCTTTTTTTTCCCTCTTTGATTCTCTCCCCCATCCCATTGGGGTGGCAGGAGGGATGTGAGCGAATGGCTGTGTGGTGTTTAGCTGCCTGTCGGGTTAAACCACAACAACCTTGGAGGCAGTTTGAATCTAGGCCAGCTTCAAGCTATCACCAGCTTCAATCCCAGCCATTATAGCAGTAGGTCATCACGTTTGAGGTTAAAGCTGAGCACTTAAATATTTAATACATCTAATGAGTACAGGCACATGGTATAGGCACAAGCTAAAGAGATGTGAATACAGTTACATCACTTATCTTTTTATATGTCTTGAAATGTTTTTCAAAAGAAAAACAAACAAACAAAACCAGGAGATGGAAACAAGGATGCCACAGAAGCCTATGTAAACTCATAAGATAATATCAGGGCCCTGCTTTTATATGTTTCTTTCTTTTTTTTTTTTTTTTTAACTGCATCAAATGAGCACATTAGTGGATTTCCACACACAAACTAAATGCTTGCTGATTAGGACACCTGTACATATTCTGAAGGGTTGGCTGGCAAAGAAGGAAAATGAAGGAAGGGAAGAATTTCTGATGTAGCCTAACATGAAATCATTTACCACTTACTTCAAATATTCAATTTACCTGAAGAAAATGAACAGTGGCTCATTATTCCTAATGATAAATTATTCTGTAACACTGAAAGAAAAATGTTAAAGCACAGTTAGGTAATTATTCCTTAAAAGCAATACAGGTTTACATTTAAAAATGACAGCATTAATCACATGTATTCTCCATAAGTGAAAAAAAAACACGGTTATCTAGAGCAAATGATTTTTTATGTGTGTGGTTACAGAATCAGCAAGCAGTACAGAAATTTTCAGAGCACAATTTCTTATTTAGAATTGCATAGCTATCCATTTTTTATTAGCTCTAAATGCTTTCAAATTGTCTTTTGAATTTCTGGGTCTAAGTGCCACTTCAAGGAGATTACACTCCGTTCTGGCAGCGAAGATTTAAAACCTAACGTGGCTTCCAATGCATACTTTAAGAAGTTGACTTGTTTCCAGACATTTACGTTCTTTAGCTAACCACTGTCATATAACAGATTAAATAAATGATAGCCCATACACAACATGAAAGAAATTTTCATACCAAGGTTTTCTCCCCCCGATGTTTAAATCAAACAGTTAAAGTTAGTATTTAAATCTATTATACAGCAAGCAAGTAAGGTTAGGTAGATAAATTACTGTGGCCCAGAAAATCCTTTAGTTAGCAGCAAGTTTTCACTTATGTTATTTTCATATCCATATTTTGGAAAACATGTTAATTTCAAAGGTGATAGTTTCACAGCTCAGAAACTCAGTCAAATTGCAGAAATTTCAAGCAGGTATTGCTTGATGGCAATGCAGCACCAGCAATCTAAAACCTTTCAAAAGCTTTGAATTTTAGCCCTGGAAGATCATACAGAATTGTTAAATATGACCCTTTTAGGAAAATATCCTTCTGTGAAGATTTTCTCCCTTTATAAATTATTTTTGTTCCTTGAAGAAATGTAGGCAATGAAATAGTTGTGTACATAACAGCTAGTGATTGAAGGCTGAAGAGTGACCAAGGCTTAAAACCAAGAGTTCTCATTTATTGCTTAATTGCTGGATAAACATAATTATAGAGGATCCTAATTTCAAACACTTAGAAAATACAAGGTTTTTAATTTAAGTGTACTTACAGACATAAATTTTGTTGACAAAAAGCCCAATTCTTGTTATGAATTCTGAATATCTTCAATATCAATACTTAACAAAACAGCCCTATGACCTTTTGAGTACTTAAAGAAGGATGGTTAGTAAGCAGCATATGGCAGTTTAGAGTAGAGCTTCTATGTCAACTGTAGAAGCAGATTTTGAAAAGAAGAGTGTGGATTCCATGCCCTGAAGAAGACTAAAGGACAAGTGTTTTTTATGTCCATTGCACGTGAAGTGACATAACTGGAACCACTGCATTTGTGGGGAGCAAAGAACCACTCTAGAGAGTGGTTTCATATATATTTGTATACCTTTAGGGAGATAAAATATTGAAATTCTAAAAAGAACTGACAAAGTAACTGCAAGTGTCTCTGAAAAATATCTATTTTGCCTGCACTGTTATCCAACCAACAAATATACAATACATATGGCTGTGAGCCAGAAGCTTTGAAGCTGCAGTTATTTTGAGAAGGGTGTTAACCATGACCACAAAGCCTCTGCAGTACTTTCAGCTCACATGAAGCAACCTTGCATGGGCTCCTGGCTCTTATAATCTTGAAAATGCCTGGGTCATGCGTCACATGGGTTAAGCAGATCTGCCCAAACTAGAATGAAACTTTTTAATCACACCCTACTTCACGCATCTTTCACTGATCTAAGCAATATAAAGCATGACAGGACCACAGACAGCACTATACTCTGTTTACATTATCTAAGTTGCAGAATTACTCCTAAAACATTTAGCTTGGTATAAGATCTGCATCCCATGCAAGTTAAAGTAAATCCCATGCAGGAAAAAGTAAAGAGGTAGGAAAATGACGGAAAAAAAACGTCCTGTAAATGTAAGGAGAACAGATAGCTTATCCAAGATAAATAACCAGATTGCACTAACACATCAAGTTATAGCTCTGTGCTGCCATTGATCTGTTTGGCAGGGAACATAGAGAGAATTAGCTCAATTTCAGATAAAAGTTCCAAATGTAAATTAGCAACAATCTATAGTTGTACAAGGTACTTCCAACAAGGATGAAGCAAGCAACCATTTTGAATAATTTATCATGGTAACAAGACTCAGCTTAAAATAAAAGCCAGTACATTTCATTAAATGATAGCAGCAGCTTATTGATGAATTGTTCCAGCTATAAATATTTTAGTTTCTGACATAACAAGATGAATACAGAATCCTTGATCTTGACTAATACTATTTCTACTAGGTAAGAAAACAGTATAAATGGAGAACTTGTAAGGGGCCATATGTTGTACAACAACTAATTGAACATCACTATGTGTTTCATTATAGGACCAGAGAAGGGAATTACTGAAATCAGCTCTTTACTTAATACAGAAATGTCGGACAACTTAATGCGTACGGAAAATATGATTATGACATTATAAATTCATTGTATAAAAGTGTTGTTTAATTATACAATTACTCATAAAGTACCATATATAAGTAACACCAAACTGATGCCGTATGTAGAAAAATATTTTAGTATACAATTGTGCTAAGACAGCTGTTATTACTTCATGTCTTGAAGACATGAAGGCACATAGCTGTCACACGTTATATTTATTAATGATAATGACTTAAAAACTACTGTGAGATTTAATTTTTTTTTTTTTTTTTAACTCTCTACTTGGTTGTAGAGTAGTATAACTACTTCTTCAGCACAACTGAGAACCTTTGATTAACTTCACATGCAGAAATACACTGAAGGAAATAAGATGCATGACAGCTACCAATTCTAGGGTATAACCAAAGACATCCCTTTTGCAGAATCTTGGTGTAAGATCACCAACTATTTATTGGATTCCAGGTTAACTTCCAGGTCCCCTAATTAGATCAAAAACCTTTGTTGTTTCTAATCACAACAGATTTCAAACAAATTTCAATATGTTTCAATATGTCTACTAAACAGGAAAACAAGTCATTGTCCTTGGAGTCAATATTCAGTGTAGAATAGTACTTGACCAATACGTACCTATTTTGATTTGACACTGGACTATCAGTGAATATAGGAGCTTAAGACTAACACTGATTTTTTTGTTGTTGTTATTGATGTATACACCACAAATTTTCCAGATAGGTGCACATTTAAATGATGCAATCTGGTTACCATTTTCAAAGCCCATTTGAGTTCAGCATTTATGCATATAGTATATGAATATCTGCCCAAAATGGAAGGTACTGACTTGAGCTTAACCTCAAACTCAAGCACAACTTTGACCTTTTAGCCAAGTGAAGGGGAAGGAGAATTGTTTGTTGTGTTTGTAAGTGTTTACAATTAAGTAGTATAGAATTTCCTAGCCTGCTAACAATAAGGTCTGCTGATTAAAGCAATGTGTATACTTGCTAAAATATACCTCTGTGTAACATCCCTTTAAAATCATCATAGTGCTCTTTCAGTATATTAGCAGACATAACACATGCACTCCTAAAGGACTTCAGTCTTACATGGTAATACCCGTGTTAGGTCAAATACAGTAACTTGCAGAAAAATCCTCCTCAGCAGTGCCACAAACCGTGAAAGGAAAATGTGACAGAAGATATTCAGTACCATCTCCATTTTATCTATTTCTAGGTCAGTTGTTTGTCCTTTAAAAGTGTCAAAGCAAGACAAATATTCATAACTGCAGTCCTTTAAAATTATAAGCTACATTTGAAACCCAAAGTATGCCTTATTCTAGCTTTCCAGATTATTTTGAAGAACAAATTTTTTTCTAGTGTGAGGAGAGAAATTTAAAATAAAAATTCAGAATCCTCAGGTACTGTGGCTCTGACACACTTATTTCATATACTGCAGCAGAAAGATCACTGGTGATCTTACACTTGCAGGGCAAAGGATTTAGAAAATGAGTCACTGCTACCTGCTTCTTTAAACTATGCTTCTGCCATTCATTCTGTATGCTATTGCAGAATTCTCATCCGTTTAAGGAATTAACACTGTTTGGGATCACTTACAAAATTGGCAATTTGAGCTTTATTAATTCTTTGCAGGAATTGCCTTCACTTGCACAAGACCTGATTAGTTTAAGTCCTGAAACAGTTTGGAGCAAAATACCAAAGTTTCTCACTGAGGCAGAAGAGCATTTTCTTTCACCCATGGTAAGCACTCCATGAGGTCGAACAAGGTTAGGCTGCCACTAAAAAAGGAAGGTTCTGCTTTGAAAAACCTGGACACAAAGTTCTGAAAGATGAATGTATTTTGAGTGTGGTAATTCAAGCCACTCAGAAAAAAACAGGTGCTACATATTGATAGTTTTCTAGTTATGGTGTTAGCACATGCCTAGTCCCTTAAGGATTAATGAGACCCTTGAGAATTAATGTCTTTCCATGTAGTATTAAGCAAGCTTACTCTCACAGATGCTGAATGTTCTATTGACCTTACAGAAATGCTCAGCTTCTTTCAGCATTTCATATTATTCATTTTAACTGCCTTCATACTGAGGGATACTGTATATTTAATAAATACATATATTCAAAGCCACTTTTTCAGCCTCATGACCTTTTTCTATGTTTTCTTTCATGGTGATCAACAGATTTAACTGGCCTTTCTCAGGAGGGAATTAACACTTTGGGTGACTTTTTCTCCTACTATTCTTTTTCATGCAAAGCTGATCCATGCATCCAGCTTAACTGTTCCTTAAGGTTCATCCCAACACAAGGTACCACAAGCTGTATTGGGTTTACATGGCAAGGTTTTGGTAGCAGGGGGGCTGCAGGGGTGGCCTCTGTGAGAAGAGTCCAGAAGCTGACCCATGGCAGATCAGAGCCAGGTCCAGCCAGCTCCAAAAGGGACCTGCTGCTGGCCAGAGCTGAGCCAGTTACGGACGGTGTTTGAGCCTCTGTGAGAGCAGAGTTAAGAAAGGGGAAAAAAATAAAATAAAAAACACCCAGACTGCTGCACAACAGCAGCTGGGAGAGAGGAGTGAAAAACAGCCCTGCAGGCACCCAGGTCAGTGCAGAAGGAGGGCAGGAGGGGCTCCAGGTGCCAGAGCAGAAGTTCCCCTGCAGCCTGTGGAGAGGAGCCCATGCAGGAGCAGGAGGCCTGGCGGGAGCTGCTGCTCATGGTGGACCCATGCTGGAGCAGTTTGGTCCTGAGGGATGGACCCCGTGGTACAGACCCATATTGGAACAGTTCTTGAAGAACTGCTGTCTGTGGGGAAGCCCATGCAGGATCAGTTTTTAGTTTGCTTGTAGTTTCTCGCTGTTCTAGTCTGTTAGTAATAGGAAATTATATAACAATTATATTAATCTCCCTATGTTGAGTCTGCTTTGCCTGTGATGGTAACTGGTGAGCCATCTCCCCGTCCTTAACTCAACCCTTGAGCCCTATTCTATCATATTTTCTTCCCCTCTTCCTTTGAGGAGGGGGAGTGAGAGGGTGGTTGTTGTGGAGTTTTAGCTGTCCATCAGGGTAAAACCATCACAAAAGTATATACAAAACTTCTTTTACCTCACTCTTTATGAAGCAATAGGTCCATGTAGCAATAAAACCTCAGCATCTGATTTGAGTTGAAAAAGATTTTCACTAGGAAAAAACATACATTGCAGAGTAGGGTAGGCCAAGTGACACAAAAGCCACCTTTTAATCTCTCCAAAGAGTTCTGTAATAAGAAATGTCGACAGAGATAGCTGTTAGGATTTTCATTGCTGGACAGAAAGAGGACAAAAGTAAACACTATTTTACATTACTTTACATTACTTTTTCCATTGACCAACCCATTAAGCACTGACTTAAGCATTGAATTTATAACAAAAAAAGTTGCATATTAATTTGGAGAAATAAAATATCATGCATCAAGTTGTGCTTGTGACACAGACAGCACACTCAGTCTGCCTACTTCTATGCACAGTGTAACAAATACATGGATCCTGAAACTGACATGCTCTTCCAACCCAAACGTGAATGGCATCAAGTAGGGTGATGACTAAACAATTAAGTGATATTGTAGTGTGATGTTACACTGCCATAAGACAATATTAACAGTAGAGGGATAACTGCCAATACAATAATTTGCATTACACAAGCAAATAAATTACACATGTAAAGTTAGGATATAATTTTGCCTTTGTACATTAAAACAACAACAAAAAATTACTGTGTTATTCAAGCAGAAAAAGCAACAAAACAAACATTTTGATCAGTTTTAAAAATCAGCATGTTGCAAAGAATAAAAAGTGGTAAATTGCAAGCTTGATTTTTTTATAAACAAGACAGAGCTAGAAACATTCTGCCACCCGTTTTGACTTCTGATAATAAACTGGGCATCAGAGATGCCAAAGTTGGCAGAAGAAGAGATCCTAACAAGAACAGTGAAAAGGTCAAAACTGACCCATCTGTCTTAACACAGAAAGAAAAGAATATTTGATGAAAGCTGGTAACACCTACATATAGGAGTCTTTGCATCTTTCATACAGTGAAACAAAAGAATAAATAAAATTATATTAAAATTGTCAGTTTAGGCAGAGTTCTATGATTATGCTTTATTGCATTTTTTCATTGGGTTTTTGGTTAGTGTCTTCATTTGAATGAAAAGTACACTCATTCTCCAAATCAGTTGGGCTGGATAGTTCATGCTGAACTGAACAGTTTGTGATTAATGTGTTGCTAATAATTAAAACAATTAACATTCAAACAAAGGAAATGATATATGGTCTATTAAAAAAATCTTTTAAAATCTTGCTAAATAGTATGTAACATGAATTTGCCAGCCATGTTTAGCAGTCACATCAAATGATTAGCATATTTATTCTTTCATTACATTATCCTATTTCAACATATTATCATCTGCAAATGTGCTCAAAGAAAAAGAAATCACCTCTGCAAACAAATGTAATTTGCACTAATATGCATCAACTCAAGGAGAAACAAACCTAGTTTTAGTTACTTCTGGATCTGAACACATCTTTTTAGTGCCATTCTGCAAATCAGGCTTTTTCAGGATGGGATTCTAACAACCTGTTCTTGTGGAAGAAGGTACAGAGGCAGCTGTAGGTATAGGCAGGATGAGATTTATTGGGCATGGAAAGACAATGGTTGGACAGTTCTCATAAGCATCTTTTCCAGAAAGCTCAGGGGAATGCTTGCGACCAAAAACCCACATCCAAAGGAGAGCAGATGAAACATGCTGTTCTCATTCTGCTCCAGGTCAGGAAGCATGCTAGATCTCAGTGTCATTGTTCTTTCTCCCTAGCTGATCATCCACAGAAGTTTCTCCTGCCCTACCACCAAGCATAACTGTGATACTCTGCAGATGAAGTCAAAATAAGTTGTTTCATCTTTGAGACAGCAAGAAAAAAATCTTATTAGTTGTTTTCTGTCATCCAGGCCTCTGGTATAATCACCAATATGCTGCCCTGTGAAAACATTTGCCTACTGTCAAGTTAACTAACAGTAGCTTTGCTTTTTGCATTTTAAGAATGTTTGGTGTATAGGACAGCTGTCATTAAAATTATTCTAGATCCTCCTCATAGGTACTTATTAGAGTTTAAAACCAGGGTCAAAATATGATTGACTATATGTTGGAGAAAGTCCCCTTTCAGCCTTGTCAGTGTCCAACACTCTTCAACCAGGTTCTTTTAGATATTCCAGGTGTGGAGGGTGTAATGTTTAATATCAAATTTACATATTTAAAGTTGATGTTAATGTTATGTGGGATTTCTAATTTAGCTGAGTGATAGAAAATATACTGAAATCACAATAAAAATGTAAATTGTTATACTTCCTTTGCATTAGCTGTGGTCAGTCACACCCTGCTTTGTTCCCTGAGCTTCATGGGCACATCAACCTTGCCCATCCCCACGGAGCCTTCTTCAATTTAGAGGTTCATTGGTCACAAGCCCTTACATCCCAATTCCTGCAAGAAAACCACAGGACTACAGAGTAGGACAGTGGCTGCTGGCACATCTCAGCTTTCCTTGAGAGGGTTGTAGAGAGCAGATAAGACTCAGAACTAACTGAAAGGTCCACCATTTTTGAGGCCATCACTTTGGCCTCAAAAATATCAGAACATACTGAACTAGAAAAGTAAAATAAATATGCTAAGCATTAATACAAAGTCTTTTTTTGTTTTTTACTATTTGAATATACTTTTTAAAACATTTAACATTAAAATTGATGATCAGCCACTGTGAGGTCAGCGGCTATAACACAAGAAATCTCAAAAACAGTGCCCAAAGCTCTTTGCTTTAGCTTTAGCTCTTTGCTCTATCACCATTAGTCTTCTGTTGCCTAAGACAATAAAAGCATCTAATAAGACTGACATTTTCACAGTGATGGTAGTAATCCTAGCCAGAAATAATCCTCTGTTTGTGAAAGTCTCAGAGAAGGAGCCATTGTAGTCCTCAGAACCAGCATATATAAAAATATAGCTTTGATATATAGCTTTATATAGCTATATATACCTTTATATAGCTAACCCAGAAAAGTGGTGTGCTCTAGTTCTACTACTTGAGCAGCATATCAAAAAACAATAGAACAACTTCTGTATTTAAAATTCTTCATTTTAATAGTGGCTTTCCTGGATGAATCAAAGAACTTGGCTATTTTTCTCATACATGCCATACTTGGCAGAAGTGAAAAGGGCATTGTGAACTGGCAAAGAGCAACATCAGATTTTTTTTTCCTGCATGTTGAATAGCTAATTAAAATATGCATGACTGAATGAAATAACCATGAGAATCTAAACGAAAAAAAGTCTTCTCAAGATTCAAAGCATAATGATTTAGGAAAGACTTTTCTCACATTTGTTCTTTTCCTTAAACAAGTATTCAAAACAGTCATTCAATATGATCTTCATTTTATGTTTTCAAAGTTTTTCTATTCATGATGTTGTGCGTAAAAAAATTAGGTCTTACCTGCTGCACTGGAAGGAATATTTTGCCTATATTAAGAAAACAACACTTGTAATAGTGAAACAAAAGAATTACAAAGCTCTGCTCAGTTTCCCAGTTCTACTTTTCCTGACTTTTCCAAAGGTGGAGAAAAGGAAAGGGGAAGTGAAAAAGGGGAAGGGGAAGTGGAAAACAAGAAGGAGAGAAGAGAAGAGGGAAAAAGGGAAAAAGGGGGAAAGGGAAAAAGGGGAAAGGGGGAAAGGGGGAAAGGGAGCCAAGTTATTGCCAAACAATTCCTTGATCTGTTAAATAAATCCTGCAAGACTAATTAAACCTTGCATTTTCCGGCAGGTCTGAGACAGCAAGAACCAGTCCAACACTGCCACTTACATACATATATACATATATATATATATTTATGTATGTGTATATATATATTCCATAGATAAAATTGTGAGGTCAGTGCAAATACTTAAAAGACATTTTAAGCTGATTAAAATATGTATTTTATGCAACACCCACACAAGGAGAAAACTTTTCTTCTTTAGAAAAAGGGCAATTCAGCTGTAGGCTGTTTTTATCTGTGTAGTATGAGTTGGCAACAGTCTTTGATCCATATCCTTAGGGCAAATTTGACATCTATTTCACCCGAGGCAGGAACAGATCTTTTGAAGGGTATTTCTATATAATGACTGAATGACTGCTGGAAGTCATGTCATTGTCCTCCTCCGCCTCTTCAGATCCGATTTGCAGGCCAGGTGAATCTCACGACATGTCACCTAGTAAATCAAGCAGTGAGAAGACATGCCTGAAATAGTCTCCATCATGCTGACAACATGAAATCATGATGATGACTGATTTTGGGAATCTGAGGAGAAACTCAGCTTACCTCTACATTCATTTCAGAATATGGCAGCGTTTTTGAAGAAAATTCAATCTTTCAAATGGCACATTTAAATTCTGTGCAGAAAAAAATCCTCCACAATTCCTTTAAATAAAATCTATTTTTCCTTGTTAGTTCTCTTTTTATGCCTGCTTGTGTTCACTCATTTTATTCCCCTTCAATAAAGTTTTTCCTTAACGTCATAGCAAGTTATTTTAACTATGAAATATTTAGTTCTACGGCCAACAGTTAAATACTAGGCCACTTATCACGTGTCCAAGTTTACTTCAGAGAAGTCTGTGTGATCTGTTTGTATAAAGTGATATATAAAGTGATTTGTAAGTGCCTTGGTAGATAATGAAAGTAAATTATGGACCTAAAAAACAGGACCAATATCAGACACCTGTGAGCTAACTGTTATTAATTGTTACCTTAGCAAAGTTCTCACTGCGGATGTCTCTTCTGGTGATTACAGGATGAAATTCTTAAAATATTTATTTATCCTTTCACTCCATGAATTCTACAGTAGTAAAAAAATCTACCTATGAGGAAGAGCTAATCAATTAAGAATAAGCAAAGGATAAAATATTTCTGGAGGCAAACAATCCACAGCAAATAAAACCTGCCCTTTCCCCATGTGATTTGATTCACAAACATCTGAAAACATTTCCACTCACAAGTCTGCTACAGCAATTTGAATCCTTTTTATCTTCCAAAGAGCAGCTGTGCAAGGCTTTGTTTTGTGTAAAATCAGCATAAAAACAAGAAATGAGTTATCTGCCTATAAATAATTTTTTTTTGCTTTTGATGAACAGTAGATGCTTTTCCCTAGTTGTCATAAGGAGGTAGTAATATGGCCATATATATAATTATATAGTGTGGCTCTGCAGTACTATCAAATGAAAACAGGGAGTTAAATTTTTACTTTTCTTCTGGAGGGGCAAGGAATGTTGCTCATCCCCAGCTTAATTGTACTGATCTTTACATTTTGCCAAAACTGAAAATTCATTAAATCTAGCCAAGTTAAAATAATGTACTTGGTTTGCAGTGATGGCATTTCAAGCAGTGCCGAATAATGAATATATGACTTCATATTAAACATACGACAAGATACCTGATCACTTCTCGTGAAAGAAGAATACCTAGGACATGGAAGTTTCTTCATGAACTTGTGCATAACATGGGGCTCTTCTGGATGTTATTTCCTCCTAACAGACAAAAAATAATTTCTTCAATAAGACTAAATCATGTACAAATATTCAGAGATATACAGATACACAAACATATATTCTCACACACAGATACATATATATAGATATATACCTATCTATGTTGAGAAGGTCCAGGTCAAGATTACACATATGGTTAGAGTTACTGGATAGTCATAGATATATATTGAAAGAGATTTCCAAAAATATTAATATGTACTTACCATTGAACATATTAAAAGTACCCTTAGTACTCTGAACATACATCCTCCTATTACCTGCAGTATAAGAACATATTGGAACATATTAAAAGCACCCTGAGGGCTATGAACATACTGCAGGTATTAGAAGGATATATTTGCAACATCTTCCTCAACACCTATGAGGAGAATATCTAAGACTCTGCATACTTAGGCTTTCTGCAAAAACAAAGGCGACAGTGTGTCCATACTTGCTTGTTACCAAAATTATTTGGTAACAACAAAAGAGCTTCGAGAAATACTTTGTCTCAACATTCATACCATGCATCTTATGTCAAAAAGGAAGGCTAAAAATGTAGAAGTAAATTGATTTCAGCAGTTTTGAAAAAAGAAAAGCCATTGACTCAAATTCCACAGAAACAATAAAGAAAAATGTTTAATAGAATTCAAAGGCAATATTAAAAATCCTTAATTAATGCATCCAAATTTATTAACTGCATTTTTTCTTCTTCTAAGATATAACAACGCATTGAAGTTAATGAAGCAATAGGGATTCTTTCTTCTTCAGCTGTAATGGGAAAAACCTCTACCTTATAGAAAGACAAAATATTCCTTAGTCTCTATTGTTTTGACTAAGATATATTTTCTGTACCAGGGAATTTCAGTCGATGCTCTTAATCCTCTAAAAAAAGATAAACCAAAGGCAAAATAGGAAAAACCCCCAAAAAACACTCCGAAGTGAAATGTAAAGTAACTTTTTTTTTTTTTTTTTTAACAGCCACCATATGTGTATCTTTTGTCACTCTGTGTCCTGACTAGAGGTGTATCTTTCTGCTCTGGAACAGCAGATTAGCAAATCCAGTGAAAAGACACCAAGTAACATCTGAAAAAGTGCCAGAAGTTACATAAAATGAAGATAAAACTTAAACAAAACCCTATATTCCTCTCTTTGGGTAGTGTGGTGAGTTAACCTTGACTAAAGGACAAAATCCCACCCACCCACTCTCTCACTCGCGCTTCTCAACAGGGCTGGAGGAGAAAATAAGACGGAAAAGCTCATGGGTTAAGATAATTCAGGGACATCGCTTACCAACCGCCATCACGGACAAAACAGACTCAACTTAGGGAAAATTAATTTACTGCCAATTAAAGTTGATATTAACAATGGGCAGTAACGGCAGATAAGAATATCCATGTAATGCCTACTGAAATCAGTGATACTCTTAAAACTCCTGCTATTCTTGACTACAGTCTTAGCAAAATGACAAGCTCGAAGCCAGCACAATCAACTTATACAATCACCATAATTTTCTCTTAACATTTATTTAGTTTATAAGAAGTTAAAACCTGTCATATTGTCTTGGACACACTGGAAAATACTTAACAGAGTAGCCAATTAGCCATCTATCCATCAAGCCTTTGTTTGGTTATACTGGTATTTTACAGTTTGCTTTCTGATTTCAAAAATTGTTTCCCCCCATCACTGTTGGTAGTCTTCCTTCACAAAACTCACATGATTGTTTTATAGCAGTGATGATTTTCTCTTCTCTTCTCATCTCTTCTTTTCCTGACTTCTTGAAAGTAATTCACAGCCCATCAGGAGTCTGCAGTCTACAAATCAAAAACCATGGAAATACAACATCAAAGGTAGTGTCTTGTTTTGTTTTGCTCCAGATCATACACATCTGAGGGTTTGAACTGTCAACAATGCTCATACAGTAGGATGGAGAACATGGAAATGGCCATGGGAAAAGAATTGGGATCAAAACATTTAGAGGAATGTTTCTCAGAAATTCAAAACATAACATGATTTCTTTACACCTCTATTGGAAAATATTACTGTATCATTTGTGAAAAAGTATTCTAGAAATTTGTTTGACATGCACAGATACAGCAGTTAATTATGTAACACTGATGTTAGAATAGGCTCCGCTTGTCTCTGGTTGTGGAACCGATGGTCATGTCTAATAGACTCGTGTACAGTAATTCTTTTCCCCACGAGCATGATTGTAGAATATTCATTTCAAATTTGTCATCCCAGCTGTCATGAAAGAATTTATGCCTTAAAAAATAGTGAGATGTTCCAAATTGGTTGGAACCTGTTCAGGAGGTTGGCAAACAAATCTCATTGCAGGTAGCACACCCATTCTGCAGGATTCAAAGGCTAGGCCCCTACATTTTGCTGGCTTTGTATTTCATAATAAAATTATAATTCTGAGATACTAAGCAAGAGACAAATAACCTTTTCCATGGGTGTGCACACTTCTCTCTGTAGGTTGCTCACTACAATTAGAACATCTGAGGATCCTTGGATCCCACTCAAGGCCATACCTCTGATTTTTATTCATGCATTGACTTTTCTAAGGCACAATGTACCACAGTCACAGTACTTTGATAACATCGGTAAAACAAGCCTTACGACATTCTTGAAAATTAGAGAAGGGTCATTACATCATTTTACGAGCAGAAATACCAAGTCTAAATACTCAAAGAATACTCAAAAGTACATGGACTACTTTGCTGAGTCACCTGAGAAATATAACTTATGACTGATGTGAGGCAGTAAGGTAATTAACCAGGTGAAAAATCTGGGGCCAGGGTGCTTTCAGTTCATTAGAGTAGTCTATGTCTCTTGGAGCATGGACAGGGCAAAAGACTAACAAAAAGGAAACACTTCTGTATGGGTGTTTGTTTTCAATACTTTTGTAACAAGAATTAGAATGAAAATACAAACCCTAGATTCTTCTGATAAATAGCAAAGCCTTTTAAAAAATTCTACAGGTCAACAAGCTTAAGCTATTTCATACTCGTTTGAAGATCTAGCTGAAGACTTGAAAGCCCTTCTGCTTTGCTGTCATCCCTCCTACATCTGTTTCTCACCATATACTTATCTGTTGTTGTTTCTTTGTTTGTTTTTCCTCCTATGTTGTCTTTTTTTTCATTATTATTTTAGGTTAAACACAACAGAAGTGAAGGAGTAGTCTGAGAGTTTCTTAGATGCTAAGTTTCTGAACATTTCAGGAGGTGACTGAAGATTCGGTATACTCTGGTGCAAAGAAAGTGGGAAAAAACACAGACAATGGAGCTTCTAAAATAAAGCATCTGAACAATATAATCATGTGCTATGTATAGCAAAAAAAACGAAAAAAAATCTTTTGTCTCTATGAACCCATAGCCAAGACAACACCTGTTATTTGATTGAAGCTGTAAAGTAAGCACAACCACCTTCAATTCACTTTCGACTGTAATTCCTCTTCTGCAATACATGGTAGCAGAAACAGAGAACAAGCCTTCATATTTTGTCTATGGAGCCTCTACTAGGATAACAGCTGTCACTGTGCTGTAATAGTGGCTTCCAAACTGATTCTTGAAACTTTTGTCTCTTTTTATCCCAGAAGAAATTAGTCCAATGATGTGGGTTTTTTTGGTTTGTTTTGTTTTGTTTTCTAGGAAATTATTTTTTGCTAAAAGTCTCTAGATTAAGGACGTACAAAGAATTCATGTGAACTGTTTAAATTTATTTATTTACCTATACACTTACAACTGACCTTAAAGCAGAATTTCTACTCAACAAAGAAAAAGTTTCTGAAGGAAAAAAGAAGTTACGCGTTTTTAACAATTTTATACTGTTTCAGAATACTTTCTTTTTAGGTGAATTGAGATCTTAAGTAGTTAAATAAACTTCAGCAAGATCCCCCAAATCAGAAGTCAGACAAGGCAGGAAGTGCGCAGGTATGCTGAGACAGCAAGATACTGGAGAGTTTTATAGCATGCTAAACAAGCTATTGAGGAGAATAGGGAGCAAGGTAGGCTGGTAGTAAACTGCACGGTAAGGTGTGCTGCTCAGCTGACATGCTAATCTATTTTTTGTCAGGAGTTCTGACAAACCTTCAAAATATTTCTGTTTCCTTTAGAAAAATACATTATTTTGTAGTTCCAGCTTTAGCTGAAGATATGTTTAATTTGCAAAACCCCTGATGTGTATACCCATACAGATGAGAACATAATTACCTAGAACAATTATAATCAAATACAGCAAAAAAAACAGATTGCTCATATGAGGAATGAATGATTTCCTAAAGCCCTGAATTAAGACATTTTTTCCAGCCCTAGAAAAGTATTTGTATTTGATTCTCTCTCTCTCTCAAAATAAATAAATACATTAATTAATTAAAAAAAAAATACTGAAGAATGACCCTAGAAGAGGAAGAATTTTAAGCCAAAGGATGCATTTTTTTTGTGTGTATAACAAAGAAACATTTAAGCTTTTAAATAAAAGACTTGTTGGCTTGTGTGAATTTCAATACTTATTATTTTAATGCCCTTTTGTTAACATAATTATATACTGTGAATTCTTCCAGAACCATTCACAAGTAACTGAAGATGTCAATGTAAATGTGGGAAAGCAGGGTCAGGCTGTTAGGCCCTGACTGACCCACAAAAGGGATAATTTAATTATGCAAATGAAATTAAAATGAAAGCAGACACATGAACTCACACTATCTTTACAAAACTATGATGTTATGTTTTTCATGGATGATTGCGAGCCACAACAAACAAACTCATTAATTTGTTGACCTACTTATCCATATTTTCTCTAACTTCAAGAAATAACAAGAGATGCAACTGGCCACCACACTGTCTTAAGTATTTGATCTACTCTTTATGGACTATGTCAGTGCTTAGCTACAGAAAAACAGGAGAGGTATTAAGTAAATAAAATCTAAGTAGAAAAATATTTTCTTTTACTCCTAACAGAACAGATTCTGCTCACAAGATACATGCGAGAGAAACATAAGCATCATCATTTGAGCCTTAAATACAAACACAGGGTTGCCTTGAAACCACATTATGGTAGATATAAAAATACAATGCTGAGGTGAATATGTGTACCTCAACACTTTGCCATATATTCCAGCACAGGGCTTTCCCAAATAAAATAGTCTGAGTCCCTTCACTTGACAAAAACATTACAATGAAGTGGTTCTGGCATTTGTTGAAAGAACTTAGCTTAGTACCCGCAAAATATTAAATTGAAAACAGTGTATAACTAAGAACAGCAAGAATCCCAGATTAGCTCATTTTCCACCGCGGTGATATTTACACAGTCTTCCTAAGGAGCAGGTACAGGCAGCTAAACACACTGAAGCTCTCCAGTGCAAAAGGAACATGCTACTTGATGATACTGTCAGATCATAAAAGCCAAAGTACACAGATTGCTGTAAACTGAAATAGAGAATGCACCTAAGCTTCATTCCAGGCATCACTTCTGTATGGAGTTCCCAGTAGAAGACAAAGTCTCTCTACTGCACAGCTGATAGTAGTTTCATACTGAGGGTTGCAAAACTGGTGTAATTCCAACATGCACAGAAATATTGTAAGCACTTCACAGTTAGTCTCATATATAAAACTTCAGATAACTTTGAAATCAGGATTTGATAACAAGGGAAAGAAAAACAAGCAAAATGCATTTGTGGCATCTATGGAGGCAAATAGGGCCCACAAAAGGAACTAATAGAAATTATCTATGTTGTCACAAAAAATAGTTTCAAAAACACTTCTAAAGATGACTACGCTGTTCAAAAATGTCTTACAGCTCAATTATACCATTCATCTTAGCTAACTTTATGGCTCTATAACACAGATTACAGACATTAAGATAGTCCTCCTATTTTCTTTACGGCCAAATGGCAAGAAATAGCCACTTTCAAGATGCAATTAATTTGGTTTCTTTTAGATATCTACTTCAGAATGCAAATAATTACCCCAGATGATACTGATTAGAACTCCACTGATTACAACAGACACTTGGAATGATTAGCTTAGAGATAGACACCATCAGAAATTAAGACATGTAAGAAATCTTATGAGAAGGCAAAAGAAGCATTTTGAATCTAAAACAGAGTGATTACCAACTATTAAAATTTGTTGCATGGTATGAAAAACAACTCCTACCCAGCTAACTTTTACTGTGTGTCTATGTGCGGCCTTCCCAGAAGTGTCCTTGGGCATGGGTAGCTGTAGCTGAAGATGGGCTGCTGTGGGACAGGCTGTGGTGGGTGATGCAGGTCTGAGCTGCAATTCCTTTGAGGGTGTGTGATCTCTGCCCCTAGACAGCTTTTTGGACCACTACACTGTTGCTTAACAGAGAATAGCTACTGTCATTGCTTTCACATTTTTAGATCCCAACTAAACACCAAATTCCTATTCTTGTCTGAGCTCAAGGCTGGAGGGAAGCCTAGTATATGTGTATACCTATACTGGGAACATTTGACACCACACAAATTTACGGACAAATCTGGTGACACTTAATGACCTCAGAAATTATAGGTTTTAGTAGTCGCACTGTGCGAGTACAAATTAGACACATTTAAGTTTTTTCTCAGATTTGCTCTTAAGTTCCAGGTCTAGCAATGTCACCCAGATATATATTCAACATAAGGATGTAGAATCTTTAGTGGGGGAGATTTCAGTAGATAAGATTGCAGAATCAAAATTTAAAATAAGAAGGTCAGATTCTACTGACCTGACAAAATACCTCCACTTTGACCAGAGTTCACTCTCAGTCTTCAACATGTATGACCACATTGTTTTTACCAAATGCCTTTTTCCTATTCATTTGTCATATGAAATTGGTTGAATGCAATAATTACCAGTCAAAAACTGAAGTGAGCCTTTCAAAGTATATTTTCTATCACATTCCATATGCAGAAGTAATCTCCCAGCATTAATATCATTAAATTTGTATTAGTACATTATTTACTGGTAATTGGCACCTTATAAATACCTAAGTAGAAATCAAATTTATTTTTATTTGCTAAGGCATTTAACTTACAGTATATCTGGTTAAAATTTTAGTGATAACTGTGAGTTTCTTAGTCCTTAAGCACGTATTGTTATTTCTTAATAATTTACTTTCCTATCACTAAGCTGTAAAAAAAAATTACATGAGTTACAATGTTAAATGATGCAAAGTTATTCCATCATTGATATAAAATTATAGCATATTTCATGTTTGATACATTTTCTAGCATTAGGTGCGTCATTTTTAGACAACTGGTTGCTGGGTAATCATCATTTCTCTAATATTTTTCCAGAAAGCAGACAAGTTTCTAAAGCAGTTTCAGAAGTAAGAAATGAGGTTTGTTGGCAGAGGCAATATCTTTTATTAGACCAGCTGATATAGTGGGGAACAATCAGGCAAGCTTTCTAGCATGCAGTCATATAATCAATTCTTTTTGAAAAACCTACATAAGTACAAAAGAAGAGTAGAAAATGAAATATTATTTTCATAGTTCATGTGTGGATTAGCAGGAATGTAATTTTGAAACTGAACAACTCTGAAAGAGATATCTTCAATTTGCAGATTTAAGTATCTATGAATAATAAAGATTTTACTTATTTATTTATTTTTAAGAATAAGGTTTCATTTCAGTTTGTATACTCCCAGTAATGTCATGGGAGTTATGCAGAATTTCAAGTCCTAAAAATACCTTTTACAGATATTTCATATATGTTACATACCTTATAGAAAGCATAAGTTGTACAGCTGCTTCATGTGCATGCAGGAAAAAAAAAGACATCTGTGTACAAACAATAGCCTCTTAATCATTTTCTATATAGTATCTTTGTCTGTATATGACAAATGAGTAATTAGGGCACTTATATTCCATACACAGAGTCATGTTGAGTTCTCCTGAAAGTGCATCCACAGTTTCTATACAATGGCAGTAGCTTGATACATATAGCAGTTTAACTGCTTAACACAGCACTGCATCTAAACTGAGCAGCTCTGCCTCACTAGGCAGCTATTATAACAGTGGTTCTAGAGCAGGCTCAACTGGAAATGACTCAGAGCTCGTAACACTTAGTGTTGTCCACAGAATTATGGACATTTGTCTCAGTAATGCTTTGTCCTTCAGTACTAACCTATTCAGACTGTATGGAAACACAAATATTTCTAAATAAGAAAAAGAACAACAACAACAATAACAACAACAACAACAAACATCTACATACAAGTAACACTGGAGACTCCAAGAATTTAAGGGTAACACATAACATTTATAAAGCATGTAGTAAAAATCAAAGAAATTCAGAATTAAGGTAGGCCTAAATATGCTGATGTTAGCTTCAATATATGAAAATCATATAACACTGCTTTATCTGAACTTTATTATAGTGTCCTGGAAGAGCCATGTGATTAGAATATTAGTTTGGGTCTCCCAGATCAAACTAATTTTAAGATAATATTTCTTTCTTTAAACTTTTCTCTCTGAAGAGAACCATCACAATAAGCATATTTGTTCCCTCTGTAAATGTTACCTAGAACCAGAAACACCTTCCAAAAGCAGGACTAAATCCCAGATAGCTTTATCTCCTATATCACACTCTTATCCAACAAATAGCTGCACACCCAGTGGGCAAGATTCATTTTCTCATAAATGGTCTACTGAGAGGATGATGCACTCAGGTTGTTATATAAACAATGGACAAATTTATACTTTCCATAAAAGAACTATGGCATATCACATAAAAATATCAGACAGCAAATGCAAAATGAACTAAAGAAAACACATCTTCAAACAACTTGCAATTAAGCTTGCGAGTCCTTGCCAGAGGATTTTGTGATCATCAGAAGTTTACAGAGGTTGAAAAAAAGTTACTACAAACAAAACAAGGGCTGCTGAACATGGGGAGCTATCTATGGTGAGCTAGACTCTGAACTGCAGCTTTCTGGAGGATGGGAGGATACCTGGGGAAATGAGCACCACAAGTTTGTCTTGTTTGTTCTTTCCTAAGCATATTCTGTAGGCTGCTGTTAGACATGGGACACTGGGATAGCTGAACTTTTATCTTCATACAAACAGTCTTGTGCTCTTATGTTTTAACCTTACAAACTTGCAGTGCTTGAATTCAGCTTTTTGAGTATTCCATGGAAGTCAACACACACACACACAAGATATGAAAAGTTCAAAAGTTCAAACATATTCCATATACATGGGAAACACCACTATAACGCTAATTTAAAATTATGAGTTCACTGTACATCACATTTTACATTCAATATACAAGCTAAATAATGGGCACTTGAAATGAATTTGTCTCAAACCAACACCCTGCACAGTGTATGGTAAGCTGAGGAAAATAACACTCATATTAGATGTAACAGCAGCTGAAAGGATGGTGAGACAAACACAGTTTGGGGGTAAAATCCATTTCCTTCATTCCATACCCTCAGGAATGAGAATGTCCCTCCGTGTTCTAATAATACTTGGACCATCCTATGTGGTCTTTTCGTAACAAAGTTCTCCAGAATAACATGCAACAAATCTCTTCTGAGAATTCTGATTGCAACATAAACATCAGGAAATAAACTGATTTATGTTCATTTAGGAAAACTTAACTGTATATTGATGCAGCTAGACAACAGTTCAGGGCTACTAATAACGAAAAGCCAAAATTAAAGCAGTAGACAGAAAAATAAAGGGATGGGAAGTTAAATTTGCAAATGTAACATAAATGGAGGAAAGTTAGCAGATAATTAGAGTTTCTAATTTCTCTTTAAATGTCTCTCAGGTTGTGCACCAGGCAATTAGATTTCACTGGGCTTCGATTTACAGTTGGGAACAGTTGAAAGTGTGAGACTTTGGGAAGAATAAAGGGAATTATGTTTTTTTAATGAATATGCTGAAAGTTACTGTATGTGAACACAGATTTCAAGCTACAAAGAAAATTACTTTAACCCTTCTTTAAAGAAATGTTATTCATAGATCACAGTTCCTTTGAAGTACAGTTCTGTAAAACAATATAGCAATATATTACCAAACCAACAGTGTATATGTACCAGGAAACGGCAGTGAAGAATCAGAAAATGCACCAGTATTTTTCTCCCATTAGTTCACATTAGCCTTCCATAAACATAGTTATGGGCACATACAGAGACCTGAAATCCAATCAGTAGTTGTAATTACTAAATTACAAATTACACAGAATCTGATTGCCTTTCATCGGTAAAAGTAGGTTCATATGAAAAAGCATGCATCAATTGTATAGTGCCCAAGAAGAAATGAAGCAAGCGTTCAATAGAGGAACAATTCCATTTGGCTTTTTTTCCTCTCCTTAAGGCCCATTGTAGAATTGAGAATCTATGAAATCTGCCTTGTTTTCAAGAAAAGAATAAAAATATGCAGAAAGAAATGAGGAGTCTCCTCTAGCCTAAACTTTTCTAAATATTTGTTTTTATTTATATTAGTGTTATTAAGTGGGGATAACATCACTTACATGTAGATGTAAATCTTGGAAACAAGCATGCTGGAGACACCAAGGGAAATAGTGCCAAGTCTGAACAATAGACTGCTTTAAAATTCCATTCCCAATATTCACATTGCTAAAATGAGCACTCCCCAGCTAAGATTCATCTTTCTAGCAAAAAAATAACATGCCATTAACTTCCTCTGCCATAACTTTTTTTTTTTCCTGAAAAGAAGAAACAACCCCTAAGCCATTTTCCTTAAAATTTCAATTTCAGAGCTTACTTGAGGCATTGTGGCTTCCCTACTTATCATCAGATAAGGTACTACAGAGCTGGTCTGAGAAATAGTTTGTAGTGTAGTGAATACAGTTTTGCCATCACTCGTAGAAGGCCACCACTGTGTACTGACCTGATAGTGTCAGGTATCTGGACTCATTGCCTTAGGCAGGCTGATTTTTTCTTGTTTTAAGCTGTGAAAGGAAAGCAACTGCTGCTAACTTGTTTTAGCTTAGCAATGTAAACACCAAATACAGACAGTAGATGTCTAGCAAACCTCCACAGCCACAGATTAGCTAACAGCCCTTTCTGTTAATTGGAGCCAGAGAAGGCTTTTTTGTTACTTTTTCTAACAGGTAACTGGTGAAGAGAGTCAAACTTAGATGGGAATCAATGAAAAATGTAAACACTATGCTAGAAAATAGAAAAATATCTCCAAGCAGATTCAATCTGATGAGAAGGAAACATTCAGTGTGAGCTGTACTTCTCGTGGGGGAGGACTCAAATTTCCAATGATGGCCCGTCATCCTCTCTCCAGCTATGCACTTCTCCAGAACAACTGAAAGCTGAGGACCGAGGAGAGTCTTGGGTGGTGAACATAGCACCAGGGAAAAGGGACAGATTTGAGGATGTTCAAGTATATGCTGGTCTTAGTTGTCTTCTTAAATGTTGCAACTGGACTAATAATAGTAAATGCTGTATTTTTTTTATTAGACCATTAGAACATTAATTGAACTTCATGTTTAAGTGTTGTGTTTCTTTTTGCCTATAAAAGAATTTTGAATGTAACCACTTCATCAGTTTGTGCCATCGTAATCTTGAAAAGATATGAACATTTGAGTATTTTTGTTTTACTTACTCTTGGATAATATGAAAATATGACAAGACAAAATACTTTGTCTTTATGAAACAGAAAAAGGTAGTTGGAGAAAGAAGAAACAGTTTCCAAACACCGTACTGATGAAGATAAAATTAATTAATCTTATCAAAATTATATAGGAATAACACATCCATTTAGTTACTCAGCAAGTTTATCTGAAATATAACACAGGTAATTAGTTGAGAAAGCAGTATATTGTATTATCTGTGTTATTGCATCACAGCATAACAATGCACTGTTGTGCCTTTGACAAATGCTACAACAAAGATGTCCGTAATGCTTTTTCATTTTAATTATTATTATATTGTTAAATGTAATCTTAAAGGAGGTATGTGAGAGGAAAAGCAAGGAAGTAGGTTTTTGATATATTTTGTCTCTTACACAATACATTTTACTATATGCCTCTCTATAAAAGAGTGATTTGTTATATATACATACATAGACTTGCGAAAATTCTGGATTTTGGACTTATAAAAAAAGACTATTTTTAGGAGTCCTAAGTAGTCAGCAACTTCTCTTACAACATTGAGATAATACAGTTTTCTACGGATACATACATTGTATATGCATAAATTGTAAAAAAAAAAAAAAAAAAAAAACTCATTCTCTTATTACTCATTTAGTGAGCAGAAATACTGTAAACGATTAAAAAAAAACACATACACACACACAAAACAGTACCCTGACTGATATTTCAGACCATTCCATCCTTGAATTCTTCGAAATTAGGCTAAGGAACACTTACATACTCTAAGGAGGTCAGTATGACAGACACTGTCAACAGATACCCATTAGGTTAAACTCTAGGCAAAATAAAGTTAAAACTGCCATTTTCTTCTAAAATCAAGTCTGACTACACAGAGAAACCTCGTGGGTACTGCCTATATGTTTGAGTTCTAATATACATCTTATTTCCAAGAGTAGCACCCTGACTGAAAGGCTACAGGCTGATTTCCAAGAAAGAAGGTATAAGTTGATTCCCTTAAAGTTATTCTACTGTACAGAAAATAATTCAAGCTTCAGTGGGTGAAAGAGGGAGTATAAACAAAACTGGTCAAGGAATTTTACTAATGGGGTGGGAGGAAAAGCTATCTTCAGGTCCTAAAACAATGAAGATTTTGTACTTTACCCACTGTTTAAGAGTGCTTACAGCAGAAATAATCCAATGATAAGGATTTTACCTAGATTTCCATTATATAAGAATGTAAACATAAAGTAAAAGATAAAATTGCTCTGGAGTTTTACAGAAATTGACAGTTACACAGAAATTGGAAAGGAGCTAAAGTCACTCTATCATCAGATCTATCAGGCAGGGCCTCTTTCAGCTGCAAATGCACACGGTTTATGGCTAAAGGTTCAGTTCTAAATCAGCTCTGGCTAGCTACTGGTAGTAAGTGCATTTACTGGTTGTAAGTTTTAATAAAACTTAGGTACTTAGAAGGCCAGAGAAATGTGATAAATATGTGATGCAGCTTTGACAAACTTCTGCTATTTCCTGCTCTTTAGCTTTTGACAGAAATCTTTCTTTTTTCTTGATACATCTTTTTATTTGCTGTATTTACCATGTTATTTCCTAGGAGAATTTTCTCACAGAGCAGCAGTAGGCATTCCCTATAAGAGAATTTCTTGTGTCATATCAAAGAAAAGAAAGTGATACCATCTCCATTGTACTGAAGGAAGAAATCCCAGCATCTTTGTACACCAAACCCAAGCATTCAGAGAAGGGTCCTGACTACAATGTGTCTTGAGTCTCTTCCAAACTGCATGGCAGACCTGGAAAAGAACAAAAGAAATTCTGTTTCCTTCAAATAGAATTACCAGTATGGAGAAAGAATGGTTCATGATCATCTAAGTTGTCACATGGACTTACAATGTACATAGACCCAGATGTGGGAATTTGCCACAATACTCCTGTGACCTGCATTTAGAGTATGTGCCAAATAAACTCCAAGTGAACTCTGTTGATGATTTCATTCCAGTTAGTAACACTACAATCTTATTGTTATAGCTTACTTTCAAATGTATTCCATTTCTTCTAACACAGTGAATTGTGCCAAGCTCAATTCAACAGTTTACATGAGTCTCAGAATAAGCACGTACAATGTATCTCCAATAAGGTCAAATTATTCGAATATATCTGAACAGGAACAAGCATTTAAGCTGCATTTCTCAGACTCTCAGCAGCAGTTTTTTCCTTTATTGCCGGTTTATGTCAAAGACATATGGTTTAGAAGAAGTGGCTCTCTTAGGAATACTTTTGCTTTCAACAAAAATTAGCACTGCATTTTTTCTTCAAACCGTTTCAAGGCTTTGATGTCTTAGATGAGACAGTATTCTTTCATCTTGGCATTCAGTAAAACAAAGCACGTTTTTATTTATTTATTTAAATGTATTTAGAAATAGCTTAGGTTAATTTAATTAGTTGTCATTACTGTCTTGACATTCATACTAAAAGGTCATATTTTCCCAGTAGTAGTGGTATGTGTATTATTTAAACTAAACTGAAAACTAAAAGCAAAAAAAAAACCAAACAAAAAAAAACAAAACACAAAACTCCTCTCTTTTGAGATTATCAGTTACAGCTATATTCTCCATTTTAAAATGCATAAAAGATGTAGAAGAAAAGTTAGGCCCCAGGTAGTCCCTCCAGTAGGTTCAATCAGCAGTAGTGGCTGCAAAGATTTATTTTTCAACATTTGAACTGTAGGCATGCAGCCAAATACAGTTGAAAAAGGGAGCTTTATAACCCAACTTAGCTAATGGAGTAGGTCTACCTTAGAACCTATCATCACACCGCATAATCTTCAACTCTGTCAACACAATCCACCTGTGCTCCTGGTATGGTCTCTGTGCAACAAGGCAGGAAGCAGAGCTCTATAGAATGTTTGACTACGCTGTCTTTGTCCTCCTCTAGACCACTGGAGGATCCCCAAAGTAGTGATAATTCTCCACTGCAAACGTCTAGACTATAAACAATACTAAGCATACAGCATCAGATTCTTCAACATACTTTTCCACGGAGTTATTGGGCTGTCTATCTAAATATGAAACAAAATGCTTTCCTGAGTTGATATGACCAGGTCCAACTTTAAAATAATCTACAATCACACATTGTTTTGATACTATATTTAACCAGAACATAATCCTTTGTTTACAGCAGGGAAATCCAGAGTATTGTAACACTACCCCAGTGATTCACAGTTTTAAGTAACTCTGAAAATAATCATTGAAAATGTTCAATAGTACTGTCAAAATTAATTTTAGTAGCATATGCTAGTGGCCTGATTTTGAGTAAAGAAAACATGATGCTCAGTACTTTAGTCAAATCAGTTGCCCAGATATCCAAATATGGACTTATAATGAGGACCTTCCATTTTAAAGACATTTTACAATTATATACAATAAATTTTGCACTAAAAATATTGACTACTGTTGTTCCTTATGCACAGAGAAGAAAGGAAATCTTTGTCTAAATTTTAAACTGCTTACAATTTAAAGATCTGAAGTGCTTAAAATTTAAAGATCTTATGTTTCAAATATTTTATGCACATTCACATGATTTTCTTGTAAAAGAAGCTAAAATTTTAAGCTAAAATTTTGCATGCCAAGTTTGAGATGTAATTTTAAAATACACATTTGAAATCTCATCTTGGAACTAGCTCACATCACTTTCTCCTAATATAGATTCCTTCCTCCTTTTAATATAAATTCAATATTCTTATGAGCAGAGCCCTATTAAGGATTCCTTTCACTGCAGCTTAATTTTCAGTAACCCAAGAAATATTCACTAGTGTTGTCATTCCAAACCACCAAATTCAGTTGTAAATTAATGAATCAATACTGTTCAGAGAGAAGAACCTCCCTCAGTGTCCTACCTTAAATAGAGACTTATCAATTTATTCCATATTTGATCATCTCCCGTTTCTGAGTATAGCATTCCATCTATGTTTAATCAGAAAATTCAATTACCATTTTAATAGCTTGAGATATTATATCCAAAAGTGTGCAAAGATAAAAGCAATGAACAGCTCTTTTAGATCCATTTTAGATCTACACAACTTATTCTGGATCATTAAGAAGAGAAAGAATCAATTACAACCAGCAGAATCCGTAAGTGATAGTTTATGAAAATGCAATGAAACATCAAGGGTATATAGGAAGCTGAGTTAATAATTGAACATACACCATAATGTATGGAGCCTTGCAGATCTACTTTCTTAAATCAAATACTTTATAAAAATAGGATTATTATTTCCAATTTTCATTATAGTTCATTCATTACATAAGAAACAATCTCATATTAAGGCAAAAATAGTGTTATTTCACTGAACATTATAATTTTCTTTTTATATCCATCACTGGCAACCATAGATAATATACACATTCATTTGAAAAGCACCTTACCATAAAAAAAATGCTCTAAAGCATTAATATAATCTTGAAATGGATTCATGCTGAAAATCAAAAGATCACCTTCCAAGACTTCTTAACTGCCTCCATCATAATTACAAATCTGTTGCATGTCTGAACAAAGAAGTGGAAAGAATAATAGACAGTACATGGAAGCATGAACAGGCCTGGAGTAACAGGAGTAAAGATAAAGAAAAACAAAACAAAACAAAACATTTGTGACATCTATTTGCATGCATCTAAGAAAACACTTTACATTTTCTGGTCTGACAGTACCTCTTCTTAGTTTTAGCAGCGTTGGTTTTGTTACCAGAAACACTTATGTTTTTACTGGAATTTTGTGATTTTATTAAGTGATAGAAGCTGTTCATTTGAATAAACAAAGGGTCAGCCCTTAGCAAAGTGTGTCCATGATCCCCGTGTAAACTTGGCATTTCTTAGAGGAAGCACTGACACCTGAACTAGGATGAAGTCCTTACATTCTTATGACCTGATCCCATGAAACACCTCTGTCTTGCCAGAAGACACAAAATACCTTACTCACTTCCTTCTTCATTCCTTCTCTTGCATACATGATTTCTGACAGCAATAATGAGTGTTTATATCTTGAAGAGAATCTGACCAGAGGTATTTCTTATAGATTTTCAATCATTAAGCCACATTTTATCAACAATTCCCATGTGTGTGCCTGTGATCCAATTCACTTCCAGGACACCGAGAGAGCCTTGGGTCCTCTACCCTATGCTTTCCTGATCTGTCAGCACTAGATAACAAATGCATTCATGTGAGTGGCACTGATACCCGCTGGCATCTTTCCAAATAATTTTAGGTTCTCAAATTCTCATCACACTGACTGATCTTTGAACATTCAGCTTTCGCATGAGTGGCTATTTCCAGTATCACAAGAAGACTGACAGCCTTACTGCTTGTCATCATGCAGTACAGTAGCTGACTGCCCCTGGATAAGGTGACCTGAGGCTTCCCAGTTTGACTAAGCTAGTGTCTGGTCCTGTTTGCTTTTTTCAGGATTATCCTACTGCCATGATAGGGCTTATTGGGATACAAAAATGTCCTTGGTTTTATTCTCCCTCAGCCAGTGAGTGTCACATTGTTTTATTGACTTGAACCTTGTCATATCTGTCCAAGCTTGTCTCCATACATTTGTAGCTCTGATCACTGTAGCAAATCTCAGATACAGGTTTTTCTTGTAAACTCAAATTAGTTTATGTTATTATTCCCAGTTTACAAAAATGTAGTGAAATCAGGAGCAGACTTCAAGACTGCACTGAACTGCAGAATTTAAAAATAAACCCAGATCAAAAGAGATCAGAGTACGAAAAGGAAAATAGTAAACAAATCAGTTTTATGCACACTCTTTGCAATGATCACCTCTTTGAAGCTGAACGAACCTATGTACACAGATTTTTGCACATATATTACTGGAGTAGCAAACAGAAAATTCAAGGTGACAAATTAATTGTAAAGCCCACAGCTTGCATGGAACCCAGTCCGTCCTCCCTTTAATCTAGCCAAACTGTAGAGCTGGAGGACAAAATACCACTTTTAGCTAAGATATATATATTTTCTTTCTCCTTGATTTATCTTTCAGACTAAGACTTAGTGCATGCTTAAACTGCTATGGATCTCCTTAAAGCAGACAAAGAAAGAAGGTAGCTGTTCTTGCCTCTGATTTCTTTTTATTTGACTTTAGAGGAACTATTTTGAAATGGCTTTTTCTTTATTTTCCATTTCTATTTTTCCATTTGTAAATTAAAGCAACTATTTCTCCTTTCAAAATGACAAGACTGACAGTAATTGCTAAGACTATACGATTCATCATATTTAACTACGTTCCCCCTGAGAAATCAAAATAAGATTTTGCATACAGCTATTTTCAACTTTGAGTGGTCAGTGAAGAGACAGTGCAATCAAGATTTTCTAGAACATACAGCCTACACAGCCAGATTTTCTTATATTATTTCATTGCAGAGTGCTCATCTCAAGGATGCTGCCTAAATAAAGCACACTTCCACAGCACTCCTTAGGCAGTGCTGTGTCAAAGTAGCCTGAAGACCTTAACATGTTAATCTGTAATAATCACAAGAAAAAAAACAGAAAAGTATTTATGTTTATCCTTTTCATCACCTTTCCCCAACTACTTTGGCAACAAGAATAACATATTAATTCATGCACTCTTTCTGTGCCATTCCTGTGCGGAAACCATCTTTGTTGCAATGTTTACACAGATTTTCTATCACAGTCCATTTGTGCTTTGATGCCACAGAAAATTATTTCATTTCCACTTAATCCTGGGTGTGTCATACAAAAATAAAATATTTATGAAATACCTGCCTGCTAAAACTAGGACAGGAATCTGCATTGCCAAAATAATTACAGAACAAAACAAAATTATTTTCAATTACCTGCTTTGGTATAAGTGATTTATAGAACATTAATCCCACGAAAGCCAAATCTGTCACAGCTGGCAAATGGCCGTGCAAGTTGGAATGACTGTTTGTGACCCTCCTGCCAGTTGGTTACCTCTATTACATTAAAATGCAACTGTCTGTAAAAAGCATCTTTCAGTTTTCTACAGGAAAAATAAATACATATCATAATGCATTTTTATGAAGTGTCCAGAGACAACTTGGAAAACTCTTATTTTACCAAAACAAAGTGCTGACTTTAGAATCTAACTGCTTATTTATGGACATATATGGAAAATTAAATGAAACGTAACTTTAAGTGTCCTAATAGACTTGGCCTGAGCATGCTACATGTAGACTTGAGGCATGTGTTTTTGTACATCTATAAAGATATACTGATGTATGTGCGAGTGAGTTACATAAGTAGATGCTTACCTGTTTATTTACCATTCCAACAATACTTTTGGAGTATAAAAAACATTGTTAGCGAAAATAGAAAATATATTGTGTTGTTTCTTCATGTAAAAGTAAAATCAAGGAGAAAGGTTACAGGTCACAGAAAGAACCCATAGAACTGTGGACTCAAAATAGATATGCAGAGGTTTGGAGACTGGCTAAGTACATTGTACCCATCTGTTTTGTGCAATTTCTGGAGAAAACAGAAGCTGTGGGTGTAATTACACAGTTTTAACATAAAAGTTTTTAACTTCGACAGTTGAATTTATTCTTTCTCACAGCAATAGTCATAAAGCCCAATGTAATACTCAAACAGTGAATGAATAGTAGATTTTATTAGAATAATTACTATTCACCAAAATATCAAATGAACAGATTAATTTTTTCACACCTCTGTTTTCTCATGATTCTAACATAACACATCCAGGTAACAGAATACAGTAATCCTATATTTTATAATTATATAAATATGTTTTATAATTTCCCTTTATTAAAGAGAGTAAACAAATCTGGAATCTTTCAGAATACTTCATGGTTGGTTGGTTTGTTTGTTTAATACATATTCTGGAAGTGTCACATGGAGGAAAATATAAATTGCAACTATATTTTTACTCCACAAAATAATTTCTGTGACTTTTTTTCTGCATAATTTTCCCTTTAAAACAGACAGAATAATTACTGTTGGCTTAATTTCAGAGACTTTAGATGGGAACAGAGTTATAATTCACATAAAACTAATACAAAATAAAATATATAAAATTAAACTTTTTTTTTTCTCAGCAAAAAACATTTCTTGGGGGAAAAGTCACAAAAATGCATAAAATCTTTCAGCCAATGAAGTTCCTCCTATCCTTTTCAGAAGCCTCAAAAACTGTTAAAATTTAGTTCTTCTATACTTCTATCAAAAGGCATCCAGTACAATTTTGATGGTAGGTATAAAGTAGTAATTAGAGTAGCACAGACAAGATACAAATATGTGTTTTGGCTCATATAAGAAGCTTTTTTGTTTCCAGTGATCCTCATCTCTATGTGCCAAAAGGACACAAACTTTAAACCTTAAAATTACAGCCTGTGAAAACTTATTTTCCATCCTGAGCCACAAAGCAAGATTACTCTGCTATTTGGGACCCTAGAACCTTAATTTACATTTTTTTCTCTATTTCTTTATTTCTTAAAATTATAGGTCTTTCACAAGAGTTGGAATAAAGCAAGTCATCACGGAGAAGACGGATAATTGAGATTCATGCAGATGAAGGAGTCAAATATGCAAATTAAACGCGATGTGGCAAATGGATGTCAACGTGAATATGTACAGTCAGAAAGAAAGAGAAAAACACATACAAGCTTTCTCCTTTTGCACTGTTTTCAGAAGACAAGTCCCTTGTGGCAGAAGTACTGCACAATTTTGGATCTCAATAAATATTTATGGGAAACATTCCTTAATTCCTGCAGTTTTATAGAGAACAGCATTTATTTTGTACCACTGATATCACTTTTGCACAGTCTTATCTTATCTCTCACAGGCCTAATTCCAGTATGTTGCAGGGATGATCAGCTTTAGGCAGCTGCTCTAAAAACCAAATTGAAGCATCAAGTTTCAATGGACAACAGTAAATACAAATGTTACAAAGTAATTCTCTCAGTATGCACAGCACAAACTTTAAATGCATGTAAATATTATTACTTTTACCAATAATCATGTTATCATAACCTACGTGGCATAAAAGCCGAAGAACAGCAGTGAATGCACGAGAAAATGGTGAGATGGGCACTATTGTGGCAATAAAGACAAGTTAGAACCCAAAACAACTGAGCTTACCTGAAATTTCTTAGAATATATCACCTCCCAAACATGGCAAAACAGACATGCTGTGTATGTAGAACAAGTCTGGCATTGCCACTTGGGCTATTTCTCGTCATCTGGTCAGCAACCATTTCCTCTGAATGGCTTTATAAGGTGACGACAGAACTGTTGCTTCTCAAATCCTGCAACAAAAGAGCTATTGGCACTCATTAAAACTTGCAGGAGATCAGTTTAACACAGACCAAAAGAAATACTTCCTTAGAGTAAAGAGTGATCTGACTTACATATCCTCGATAAATGGCATCTCTTTACTGCTCCTGTCAAAGACAGAAAATGAGGCTAGATCACTGACAGACCATTGGCCTAACTCTATAGGACATTTTGCATGTGATTACAAGCTCTATTTGCTGATTTCGTGGTGGGGAGTGGCTCATTGGGGATGATATCAAGTTGGACATCAAAAATGGTATCAAGGGCTGGTAGCCCACTAAGTGTCTGCACAGGTAAACCTCTGTGTGCCCCAAGGCTTTCTGAAGCCTTTCTTCCCTCTCCCTCAGGGAGAGCAAGCGATATACCACATATCTGACAGAGTAAATGAGCCCCCCTATCGCAGACAATGTAAGCAAATAAATGTCCTCCATCACGGCTTATGGCAACAGAGCTTATTTCAAAACAATTTTTAAATGGATTATCGAGTTATCTGCCTTTCCTCTAAGTATGCATTTCAGAAGAGAGAAGCTAAAACTCTATTTTAGAAAAGGAGGGCTTTATCCAATTTTCTGTCCTCTTGAGCATAGTCAACCATCTATTCATCTTCAGATTGTATGACTGTTCTTCCAGCTGTTCATGGACAGGGTTGTTAGCTGAAGAATATTTGTACTGTTGATTGCCACTATCATCAGCTTTGCAGCTTTCCCCTGACTAGTCTCTTTACTTAAATATTGTTAAGGGTTATGGCTTCAAGGAAATGATTAGCAACTTATAGATAATGGAAGCATTTCTGTATCTGAGTAATTATGTACAGGTCTTATCTCATTCACTGTAAATAACACTGCACCTAATAAGAAGTCTCCCAGTATTTTTCCCTTCTATAGCACTTTCCCAAAAATACAGGATATATAGTGAAAATTGTCCTTTTTTTTTTTTTTTAACTAATCAGTTCAGTCTCTTTACCTCTGTAAGTAGCATTTTCTCCTCTTCTCTTTAACAGAAACGTCTTCACTTTGAGTTTTTGTTTTCTTAAAGTTGAGATTCAGCTGAATACTTTCCATTAAACACTTTTCTCTGCATACAAAAAAAAGCAATTATACATTTGTGGTCACAGTTGTCTTGGTTATATTGCAGTTCGGGTATACTCTACAATACAGCTAATGCTATCTCCTCTCTCACAGACATTTTCAGACAACTATCTGTTCTCTATAGTCAGTACTAAATTAGGTCTCCACTGTAGCCCTACAAAACTGACACAGCAAAGAGGTTGGTTGGATCATACCCTTCTGACACACCATCAATACCAGTTTTCTCTTAAGATCTGCCTAGAGGATGAGTCAGTTGCAGAACTGGCTCCAAGAATAGGTGCAGTACTCAGCTGCCTTCTCCGGCAGCTTGTAGCGGTCAGGAGGCCACCTGATTTGCCTGTGCCTAAAGAGAGAGGATTGACCATTTCAGCTTGAAAAGCCTTTCTGCTGGCTTGCCCAACCCTTTTGCTGTTGCTGATGAAAAAAAGACATCATGGCTATGCAGACTGCAGTTATAGTGGAAGTCTGTCAGCCAGTAATACTCCTACATTTCTTCCGTCATTGGCCTTTTGAGCAACCAAAAGCCCTGCTGTCCGAGATTTTTCCTATATCCCCCAAGCTTTCTTGATTAATACCCTCAGCTCTGATCTTTTCCTCAGAAGTAAACAGGAATTTACTCCCTGTGCAAAGTACAGATAAGGCAGTAGAAACCTGAGAAAGAAAAGGTTCACTGTGTATGAGGAGGAGAAGAGGGAAAGACAGACTGAAAGAGGAATAAAAAAGCATACAAACACACAAAATAATTCCAAATGCAACTACTGTGTTGGGAGAGACAGGAAGCATTGCATACAGTTTAGATGGAGTGCACATAAATCATCTTGCATTATGAAAGATAGGAGTTGGGTACACTTTAGATCTACCCTCTTGCCTTTTCCCTCTGATGGATTTTTCTTCCATCCCTCCCTGTATTCACCAGATGCAATGCAGCATGTACTGGAAAAGGAACTGCTATTTATCAAATTAATCTTGAACATGCTGAGACTTCAGCCTGATTGTGGGTATGTGAAAAAGTACACACAAGTGTCTCACACTTATCTTTTCCCATTTATTACAATTTATTCTTAAAGGAGCAATTTCCTGGCAGTTTGCCACTCACCAACAATTCCCAAATAACAGTATCTGAAATATCTTTTTCTTTTTCTTTTTCTTTTTCTTTTTCTTTTTCTTTTTCTTTTTCTTTTTCTTTTTCTTTTTCTTTTTTTTTTAATTTTATTTTTTATTGCAGTTAATGCAAGCATAATATAGGATCCTGAATGGCACAGTTTCATGTTATCCAGTAATTTTAGATAAACACCAAATGGTTAATAACTGTTGCTGCAGAGTTTATGGGCAAATCCAATACCATTTTAATCTTCTCTAATTAACCTTGGTGCAACTTAGAATCAGCTTCTGATTTACTGTAGTTTGCTGAATGTTTTGGGGGTAGAATAAGTGACAAAGAGATCAAAATGTTAATGTACATTCTCGTCTTTGAATTGAATGAACATCATGGCTTTAATTCTCACATTACTTACTTCAGCTTTAAACTGACGTGTCCATTGTGACCACAGTTGTCTTAAATCACAGCAAATTCAGCTAGAAAGAAAACCAGGTCTGCAATGCCAAGTTAAACAATCCAACACTTGCACTGTATAGAATTTGCACTTTCTTTCAGAGATAGGTGGGTTATTTCCAATACCTGCCGATCTCTGCTTTTAATCAGATCTCATTTCTGTACAATTATCATTTCAGGCTTCTGTTGATTGCTTTTGCTCTGCATAATGAGTAGAAAGAAACACTATCTCATTGTGCAGAATATTGGATTGGTTGGTGTAATAGACTCAGTTCTATTTTTTGCCTTGCTCTTTGAAAAGTTAATTTTCTCTTTCATCAAATAACTAGCAGACTACTAATAGCATATAAGGTTTTAGAGGGATTTGCATTAAAGAATGCAGCTGAGTGCCTTATCTACTTTTGGAACCAGAGTGACATATGGATGCTGTTTTACTGTTGAATACCTAAGGTAAAGTTTAATACTTGCTGCAAGCCCCCCTTAGTTTTAAATTCATGGAATGGGAACGTGGATTAGCTCTCCCTGAAACGCAACCATAGTGTGGGGAGGGGGCGGTGGTTCTTCCACAGGCTTTGCAAGCACAAAGTTGCAGGTTCAAAGCCTCATCAAAGGAGCAGAACCCTTCATTCCAGTTTGAAGCTCTGAGAAATCCTCTTAGGTCATATGCCATTGCATTGGGCCCTTTTTCACAGTTAAGTGATAAGTGCCCTGAGGGAGAGCTGAAACTATTTGGCAGAGAGGATGCATTTCATTTGGTGGATGGTGCCTGAGACTCTACTTGCCACAAAACATGTAGAGACAACAGAATAGACCCTGTGACTAAGATTTTCTGCAGTCAAGGTAGCAACAAAGGGACTGCTGGGTATGATCCTGCTATGTGTCCTGTTGTTTTACTTTTCAAATAATAGAGCAAAATTGCACCTGGTACATAAGTCGTCTGTCTCAAAGAGCAGAATCTGTGTAATACATCCCCCAGCAGCTCTGAGTACTCTGAGCAGTACAGATATAGTGGGACACCCTCCAAAAAGACAGATACTGCAAGGCATAGACTCAAAATATACCTAAAATACACACCTAATTTTTCCTCAAGGAAACTATTAATGTCCTACACTGATATGGGGTACATACTGCCAATTGAATGTTACCATTTTATTCAATCCTAATTCACAACTGATATAAAGTTCAAGGATACTCCTTCTAAGGGCATTTTTAATTCACTCATTGAATAACCATATCTTCTGTTTTAATGAATTTGAACACTCAACTTCAAACTGAAACTCAGAACACAGGAAAAGCACAACAATTCCTTATCTCCCTGAGGAATGTAAAGAATACTGTACTAAACTTCTTTGGGAGTAGACTTCCTTACTCTGTCTCTCTGTCATGCCATGGTGCCATAGTTTAGATATCTTCTGTTGCCATCCCCCTACATAAAGTCTGCATGATTCTGTAATCTCTAGTCTACTTGCCTGACCCTAGGCTTTGCTGTAGTTCAATGGAACCTGAAGGAATGAAATACCGTATTTTTTCATGGATTAATCTAATAACTTTTATGTAGAAACTACATTGGAGACTTTCTTACAGTAATTGTCTTCTTTGATTTTTACTGAAATGTAACTACATTACTACATTACTCTACATTACTTCTACTAAACTCAGTTTTTAAACCTTGCCTTACTACGCATGCCTAACTCCTACCAATGATGAGAGCTAAGGGCCCTTCAGTGGCTCCCAGGGAAATGACATTCCTTATTTCTCCTAGTGCAATTTAATGGCAACTGTTCTAAAGTAATTAATGGCTTTGTCCCCTAAGCATCCCTATTCAAATCACATACATGTTATTTACTGAGCCCTATCTATTATAAAAATGAGAACATTTATCTGAGACCTCATTCAATGATTCCAGAAAGAATGATATACTATTTAAATAATTATTTAAATAACAAAAGTGACCATTAATATTAGAAAGATTAGAAGGAACTCTAATACCTAGCTTGTCCTGTACACTACCACTGTTTCTTTTCTTTGCTGCTACTCTTGTACACGTCACTGTAACATGGTGTAGAACTCTAAGTGGCCCTGTAATAGTAACTGTACTCGGGGCAGATAGCCTACAGAAAGAAATGCAATAAACATATGCTCACTACAAAAACTACAAAAACATATTTTGGGAAAGTGTTTCTAGTGTTACTCTGTTGTCACACTGTGCTAGCTAGCAATTCACATACCAAGCAAAACTATACATTAAGCCAAGACTGAAAAATAATACAATGTAACACGAAGGAATTGTTCTGTTTTTCTCAGCAATTAAATTAGTGGATCCTCTTCTGAACTTAAGAGAGGAGCTCCTTATTCATAGCACTCTCACTCTACAGGTTAATTCTCTAACCTTTACATTAAGACTATTAAGACTAACCCTCATTTAGGCTGAGATGGCTTCAGTAGCTTTAAAAAATAGAGATGACAGAGACTTTCTTGATTCTGACTCGATTCTCAATTGTGGTGCAAAAGGGGAAGCTGTCCAAAGCCAATGCTGCTCAGCTGTGTTCACTGTGAGTGACAGAGACCGCCTGAAAGAAGTCAAGGCAGGTACCCTATGTATTAGAAAAATATCTAAAAGTATTTATTAAATTATTTCAGCTGTAAGGGGCCTGACAACTGAAATTATAAAGTAATATTTTGCATTCAAAAGGCCAGCAAGTGTGGGACTGACATTTAATGTCAAAAACATTGCAGAACAAATGAACACAGCTAGAATCTTTCAAAGTACCAGTACTTGAAATTTACTGTCTAACTTTGGAAAGAAAATAATGAAGCTTTACTGTTCCCTTGGTATTTTCTTTCTTGCCTTCTTCAGTTTATTGACATATAAGCATTATGTTAATTTGACTCAAAGAATTTGGATTATTATTAATAATAGCAATTCAATATAAAGTTAAATTAATTATAATTAATTAGACTTACCACTTATGTACACAATAATAACTGGGACATTGATTTCTGGTTTGTAGCTTTTAATTTTTCTTTTTAAAGTAATGTGCTATTTTATATTTATTTATTTCTTTAAATTTTCTTCTCAGCTGTTACGTTCGGAGACTTTTGTCAGAGTAATTTATATTATTTAAAATAATTAAATAATAATTAATGCGTGGCATGTGTTTTTATAATATGATGTTTATATGCTTGTATTTATTTCATTTTATATGTTTTTAGAGTATTAAGAAATCTTGGCATCATTTTCCCTCATTCTTTACCTTTTTGCTTTATTTCATACAATGTATAAATAATTTTTAAAAATGTAGATGAGAAAAAACAATATATTTTAAATGCAGGGAAATAAGACTTTCATTAAATAATTTTATGAAAGCAAACATTTTGCATTATAGAAGGGATGCATCTTGTTTTGCTTTAATGAAGAACAGTTTCTTGTATACTGCTTGCTTAGAAATTTTCCTTATGAGATGAAGCATAGTAATGTTTAATTAGAGACCTAGCTTCAAAACAGAATTTAAAATAAAAAATAAAATAAAATAAAATAAAATAAAATAAAATAAAATAAAATAAAATAAAATAAAATAAAAAAGTCTTACAGACTTAGAAGACCTAAGTGTTCTACGACTGCAGCCAACCAGTACAAAAAAGAAGGTTTCATTATACAATACCTTGTTAATATTATAAGGTAACTATTACTTCTTGTTAGATGAAAATGAATTTATGAAGGCAAAAATGTATACCATATGTTGTGGCATATAAAAGTGTTTAACAGCTAAGTAAGCACATGACTTCCTTGTGAGATAAAGAGTGTTCTCTTTCTTTTGCTTATGATCTTATTAAATGCTTTCAGTCATAATAAATAATTCTTAAAATTGTTTGAGAAATACTGGAACAGGAGTCACCAGGAAGACTGTTATTAGTTGCTCACACTATTTACCTTACCTTGAATCTGCATAAAGGCACTGATGGTCAATTCAGCTGAATGGGATATTTGATATTTTTTCTTAAATATTTTTCTCCAAATCTAAAAATGATAACTGCTAGACTTTCTACTGCTGAAGAAGAATTTCATACTGTCTTGGTTGCAATGAAAGTACAAAATGTTCTACAAAATGCTAGCTCATTGCTATGTAAAAGAGAATTACAAATGGGATCATTCCTGATTTTAGAATATGCCATCCAGGTAAAGGATGAACTTGACTTTCAGTAATTCACTTTTACCAGTAAAATGATGTCTATTAATTTTTTATCCACTTTTTACAACAAAGAGATACTTTTCAACAACTGTCTTTCACTATTGTTGTACAGTTTTTCATACAGTGTCTTCAGACTTTGCTGCACCTAACGGGCTGCAAAGTGTTTAAAACAATGAAGTGCTCATCACCACAGGAAACTAAGGGCACTTAGCACCTTACAACAGCAGATTCAGTATTATGGCTGCTTGAATTTTAGATATCTGAAAATAAGAAGTTTGTTTATTCCATCTCAACTGGTAAGTAGCTAGAAAATGCCTGCACACATTCAGGGAGACACTATTGATCTGTTCCATTTCATCAGGGACTAAAGGGCATCCAGATTTGCTAGATACTCTAAGGATGAATGATAGAGATCTTATGCCTTTTACAATACCTTTTGGGCAAGATCTTACATTACTTCCAGACTGAGTAGGAAGAAGGGCTGCTCGTTTGTCTGCTTTCTAAGTGTCTTACCATCTGTAAAATAGCTTACCTGAACTTCAGAGTGAAATAACAAAAGAGGGTAAACAGGCACACAGAGATGAAGAGACCAAACACTGCCTTTGAGAATTGGAGGTTACTTCAACTTCCGTGCTCATTCAGGCTTGTCTTCCACTTCTGAGTTGCAGGGCTGAATGGAAACAAGTACTAAAAGGAGAAAGAAGAGGACAGATAAAAAAAGGCCAGTGCTCGTAGATAGGATGTAGAAAACTGAAGTCCATCAGTATTCTGAATACTTCTGACTTTGACCAGAGACTCCAGTGAAGTCTTGATGTGTGCTTTGTTGAAACTATCATATTAAAAAAAAATAAAAAATAAAAAGTCTCAAATTTGACAGACTTGTAATCGTAAAGTTAATAAGCTATTGTTAAAATTTCTAACCAGCCATCTTTAGATGTATGAATAGACACTAACAATACCAGTGGTGGAAAGCTTGTGCAGTGCCTATTAGAAAACAGGATGAGAACTGATTTCAAGTATTAAAAACAGGTCCAACTGGCTCTAAATTTTATAGCTACTTAGTTCCTCCAAAGTTCCTTCTAGTACCTTCCTAGGTACTTTATTCAACTGACACTCTATTTCCTTTTAGTTCAGTAATATCTTGTTATGATAACATAGCACAATACAGTATTGAAAAACATTTACAGAAATTAATTATGTTATGATAATTATGATACAGTCTTAATATTTCTATTTTCTACTAGTGGAACATAACTGACAGAAAGTTTCCAGTAGACTTAATTCATCTATTAGACTTGTGTCATTCTCTGTATTCACTAGAAAATCAAAATAAAAGGCATGGTATTATGACAGAATAAGGAAAACAGAGGCAAAACTGATCTATATCACTGTTTCCACTTTAACTAATATATAATATCAATGCCTGTAACACCAAGAAGTTTATATTTTTTAATGTAATTCATTAAGTTCAGCATATGTAAAATGAGTATTTGCCATTTTGCTGTTAGTCTGGCATATGTAAGTATATAGTCTTGCTTTAAAATAATTAATTGCTAAATTTATAGAAAGTCAACAGCACTTTAGGACATAGAGTATTTTACATTTTTCACTTTTACTTTTTTTCATTTGGAAGATCTGCTATATCTATTACCTTTCTCTAGTAAATGCTCAAATGAGATTGAGCAGTTTTTGTATCATTAATTTTCTCTAAACACATCTTCAGTGCTTTTATATGATGTTAATAAAAACTGAAACACTAATTTTTAGAAATCTTATGGCCAGCACAACCTATAAAGATGTCAATTCCAAATGACAGTCGACACATTGCAGGATGAAACCATACATTTGTAGAAAAAACAGAGGAATTTATCACAACAAAATCTTGCTAAGAAGTGTACCCACTTGACTAAAAGCTATTGACCATCTCTACCTAGATTCAGTCAAGTCAGATAGACTTAGGTATTAAACCTCAGTTTTAGTATCAGCAAACCATATACCATCTTACGACGGAACCAGCTGCCACCCATATGTGACTTTTCAATAACGATGAAGATGACATTTTCCAAATAAAACTGCATTAATGATTATGCTTATCAAGATAAAGCCTAAAGAGAAGCCAGAAAAAGACTTAAAACAAAACACTACACATTTCAATACTCTACACAGGAAAAATTTAAATTATTACAATGGCAATTAACTGATTTATTCTCTAAGAAAAATATTTTCCTAACAGTAAATAGAATCATCATAGAATCATAGAATCTTTTAGGTCGGAAAAGACCTCTAAGATCATCAAGTTCAACCATTATGGTATTTGTTGCAATTTTACTACTACTTTTTTTCTGACCAAAACAATTAGAAAGATAAGGGCTGCAACCTTAGACTATGTTTTAATGTGTTTCTATAATGTACCTGCATTCTATACTGTAGCTATTGAAAGGCTCCACATGGTATTTGATCTCCAGGTAGGACAGAACAGTAAGCTTCATCGTTTTCAACTCCAAGAAAATATACTGGTCTTTATGCAAGATAAAGACCACAAATTTGAATTCAAGCTCTTTTCCAGGCTGCTAGCATTACATTTTATTATTATAGATAACTCAAATAGCATTCATCTGAGTTTAAAGAAGTGTGTAGCACAGTTTATAGAAGGATGTATCAGGAGACCTGTGAATACTGGCCCCAAGCCAGTGATGTCACAAAGCCTTAATTGCTATGTTACAGTATCTTTCAACAGCAATGTGTTAACAATGTATTATCTTGGCTACATATTACTATTCTGGAAGCTTTCTAGCTTTTATTTCTAGGAAAAAAAAAAAAAAGTCTAGAAATAGCCTCTGTATCTGGTTTATATTTAACTAGTAATCAAGTGAGCCAGGCATAAAATGCACATTTCATCTGCTTTAGCAATTGTTCCACATAAAGAATTAATAATCTACTTCATTTGTTCAAACGAGAGAAGTATACACTATGAATCTGTATGTCCTGATCTGAAACCCTGCGAGGCCCAAATTGTTGATTTTGGTCTGGAAGTGCATCCTCATTTAACAAATTAAAGTGGTTAAATAGCTTTAAAATAGAGAACATCACAAGTACGTGCTGATGAAAATACAGTTTTTTCAAACGGCACAAAATCAAGGAAGCTTTCAAATTGTCAAAGACTACTGCAAAGTAGATTGCTTGGAACATGGAGTCAGGAAAAAAATGCTTGTTTTAGCTACTTTGTTATATGCTTTAATGAAGCTTAACTAGAAAAAAACACACCAAGATTTCTTCAGTCCCTTCAGTACTTATGCTGAGGAAGCCAATAAACTGATTGTTAAAAATATATAGCTCCTACCATTTGCAGTGTATGAAATGTAAGTATGTTCTTGAACCAAAAGAATGATGAACACTAAGTATTAAATAAACAACAGTTTATTTCATCCTGTTTGTGTAAAACCTCTGACAGATAAATGAGGCAAACTGCTGTAATCCAGCACTTCCCATTTTCAAGACTCCTTCAGGTTACATGTAACTTTTTCAAAGTTGGATAAGCCCATTCTAGTTACCTGCATTTTCTATACAGATGGTTCCTTTGTTTCTGGTGAAGGAGACTAGGGAACTTAATGTACTATGCTGCTTCACAAGAAATGTTTTGCCAATATTTTGTCTGAGCAGTTTTATTGCTTCTATTCAATTAAAAAGGGTTTTGAAACTTGGCACGGAGCTGCGAAAGGGGAGCTTGTGTCGTTCTGTGAAAAGTCACCCAAAATTTGACAAAAGCTTAAAATCAATGTTCAAGTGGGAGCTGGGTGAAAATATTAACTGGTATACTATTACAGACTTTGCTATAATTTCTTCAGTTCGGTAATACCTTTAGTGTATATTGATCTAGTATACTCCTTAGACCCAAATTCCATTTTTTTTAATGTAGTTCAACTGTTAAGTCCAAGCATTGCTCTCTTTCTTCACATCCATATTTAAATACCCAGATTTTTAGAGCACCAAGCTGCTGACTTATTTCAAGGAAATTAAACTCACTCTTCATCAAAGACAACTCTGAGGTAAATATTCACATGTGTTATTATATTGTCATTTAGAGTAAGGATTTAATCCTACCAGAAGTAAAACTTCCAAACAACTGAGTGAATTAACATACAGGCAGTAAACTTTTGAAATTACAGGATATCTAGTTCCTATTCATCCGTTTCTGACTGTCATTTCCTAGTAAAAGCTGTACTGAGTGATATTTGTGCAGTCTGCATGAGACCATGAAATCAAAGCTTAGCGCATTGTACATCAGGTGCGACGATTTCACATAAATGTATTCCTTCCACTGAAGCACATCTTCATAGATCTTTCAACCATGGAGTAGGTTCCAGATGGAGTGGAGGTTTCCAAGATAAGGCAATAACTTTTCTGGTTAATAATAAAGTAATGTGTAGATGAAAGCTCATTTTTTTCCCCAGGCCTTCCACATATGATTCATTGCTGTTTTGCAAGTGAAGCTATCATTCTTATGACCCCAACACAACAGTGATATTTCATAAAGGAGTGTGAAGCTCATGACATTGGCAATCTTTACTTTTTCTGTCCTTCAAGATTGTTATTTGTTCTACATTTGTGGTATGGTTATTTATTTCAATTTTTAAAAAATAAACCAATATTATGAAAGTAAACTTTTGTTGATTTTTACAACATATAATTATTTTCTATTTTTTAGATGCTTGAAACATTTCTTGTTAAGAAGCCAAATCAAAATTTCATTGATTTCCACAAAAAAGAGCCTAACACCCAATTCCTAACAAAATAAGCAAAATAGATTCCTTCATGTCTTATTTATCTATTTATTTATTTATTTTACTTGGAGTTTTCTAACTTAGATTGTCATTATAAAACTAAATAAATTAAAACAACAGGAAAAAAATCAATTTTTTTTCTATGATAATTTTTATGAACTCAGCCTATCAGATTGCAAAATTTATAATACTAGTTTCAATTTGTTATTGTTTTTCTCTGATACTGTATTACAGAGCCACACAAATGAGTAAATATTCAGCTAAAATTAAGCAAAAGATTCAAACTTGTAAAGTAAGACTTCATTTTGTCATCTGAATCTGAATTTTAATACTGGCAATCCCTTACTTAGCTTCTACCTAAAACGGGTGGTATACTTCACAGCACCTGTTACATCTCTTGGGGTTCTGAGTAGTGATTATGAGAATATAACCAATGGAGTTGATTCCTCAGAAGACGAATTAATTTGATGTTCTTAAGTTTCAAGTACTGAAAGGAAAACTGGTTTGGACACCATCAGAGATACAGGTTTGACATGTAAGAGAATAGAAATGAACTCACTACTTCATCTTCCTTTCCAAGGAGTACTCTGTGCAGATTGTTAACACAATACTGTTGATAGTTTCTGAAGACAAGGGCCAGTTGCGTCCGCTAAAGAAAGGCTGCCTACTTTCTTGGTCCAGCTCCAGAGTATGCGAGTACTCTGCATGTATCCGTGTACTTAAGACAACTCAATAAGGTAATTCACTGGCCTCAGTGACACCAGCTGCCTGGTTCTTGGCATGAACAACAAGCATTCCAACAACCTGAATTCAATCATTTCCGTGAAGTTCTTCTGGATCCAATGTGGAGGTAGCTATATTTCTTCCCATGCTTGGGTGACTCAGGTTCTTCACATCAGGTGCCTTACTGTTCAATCCTGTTGTACAATGTCCTTTATCCCTCTGAACTTTACCATATTTATATGGGAATTGAAACACGGAGATTTTGAGGTTTTCGTAGTTTTGCTCTCCATGTTTTAGGACCTAGTTTTCTTGAAAATTAATGTACGCGCTATTATAATTTTAGACTTAATTACAGTATTTTCACACTGACTAATTTTAAAGTGATCATAAACTTCAAAAATATATAAAAAGTATAATATATAAAAAGTAATGAAAATTCAAATTGGTTCTCATGTACGTATTTAACATCAGTAGTGAAGGTACATATTTTAAATGAAATGTTGGCTTAATATAGGCAATATCTTAATTTTTGCTACTATTATAGCTAAGGGTAAAATCTACTCTCAGATCCATGTGGCACTCTTCATTTGAATGTGTTCACCTTCTCACAAGGCTCAGTAAGCACATGAGAAGATGCTACTGTGCCCACTGTCTCTAAAATTATACATAAAGTGTCCAGAAATATCTAGTGTTTGTCATAGTAAGTGCAAATGTACTTTCATAAACCTCTGGTCAATTATAAATTATGTTAATACAGCTTTGAATTGCTTTGATAAACTAATAATGAGACTTCTATTACAGGGATGAATTGGGACTAAACTATTACTTTGTGGTGGGTCATTATATTACACAGAGTTAGCAAGTGCAAGTGAAATCATCTCACCTTTGGCCTGTAGCAGTGACTTCAAACCTGAATCATTGATCCAGCATTCCAATTAGCTCTCTTTTGTGTAGGTGGGTAATCTTTTAACACCAGGACAAGCTTGGACTCTCTCAGCTTGATACCCATTTTCATCACTGCCAACAGTTGCAATCAACCCACTGTTCCTGCAGCAAACAGTTCTGGAAGCTATTAGTGCTTTTACAGATCTTAATAAACAGTGTTACTGCACATTTTCAGAACACTTTTACATATGATTAGTGTCAAACCAACCTAGTAAACCAAAATATTCTGAAAAGATTTAAGGTATGAGAATTATAGTGCCATTGGAAAATACTTATGAAAACACACCTGATGCAATATTCCTTTGAAAAGGGAATAGTGATTTTCTCAACATACCATTTGAATTTTTATTTTACTGTAAACTGAAAGTGGCTTTGGAAGGACAAGTAGTAAATGCCACATAGCTATTCGATATTCCTGAACATAGAGGTGAATGCAAGTAGATCTATAAAATCAAAGAATGATAGCTAAACTAAATGCTGCTAAGTTCACATTTTTACACTGATAAATGAATTCATCATAGATATTATAAAGGAACATAACCTTCAGTATATATAATTTAAGAACATTATGCTATAATCTTGCTGTTTTGATAATCTTTTTCTGGACATACTGCAAGGCTTAAAGTTGACACTTTTGAAAATGTATTTTTCATGATGTTCAAAATGAGTGTCATGTACAGAGTGGGCCCTAAAAACCTGACCTAAAAGAAAACTCCCCATTATTTTAGCTACATTAAGCCTAGTATTAACATATTACAAAGTGAAAGGAAGACATCTGTAGGCATTTTAGTCTGAGAGCATCAGTTAAGCTTGCTTCCAAAAGCTGTGCTCAGAGTCTGAACTTTCATCCTTGAAATGATTTAGTGTTTGTTATAAAATGCCATGGTGACAGGGCTTGATCCTTAGTATTACAGCTCTAGCACTTAGGGATAGATTAGAGCTATAATTAGGACGCTTTAAGCAAAGGAGAAATTGATAGTCACGGCAGACATCATTGGAAAACAGGTTTCCACTCACCCACAATTCATCCTGAAGTGCTGTCATACTCTGCTGCTCAACCCTGTTTTCCCAAAGGAAGATTTCCTCTTTTGTTGCTTTGCAGAAGGGCAAAGACATGCACATCTTTCTCCATCATCTGTCTGGCTCCGTCCTCTTACTGTCCACTTACGGAGAGACATGAAATAAGCCCATGTTCTCCTTTTCCTTCCATGTGCACTCTGAACCAGTCCAAGCCTGCTAGTAAGATGATCTTTCTTTGAGGAATGGTATTACTGAGCTCAGTGATCAGTTAATGGTAGTCTCTGGTATTTTCAGCCTCTGAAAACCGTATTAGAAAATCTGTCTGATTATATGAACACTTATATCCTACTTTCAGTCAGGATTTTTGCCTTAAACATTAAATACTTGTTAGCTGAATAAGAATTTGTTACTTGCCTCCTCTGCTGCATAGTATTGTTTTCATTATGTACTATGATATCAACTTTCTAGCTCTACTAAAGAATTGCACTTAAGAAAAACAAACATTCCGTTTATTAAACTATGGGCTTTACATCATAATAATTCAGAAAAAAAAAAAAAAAAAAAACTGAATTAACTAACAGCGTGGTTGCGCCGCAAGGGAAAAACAATCTGTAGCAAGACATCAAATCGGTTTCAGGAAAATAGCTGAAGAGCCCATGCCAAAGACTGCTGCTGCTGCATTGTGTTTGCATTTCTGTGATGGGATTTACATAACTCAACATGACATTATATTGGCTAAGACACAAATCTAGTCTTTAATCCAACAAGACACACAGAGCTTGCTGTGTTGTGGCACCAAGAGCCCCTCTGCCATGCTTCCGTATCTTACCCAGACAAATACAATCTTTATGCATATTTATCCATTTAATACTTGCTGCACGTTACCCACTGCCTGCATGCCCACAAAGTTACAGTATACAGATATAAAATGCTCTCCTTACAGACCAGTTATTTGCCATTGATACATAAGCACTGAAATGGCAATTGCAACTCTGTTTACACAGTGAATGAAAATACATCTTTCCTCTACTGGATCATCATTGCTGCTTTCTTTCTTCTGCTTTCTTTCATTCCCCTCATATTTACTGGCACTTAATGATTTTTTGCAAAAACAGTTAGAATCGCAATCTGACCATTAAGCATATCACAAAAGATGTACTTTTGCAAAACACTAATGAAGACTGCAATTCCAAATCTACAATGTAGACAGAGTTCCAGTTCTGTAGGCTGTGTAATTATTTTGAAAGGAAATACCTACCTGATGCCTACTCAGCTCAATTTTTGTCGTAAACTTCAATTCACTGTTGCAGTTCTTGGTTGATTCTTTGCCAAAACGAAAACTTTCGCTTCCCTGAGGAAAGGAAGATACACAAATTTGTTTCTAAGTTTATGAGTGGTACAAATAGCGGTATCAATAATACCACTAGGCTGGTCAGAGTCAGCTTACAACCAACATAAGAGCAAAGTACAATATTGTTAGTCTAGTCTTTAATCCTAAAACTGTGTTTGTATTCAAATTTTGCCTTTTATAGACACAAATCTTATGTAAAATGATGGCATTGTATAAATGTGACTATATATATGACTCTAAGAAATACTTATGAACTGTCCACAAAGAAGACAAGCTAACTTTACTTAAAATGCTTAAAAGCAGTTCATTCTCAGTTTTCCCACTGGAGGATCTTTAAAATTTATCCCTCATTGGTCTAATAAGATCACCTCTTATCTTCCCACTCTATACACACATTGTGATTGTTGGTGATTGTTGTGTTCTTTATGAGTGTTCTCTATATTACAGAACTGACTTTCTTTCAATACTAACTGAAGTTTCTCTTAAATTTGAATCTTTGCTATTTTCAGTCCCACAAATTTATCTGAACTTCCTCCTCAATCCTGTCTTACCTGTGTAGACCATCTTCAGTCTCTGTTTCACATTTACAGTCTGTGATCCTCCTAATTCTGAGACAGTTCCTTTCTTTTGCTTTCCTTAGAAACCCATCCTCAATTTCTCTGGGCAAATCTCACAGTCAGAAAATCCTTTCCTACTTCATAGCTCAGTCTTTAAAGTGGTTGTTCTTTTAAGCTGGCATCTGCAATTCCCAGAGCTTAAACTGAACTGAAAACTGCAGAGAACAAGGTGGTCGAGACTTAGTCCACTTCCTTGAGAGATCCTTCCTGTCTGAGAAACTCTCTCAGGAGAGTCTTGGTTTGCAATGTCATTTGGGCATCTGATGATCCTAGAACAGAAGGAATAATAATAATAATAATAGTAATAATAATAATAATAATAAAATCCATAAATGAATTAAAAAAAAATCGGTATCCAAAAGTCACCAGTATATTCCATTCTTGCAACTAGCTTGCTTGCATTTTTGAAACTTTTCTGCGTAAAGTTCCTATTTAGTCTGTTTTGAGGCAAAAAAGCAGGCTGTTGACTGGCATAGTTAGACTCAGGCAAAAATATCCTGCAAGAAATTCATCATTTTCCTGTGCATTTATGAGTTCTGTTCAACACAGCAGTGGAAAACCCTTAAAAGTTTCTCTCTGTTATCTGGAAAAAGTTGAGGTCAGCTGTAGCACTCCAGCTAACATTGCCTGGATTTAAATCTCCCTAGTTAGTAGAGCCATTCTCAGTAAAGATCTGTCAGGAAAGGATTCATTTTCCCACATGCTCTATCAGACTTCAAGTCTGCCTAGCATGGTACAGAAGTCTGTTTCTGCCACACTTTTCTCATTTTTGGAACTTTTGTGACCGTTTCCTTTAGACTTATCCTTTCTTTTCTGTAGGAATAAAAATAGGGGTATATATTATCAGATTTTACTTCTGTAGTCAAATTCTTATTAGAAAAGACAATTTAAGTACTTGAGTAGTTGAAAACTCAGGAACATCCAAGAATCTCTACGAAACAAAAATTCAACACCCAAACTGGAAATTTCTGAAGGAAAACAGGATTATATTGTTTCAAACTGTATGAGATACACTACAAAGCTACAATTAAAGAAAATTAAAACAAAACAAAACAAACTCATAAGCTCTTACTAACATCTGTCACCACACAGTATCCCAGTAACTATACCTTCATAGAAGTTTAGCACATCTTCACTCTAAAACACCATCTGTTCCGATCTATACAACTGCATTTATAGTTTGGGGGAAAGAGTGTTTTTTATAGTCAGAAAGCACAATTTGTATGTATTAGTTGTGATAATAAAGAATGGACAGTTAAAGTGTTGTATTAGTTATAAGCAAAATAATTCTATTGGCTGAAAAGATTCTAAAATAGATTTTGATCATTGCAATAAATCCTGGTTCAGGAGTTTCTCAACAACAAGCTGAGACAAATCAGATGACAGCTTACTGACACTTCCATGAAGTGGAAGTCTACACTTCTCTCAGACATTCACAAATGCAAATGTGTTTATATTTCAGTAGATCCAGTTTCCAAATGCTTTGTTAGAAAATTCATTTTACGCCAAATCCATAGCCAAAGTGACTTTCTTTAAACACAGCATTCAAAACATAACTTCATTCTGCAGCCAGTTCTACCTAATACCTGTACATAATTTCTCATGAAATGACTGATGAGAGCAGAAAAAAAATCTAAGAATAAAACAAGAAACTTATTTGCCAGCAGGACATTTCTTGCTCTTTGCTGCCTGTGATTATCATTTTTGGCCATGCCACACTCAAAAGTGAAGTTTGTTTGTGTTTACAGAGTTGGGATAATGAACTACTTCTATTAATAGGGAACTCTACAATAGAGGGACTAGGGACTCTAGGGACTCTACTAGAGTTTAAGATTTTCTTCTGTTTCAGTCAATGTAAGTGTGCTACATCATAAGTGCTTCTTTGATTGCTGTGCATGGAAAAAAATATTAGGGTTTATACACTTGTGCACTAAAAAGATAAGGAAGCAAAGTAGAACTGTTGGAATTAATATGGAATTAGAATTGTCATAAAGAGTATGCATGTAAAAATGAAAGCTCTGGTTGATGGAAACATTTTTTTGTCTAGGAAAACAGTATTTCAAACCTTTGAACTTGGTTATAGTACTTCTAGAGGAAAAAAAACTTTCATTGAACAAAGCATTCAGAAAGGATATGGCTGAAGTGCAGAAAGTGCGCCACCGGTGTCAGTATCTGCGACTATTACTCACCCTGAGCAATAATGTCTTTTAGCTTAAATTTCCTACCCATAAGGAATGTTTAGGCAACACTAAATTCAAAGCAATAAAACATGGCAGAACTGAACAAACTCTGAGGTGTTTCTCAGCACTTTACAGTAATGATCCCGGCACTAACAAGAGTTTCATCAACTTCCATGAATACTTTAGTTGTGTCTACTAGCGATCTTTTATAGAACAGAGAACTACCTATGTAATGCATGACTCTATCCTGGTCATTGCCTGCAAGTAATGTACTACTTGCATTATTATAAGCCAGTTGGGACTTTTTTGAACAATGATATTTAGCTGGAAAAAGATTTCTCAGAACTTTTTTCACATATGGTGCAGCCTTCCTGCTCTACTCTGCGCTTGTGCAGCCTCACCTCGAGTACTGTGTGTAGTTTTGGGCACCACATTACAAAAAGGATGTGAAACTATTGGAGAGTGTCCAGAGAAGGGCTACAAAGATGGTGAAGGGCCTAGAGGGGAAGACATATGAGGAGCGGCTGCAGTCACTTGGTATGTTCAGCCTGGAAAAGAGGAGGCTGAGGGGAGACCTCATCGCGGTCTACAGCTTCCTCACGAGGGGGAGCAGAGGGGCAGGCGCCAATCTCTTCTCTCTGGTGACCAGCAACAGGGGAGCCCCAAGGGAATGGAGTCAAGCTGCGACAGGGGAGGTTCAGGCTGGATATCAGGAAAAGGTTCTTCACCGAGAGGGTGGTCGCGCACTGGAACAGGCTCCCCAGGTACGTAGTCACGGCACTGAGCCTGTCAAGAGTTTGGAAGCATTTGGACTGTGCTCTCAGACACACGGTCTGAATTCTGATTTTTGGGCAGACCTGTGTGGAGCCAGGAGTTGGACTTGATGATCCTTGTGGGTACCTTCCAACTTGGGATATTCTATGATTCTATGATTCTATATATTGGTTTTGACAGAAAATTTTCATTACAAGAGGTTTCCTAGTCCTAGGTAGAATTCCAAATCAAAACTAAAACAAAACAAAACGTTAGAAACAATAAATAGCTTGGATTGCCAGAGTATTTAGCTCATATTAAATCTTTGCAAGCCAAGTGTGAAGTCTCACGCATCACATACTCTTGCAGTCAACACTAAACTATCAATGATTTTATTGTTTGGGAATTTCCTATTTCTGCCATTTTCACAGAAGACTAGAAAAGATTTACCTTTCAAGTAAACATTGAATGGAATACACATATATACGTGTGTGTGTGTATATATGTATATATACATATAGAAGTATACACATTTATGAATCTAGTGAAAAGGTCAACCTGGGAAAAATATTTCCATCCTCGAACTTTTTTTTTAATGAAAAATCCCAAAACCAAAATGAAGTGGAATCATATGACAGAAATTACAAAGTTGATTATGAAAGTTGGTATAAAATGTTTGCAAGAATTGTTTGATTTATAGTTATTAGAGATTGTCAAAGCACTTGATATTAATATAAATATCTTTAATCAGAAAATGCCAAACAACAACTGCAAGAAATCAAGATGCTTTGAGTCTTTTCATCAGTGAGATCCAATACTGAAGTAGTTTTTCTATGGGTTAATAGTCACAACAAACCAAACTTGTGAGCAGCTGCAGGAGAAAATAGCTTATTGATGTTATGCTGAGAAAGAACATGAGTCTTGCAATCTGTGTAGCAACCAAATGCAATAAAAACTGTACATTTGATTTTAGATGAAATATTCGTTTAAAATGTTTACAGTTGTAGTACAGCCTTTATCCAATATTTCTTTCATTGCTATAACTTTGTAGAAACAACTCTTGGGCCGTGGGTAAGCTTCCAAAATAAAATAAATGATAGAGTAAGAGAGAGAATTTATAATGCATAATAGATGGAAGAACAGGTGCAACAAAGTTTTATATTTTGGACAGATTGTAAAACAGATATTTGAATGTGACTGTATTATAAAGTCTGTAACAGAGGTAATGTGAGGAAACAGAACTAAAGCAAACTGCACTGTATTTGATAAGGATTGTTCTGACTTGAAATACTAGATACTAGTTAGAAACATTTGGGGAGGGTGACCGTATCTGAAAATAAATGTCAGGAAACTTCCCTTGCTTACTATTTTTTTATTACTATTACTCCTGGTTCTTCGCTTGTTGATAATATTACCAAAGTTATATTACCCTATATTACGAACAATTATACCTCTAAATATACTGTCATACCAAGTCAATAAATATTCCTTAGACTTCAGTTAAAGTGCCTGAATGAAAAAGATGTTATCCTATTTACCCCAGCCAAAATCTAAGCTCTGGAAATGACTTTGTAATTGATATACAGCTGTTGCAAATTGCTAACATGAAATCAGACCAATTGTTCTTCAGGTCTTTGCCTTCTGGAACTCTCCCATTCCTCTTTTACCTCTTCAAAAACCCCTAAAATAGCCATCTAATTTCTGGTGCCCAATTTTTGTTAGGCACTTTATTCTCAGCAGATTTATCTGGAGGTTCAGGTGCAGGAGTGACCATCACAAAGTCAGAATTGTCAGCTTAACAGGACAGTAAGGTTGGAGCCAGATTTTCATCTATAGCAGAGGAATTTTCAGGGAAAATGAAACATATCCATATGTATCAAGAAATCTTTAAAGTTCCCCTGTTCTTCTGACTTTCTGAAGGAGTTTTGGTCAAGCTTAGTTAAGACTGTTACAGCAGTTGGGAACTGCCAGAGCACTCCCTAGACATTTTGTGCTTAGTCTACAAATAAATGGACTGGATTGCATTCTTTTTGACTGGTTGTGGTCCCTTATACTGTCACAGGACTGCTGCCACAGTCAAATTCTACTTTAAAAAAAACCTTTGTTCCAGGGAAAAGAAGCAAAATGTACCTTAAACAGTGTTTTTAATTGGCTTAATCCTATGAAGAGATAGAAACTGCTGAATATCTTTCAACCTTATCGCCTTAGTAAGAACAGAAGATACTAAGAAAGTTACAGTAGCTTTTCATCATCTGGAAGTATCTCTAAAAATTATCATGCCTAAAATAATGTGTTCAAAGCAGGCAGGGATACTGGAGAACTTTATTATGAAAACTGGCAGTATTACATACTCTGCTCAAAACCTATGGTGTCTAACTATGCATGTCACTCTGCTCATGCCTTCCTCATTCACATTCCTAACCTCACAAACTTAAGGAATTTTGGTTACCCACCAGTGCTGTTACTTCTATCTCCATTGCTCTTCTACCTGCTTTAAGTTCTTGTCAGCACTGTCAAAAAAGATTATCCTACATCTACAGGTTGTATGTATTTACACATGTAGCAGACCTTTCCTTCTCTTGACATTTCAAGCCAAATTAACCTGAAAGCTTTATAAAGCCTTAAATGCTTAGATATTGTAAGTCACAGTTACAATTTTTTAATCCCATACTTTCATTGCCACAGTATGTGGTTTGCCTGCTATGAATGAGTCTAATCATAGAGCTGTGTAATGTTACTATTGGGATATCCTTCCAGCAAGTGACACATTTACTAATCAGAATAGTGGGGCAAATTTACCGGACTCATTCTTTAATCAACAGAAATATTCCTGATATTGGGAGTTTTGTAGTAGCAAAGACTGCTACTGGCTAGGGACTTGAGGATTTGGCCCGGCCCCCCCAAAAAATGGGGGGGGAGGGGGGAGAATATCTTTTTTTTCCTTCCAACTGATGGGAATCAAATCTGGCTTACAACACACAACCTTCCACCCAACCTCCATCCAAGAACTCTACTCTGGATAGTTAACTACACACAAATGTACACTGTACCATAAGCCTTTTTGAATATGGTTTGTCTTTAAGTATGTTTCCATTCATTTTATTCATTACTAACATGACTCTATGTGATGGTGTGCTCCCCTCCTCCTTTCCCCCCTCGCCTTCAGTCTGGCCGTTGCCTTGCTCAAACACTGGCCATTGCACCCGAGGCCTTGCTCAGGCAGATAGAGACCACAATATCGGCTCAAGCTGGGTTCTGGAGAAACAGACAGACAGACATCTTGCTCAGCAGCAGAGGGCCAATGGAGCATGTACCAAAAAAAAACCCCAATATGATTATTAGTCCATCACCTTACCCCATAAAGAGTGAGCAGGCCGAGAGACCTTTGAACTCTTCTGCACGGCAGCTGGCTGCATGACAGGATCTCCCCTTGAGAAGGGACACTTCTCAAGGTCAAGCCTGCTGCAGAGATCCCATACCCCTTGCAAGGGATTCCTTGCCACAACAGATACTCAGTAAGTGATTAATACTTGGCTAAGCTTTGTAAGCTTTGCTAAGATTATATCTTAAATTGACTGTGCATATAGAATCCTTAGACCACTGACCAAGTCTTGGACTAGGAGTGGACTGAGCCGCACTTAGGCTCCTTACCTCTTCGGCTCAAGGAGTTTAGAAAGCAAGTGGGCCCACTTTGAACCTTGTGACTCAATGGGAGGGTCTCCCCGACACGTCTGACTTACCTTGTGCTCTATGCAAAAAATAATCAAGTGTACCTTGCCATATAGAGTCTTGTTAAGTTGCTGTCTTCTATACAATTAAGCTTTGTTAGATTACTACATTATATCAATAAATACATTGCTGTTTCTCTCTTATGAGAGAAGTATATAATTTCACCTGCGACACTCCAAATGCTCTGAGCTTCAGTCTGTTTTAAATTTTCTTCATCTTTATCACATGGACTTAATTTTTTGGAAAAGATTCAAATTTTTTTTTTATTTTTTTTTTTTACATTTTAAATGCACAGCAATTTTAGTTATGTACTAAGTATATAAGGTCAACACAGAAGTAATAATGCCTGACAAAAGTATAATTGTAATATTTCTTAGCTGCTTTAAGCATAAATATAGGAAGAAGTAAAAGTTCTCTGAAATAAGTAGTGGCTTGAACTCATTTTCTAGGTTATTCATACTGCTGTAGAGAGTCTTCTAACATAACCTCAATGATAAATTTGTAGAAAAATTACTAGTATATCTGTTCTTAACAGACTGCAAAAATGAGTTACCCTTTAAAAATCTTGATTTAAAAAAACTCACTGATTTCATATACTGTACTGTTTGAAGACAAATCCTAAAACTAAATTACCAAAATTTCTCTAGGAATGCGTAGTTACAAGCCATTGAAGACTGAGGAAGAAACGGAAGAAATTTTATAGGGTATATACAGTTATTTACACGTGAGATTTGTTTGAATGTTTTGCAAGAATTATTAAACATTAATAATCACTTTGAATTCCTAAATTAGCAGATTAGCAAGCATGCAAACAAGTTATGACAGAAAAAGTTATGAACTTGCAGGTTTTACATATATTAGTGAATTAAATGGTGCCCTCCAACACTCCCTTTCAGTGGAATGTAACCATCCAAATTAATAAACTTCAGGAGTTTTTCCAGTACAGATGTAGCCTTTGTAAATTAGTGGTCTCCCAAACACTTCACAGGAATGATATGTTAGCCAAAATCTTCCAGAGACCACGGTTAACCGGCAGTTTGCACACAGCCACTCTGCTTTGGCATAATTCCTCAGCATAATTCCTTTAAAAAAGAGATTGTCTAGCCTCAGTTTCCAAGAGCTCTTCAGGACATGTTAAATTTTTTAGTATAAACATACCTAACATTAAGCTAAAGAAAAAAGGAATCAGTTTTTAAATAGCTCTTTACACCCTAAAGAGCAAATGCTTTAAATGGATCGAAAACTGGACACCTGTAAGTGAATACCAAGGAGGGCATTTGTCCATTAAAACCATTATTACACTGTATGCTACCTATACAGTGTTTAAGTGTAGTTCTTGCTATTTTAACAGAATCTGAACTAGAATATCGAGTCTTTCTCTCTTAATCTCTCTCGTGTTAATTATAAAGGAAGCATCTATTGCTTCTTGATTAAAAAAATCCTAAGAATTGAAGAACAATGTTAATCTTCTGATTTAAAATATGATTCAACTCACGTGTATAGCAAAATGGGAGAAAAAACCCTCATAATTTATGTTATAGATTATTTTCTATTTAATTCCAATATAACACTTCTTTGTGATCACTACTTTAGTGGACATTAATTAGAGTTGGATAAATTATTACTTACAAACACAGTTGATGAATTTTGTCCAACTTTCTGCCCAAGACCAGATGCGAACAGATTTTGAATTTTATTAATATTTGCTTAAATCATGTAGGCAAACAAATTTCAGCCAGTGAGCTCTTGATGAATTGCTCCCTTTCCTATTCGCTCTTTATTATTGCTGTGTGTGCTGTGAGATTGGATATCTAAATTATTTCTGAAGCAGAGCATTTTTTTTTTAAGAGAGAAGGATTAAAAAATAATTAACATTGATCATTCATTCACACACTGATACTTTTTTATCAATGTAAAATTGATTATTGGTAATTGTCTGTTACATTCCACAGAAACATTTGCATTAAGGAAATAGAAATATTATGTTAAGCATTATACAATGTATGAACATCGGCCATTTGACCAACTATTGTAAATACTTGGAATACTTGTTGGGAATATTGAAAATATTGAAAAGTCATTCTTTACGTTTAGAAATAGTGGATAACATCCTTTTAGTGTTATGTATTTCTACAAACCCTGAGTCCCAAAATAGTTTGATATGGCAGAACTGTATCTACAACTGGCTGATTTATTCTTTGTTTTCCATCTGACTGTTTCAGATTTGTTCTTTCCTTTCCTTTAGAAATTACTTCTGTCTTAGATTCATAACAACTCTACAGTGTGGGCTCTGCTACAGCTCATTTGTCTCCAAAGCACCATAGCCTCTCTCTAATTGAAAATCATCATCTTTTTCCTCACATTTAATGAACTCACTAAACAATATCTATCCAAACAGAATTACATGCATGTTTTTGAGTCACTGGTTTTATAATAACGTTTTTCTTAAAGGTGGTTCCTAAACTACATTTTTCTCTTCTAAACAAAAGCACCAAATGTCTTGGCTCACATTTACTTTTCCACTGCAAATCTGAGCTTTCTTTTGCTGGGATATAGTTCAGTTAGATCTATATTTTTGCAATATAATTATGTATTATCATATTAATTGTAGGTTAGATGTAATAAAAATAGGGAATACGATATCTGTAGGAGATATATTGTCACTGGGGATTTCCAACGAGTTGAGATATTTCCCTGCAACCTTGATTGAGACACAGATATTGCTGTCCTTAGTATTTTCAATCTAAAATTTTAAGATGAAGAAAAAAACTGTACCTGAAGTATAACCCAGATAGGTGTTTCTATAGACTGTGTATTTCTCAATAAGTAAAAAGCCAAGATTTCTAAATTCAGTGTAGCTGATTCCAAGTAAGGGAGTAAGAACTGTGGTGCCTTAATTTTATGTGTTCAAAATCTATTGATTTAGTCCTATGTCTTTTTTTTAGTTTCTTTATGCCAAGCAAAATATTGCAACTCAAGAGAACTGTAAAAAAGAGGAATAAGAGTTTAAAATAGGGGGAAGAGTAATTTCCATGGAATTTAGAAATATTTCTGGACAGAACATGTTAAATGGGACTTACAAAAAAAGATGGAGAACGACTTTTTACACAGGCAGGTAGTGACAGGACAAAGGGGAATGGTTTTAAACTAAAAGAGGGGAGATTTAGATTAGATGTTAGGAGGAAATTCTTTACTATGAGGGTGGTGAGGCACTGGAAAAGGTTGCCCGGAGAAGCTGTGGATGCTCCATCCCTGGAGGTGTTCAAGGCCAGGCTGAAAGGGGCCCTGGGCAACCTGATCTAGTGGGTGGCATCCCTGCCCCACGGCAAGGGGTGGAACTAGATGATTTGTAAGGTCCCTTCCAACCCAAGCCATTCTATGATTCTACGAAATGTAAAGGTTTTAAGTATCAGACTGCTTTTTTTTTTTCCTGTCAAACTGTAAAATCATTACAGCAGACCTCTGCTCCAGAAAATCACAAGATTAGGAGTCCTCTACTTTCTGCTTTCCTGTCCAAAAAAGTACTTTTCTAACTTTGATTACCATGGCATCTCTTATTAGGTACTTTACTAACCAAGTTACAGCTAAGGAACAGATTACACTATTTTATGTAATCACGTGTTAGGTAAGTAAGGTTGAATAATCAATGCAATGCAATTTTTAATCAATTTATTTAAAAGGTTTCAAGGCATAATTTTGCCTGAAAAGTATAAACGAACTTTTCAGAAATATTAAGGGCAACAAAAAGTCACCACACTATTTTTCTGGTGTTACCACATGAAAATTAATTTTTTATGGAATAGTCATAAATAAATGGAAAAAAAAAAGAACAAAATGTTATAAGCCCCCAGCCCTTTGAAAAGGTAGTGGAAGTTCTCATTGCCAGAGGAAATTACATTTGCAAAAACAATAAAATCAATTTTACAACAAAGGAGCTTAGCTGGGCTACAAATGCAGGTTTTACCTGCTTTGACCATTACTACTGATCTTGTGAGGTCTTTGAATTTCCTCCTCCAGATTACTTAACCACCAAGAACCTTGCATATCATAGGTTTTCAGTTTTCACGGTGAAACCAAACGACTGAACAGCATGTTCTTACTCTGTCTATATTTTAGAATTAAAGAAAAATACTGTATTTAGATGTCACTTGGGAAAGAATATCCAATAAAATCCCATCCCCCATTGAAGCTTGATTGCTGGATGTTCCATAGATCAGGGGAAGAACTTCAGTGTTATGTATGTAAAAGTACATTATTCTCAGAAGCAGAAAGTAATAATTACACAGTACTTACAGTGTTTCTCATTTCAATCCTGCCACTGCCACACATCTAAAAAATTTCCCAGTAGGTGCCTGTGATAATATTTAGATTTAAACTTTTCTTCAGCAAATATCTAACAAAATACTTCTGTATTTTATTTTAAAGATGGAAGACATATTTAAGGGCACATTTTAATTATTTCAAAAAGCAGTATATTGATCTGGTTTAAGAGACTATCCTCTTTCCCAACCCAATTTTGAGTTTTAAACTATGAATAATCGTAAGCATCATAGAACAGAAATTCATTTGTATATCAACTAAATTCATGTAGCACACAAAAATTCCTGTTCTGAATTGAACATATACTCAAAAAGACATAAATACAGAATAGAAGCTACCCAGAACAGTAACAATTATACAGGTGCAGTTTATATGTAGTTAAATGATTTCTCTGCGAAGCATTGAGAAGTATTCTAAATATCATTCATATTATCTGTGCAGGCTGTGTAGGGAATAGAGGAAAAGTAGCAAGAGACTATATAATAAGATATGATTGTAAAATCTTTTGCCCATACTAAATCTCTAGGTCTTGTCTAACACCAAATATTTCTCCTTGGCTTTTTTTTCTTTAAGTATTTATAGCTAAATTCATACATGAGGGAAAAAAACAATGACAACAACAACAACACAATACATACAGATATAATTGAAAGATAGTGTAAAAGGTGGCACTAAGGTATGTTACCTGATTTTGAGGAAGTGTAATAGAAACTGAGACTAATGTGATTAATCTCACTAGGAACAGTTAACCCTGAAAAGCTCCAAATCCTAATTTATTAGCCTGGGAAATATAACGAGTCCCTCTTCCAATCGGCATCACCGATAAATTTAAACACTGAACTAGGTGAGTTTATATCCACTATTGCAAAAAGCTGGGGAGAAAAATGAAGAGTGGCAATACTTAACAGGCTTTCAAAGAGAGCAAAAATGTCTTCAGGAGAACAGATCTGATTTTCTTTTCTTTAAAAAGATAAACACTGTACAATAGCCAGGATTTAGGGAGCATTGTATGTTAGTGCCTTCGTTCTTCTCCATTTTACAACATTACTCTCAATTAAGCCAGTTCATAATCATTTCTAAAATCTGATTGCATCATATCACTTATAATCTTTGCTGGAGATACAGCTGGGATCAAGCTGGGATCAATATTCAGCTGCTTTAGCCAAAGTTTTATCCCTTCTCAGATTGCACTTTCTGCTTACAACTGAAAATGTTAAGTCCAAAAAGTCTCTAGGTTTTCCTTCTGGAGCAAGAAACAATGATCTCCTCAGGTCCCCTATAATGGGCCCTATACAGTTCCTACAGGCTCAGGGCACCACTTTTTGACAGACTTCTCTTATGTTTCTGTTACCTTTAAGCACATTATGTTTTCTCTAAATAGTATTAATGTTGATATTCTCTATTTCTCAAGGCTCCTACTTAGTGAGGATGCAGATGAAGGAATGACAGTAGTAATTCGATAAAAACTAACGGCATAATGTTATTATATTGAGTCTATTCCGTCTGTGGTCAAACTAACTGCTTAAAACCATGCTACACAGAAAAGTAGAATAAATACTTCCAGAGAAATGTGTTAAGATGGAGAGTACTGAGCTGATGCAGAAAGGGTTGAGTGGAAGGAAGTGGAACAGTGGAAGGAAGCAACAAACATTTTTCCTAAACTGAACAGTCATGTAAATTAGAAAAAGAAAATGTGATCTTTATGTAACCTTTTATCCCACCATTTAGTTGGCTTATGGGCCTTGTTCTCAGTTTTATTTCTCTCTCTCTCTCCATTCCTTGTAGTTGTGCTTTTTGTTGTTTTCATAGTTGTACTGGTTAAGAACAGGTGTTCTAGGTTTTTGACTAGCTCTTATGCTTTAAAATTATTTTTCTAGCAGGACAGATATGGATTCTGCAACATTGAATTTCTGATAACACATTGTTAAAATCATTTTTACCAAAATAAGCTTTGAAAATAAATCCCTTAAAAATCATGGTTTCTTTAATCAAAATAGAGAAAAACAACGTTCTTCAGTGTTTTAAGAGAAGTCAGATTTATTAATAAGTATGAGTACTCTTGGAAAAGTAAATAATGTGTTTTCAGTCAAGTAATGTGGATCAAATAACAGGAAATATCTTGCAGAAGGCAGAATAACACCAAGCAAGAAATTAAGCTAAAGTCTAGAATACTTCTCTAGCAGACAAGAAAGATAGTATTTTACATAAAGGTGTCTTCATTTGTCTGCACAAAGGAATACCGAAGACAGAAATTTATACAAGTCATTGGATCTCAGAGATCCTAATTTCACTTGGTATTACAAAGAAGGGAAGACAACATCAATCTAGTAAAATTGTTGATTGCTGTTGTTTTTCTTTTAATAATAAGATGCCAGACAGAAATTGCTCTGTGTATTAGCCACCTAATTCTAATTGTGGTAGTGAACATCTCTTNCCCCCCCGCAAAAAAGTAACAACTTGCTCTTAATTTGGAAATTCTAAGAGTTTTATCTCTTTAGAGCTACTGCAGTAGAGTGAGCTTCCCCTCTCTTTAAACATCTGAGATAAGCTAGTCAAACAGACATAGCTCCTCTGAAAATTGCGATACAGCTATTACACTGGAAGAAACTGAAGCCTTGAGAGCTTATTTGAAAGTTAATTTTTCTGTTGACAGTATGAGCAGAGAAAAAATTTACTCCTTCACAAATTCCCTATTTTTTTAAACACACAATGTCTTCCTGCACAATTTGATGGGTAGACGTGACAGCTGATATAAGAATTCTAAATATTTATTTCCAATTTGTCCTTTACATGCTGTATTTTTATTTAAAAAGGCAGCACTAAAGAGGCTGTGCACTTTGAGCTACATACAACCTTCTGGAAAGGAGTAGCTCTTGCTTTCTGCCTATGAGCTGTCCCTCAATGCATGGAGCTGGTGCAACTTTCTCAGCTACCTGCAAAATGGGCAGGACATGAGACACAAACTGAGCAAGAAGGCGAATGCAGAGGGCAAGAGTAGAAAGTTAAACCCTGAGGAGGAGAATACCTATGAGAAAACATAGTAGAGGAAGATAAATCATCTTTTACTTGTCTCAGACTCAGCCCCTGGCTTTATTTTAATTTTCTTTAACATCCGTTCCACCAAAAAATTCAGCTTTGTTACTGTGCTCCAACTCACAACTTATGCTTTAAGTTATCAACCAGTTTGGCATGCTATTTAAGAAAAGGCAAGTTAACCAGAGTCCTGAGATGGTTAACTTAGGTTCCTCTAGTTATAGCTTCTGAAGTCATAAAAATCCTTAGACAGCCTGAAGAATGATGTTAGGGACAGTTTTAAAGTTAGCATCCTGGGAGAAGACCCACCATAAGAAACTCACCCTCCGAGCATGAGACAGACAAGAGACCAGAGCAACAGCAAGTCCAGAATCAGATGGACAAATCAGTGTCTTTAGGACAGCCAAAACCTACCATACTATTTCTGATCTGTTTAGACAAAATCAGAATAATGATCTGTACTTACCAAAGAGCTCCACCAAAGACACAGCAGAGATAAATACAGCTGCGATGTGTGAGTTAAATTTACCTAAAGACATATGGCAGAGGACCATACAGGAAAGACTTAACTAATGACACAGGTGCACCATGCTTAAATTCTGATGAGTGCCAGCAGCCTACAGATGCAAACCTTATAGTTGAAAGTGGAAACAAAGAGATTCAAGCTGGAAATGCCACTTAAGCAGCAAGGTCAAATAGTTATGCCATATTATAAAATCATAAGAGAAAAATCAACTTGTCTGGAATTCTGATGACCCAGGTGGGTGCTAAAATGTTTCCTGGAACTAAAAAGGGGTCTAACCACATATTTTTTTCTTAAGCCTTTAGAGACCACATCTGCCGCACAAAGTTAAGTGTAGGGGGAAAATGAATCAAATTACTGAAAGGAGAAGCTCTAGAAGCTTAATCATGAATTTATAAGATAGTGAAGTTTAAACCAAAAGTGAACAAAGTCATGCTTTCTGCATAAACGTGAGATAGCCCCAGAGATTTCTACTGGTAGCTGGGGAAGAGCAACTAGAAACTTCCTTAAGCACATCTGTTTTGTTATTTTCAGAGAAAGAGCAATACCCTCCTCCCTTCATAGACTTACATATTTCCTATGACACAGCAAAACTTCATAGCATAGACAGACAGTCTTCCCTCCTGATCTTCAGCCATGTTCTTTTAAAAAAAACAAAGAATGTAAAACATTTTTGTATGAAACTGTGAAAGAGCTGTATCATCCATCCAAGAACATAATTTATGCTTAGAATTTATGAGCAATTTAGTTCATTATTAAGTAAGGAATAACAAGGAAGTAATTTCTGTTATCAAGTTGTCATAAGTTTTATTAACAAAGCAAGAAAATAACATTCTGTAATGGTGCTATGATTATAAAGTCATTTGGCATACCAGAATTGCATTGTGGGTAGAGTTCTGAGGTTACTGTTTTATTTTGTTTTTAATGACAAAAATAGAAATAATAAAATGGGAAGTTAAAAAAGCTTCATAAAGTAAGAGTACCTAGTAGAATATCTTCTTTTTTCAGAAAATATTGTCACTTAGGCATATTATTAACCAAATGAAGTTGTATTATACTTCTTATTTGGTAGAATTCTGCCTGGTAAGCAAAATATTCTGGTGAACTGTATATAACTGATTCCTTAAATGTGTAAAGTTGATAAAAGCCAAAAGTTTCAGAGTTATTTCATATATATTGAATGAAATTGAAAATCTAAAATTGTGTTATGAACCCCATTTATTAAATATGCATTAGTATTTTCATTAAAAGCATTTTACTTAGGTGATATACTTGTGGAAAGTGTGTACTATAAGCAGAACTTAATAGTAGCAAGCTGTTCACAGTTTTCTGCATTTGAAAGGAAATATGCAATTTTTTGTCTCCACAAAAAAAGACAAGGGATAGTTTTGGAGACAGACATTTTTTTGCTTGTGAAAAGATGGATTTATAGACATGCTGAAACTATTGACCCAGCTGGCTTCAAATTCTCCAGTGTTTTCAATGGATCATGTCAAACAATAGGCCAGGCACATAGACTGATAAAACAGCTGAAGGATAGGATCAGATAGTCAAGAAGCTCTGTATGTCATGACTTTCAGAGCCAACTACCCATGTGAAATGACAAAAGAGTACTTCAAGACTTACCTTGAGAGCTCTCTTGTCTTTCATAATCTAGTTTTTACTATTTAATGTCTCTGACCCAAATTTATGTGGCTCTCAGTGGCTTTTATAATGTGAAAGGTAATAGTCTGTATCAGTTTCAAAATCCTGTTAAAGATACAGAAAACATGCCTGCTACAGATTAGATGCTTTTAATGATGCTTTAAGTCCCTCTTCTAGAGGGCTCTGAAACAGATTCTTCTGCACAAACACAATACTTATAACACCATCCTGTGGCTCTCCTGAATTGGTTCCTGCACTCATGAAAACCAGCACTTTTTTTTCCCTGTTTTAAAATTTGTACAATAATCTGAATAACTGTATAAATTCTAAATGTCCAGAGGGACGATTACTATGCTGCTCAGCAACAAAGTCCAGGTGTCCTTGTTCAGAAGGATGATATGCTGACAGTGAAGGAGTACCATTTTAACCACTTCCCAAAATCATTCATCAGTTTATAAACCTTCTAGTAAATAAACAAGACTCGGCTTTTCAGAAGGAACTTTTCTCAGACACAGCAAAAGAAAAGCTCAATACTATGCATGGAACAGGACATTTTGAACACTCTGCTCTTGAAATGGAGATTAAGATGCTTTTCTAGAAGAAAAAGGAGCCAGCAGATTGTCTCATAGGCCCGCTATTCTTGTGATTCTTACTATTTATTATTTAAATGTTATTTTAGTTTTTGATATGCAGCACTTTTACATTTGAAATACATGGTTAATCTTATATTAAAGGGATAAAGCAAGCACTGAGCTAACAGCAGAGTCACTTGGCCTCTCAAAGTTCTGCATTGTTAGAGCAGGAATCTTAAAGGGCAAAGGGAGCAAATGCCTAGAAAATATAGTTAAAATAGTCTTAAAAATAGTACTTTAAAGAAAATTAAAGAAAAACTATGAGACCTATTTACCAAATGATTCATTCATGTCTTTTAAATGAATGAATTAAAAAATATAAATTGCAATACAATTCTTTATCCAATAAGAATAAAAGCACCTTTGTGTGACGTAATTCATTTTCTTACACTTAAAATAAAATAAAATAAAGCTGGAGTGACTTAAATGAACACTCTCTCAAAGGTTAAATAAATTGTAATGCCATAGAACTACTGGTGTTTGGAACATTTAAAGGTCAGTTCCATATTTTATTTCATAAATTTTAAGCTTATTTTATTATTTACAAAAGTGGTATTTCCCTCAGCTGAGAAAGTTTTGAAAGGTCCATTTAGTACGTAACACTTTTTGAAGGGCAGTACTAGGTTGAACAATGGGGATAGCACAAAGGCATTCTCTCTTCCCCCTGTCAAGTTAGTGTTAGCACAAACACGCACATATATACAGCATAGCCTCACAGCAAGAACAAGTACTTAATTTTTGGCACACATTTATTGAGATCAACACTTATGTCAGAGTTAACACATATGTACCTCAGGTGTTTCCCACCCACAGCAAATAAGAATAATTTCGGGTAACATTTTGAGATCAGGATAAAAACATATTTTGAGTACTTATGCCCCCTTTTATCAACAAAGTAACCACACAAAAGGAAATTTTTAGAAGGTTACAGGAATTAGAATTAATCATTTTTAACTGATGATGTGAAAATGTTTAGTAGAAATTGCTAACCTACAAATTGGAGACAACCAGAGAAATTCCTTCTCAGAATAGAGGCAGACCCCCTATAGAGACAGGATTAAGAGTCAAGTGAACTAAAAATGAGACAAAAAAAAAAAAAGCTAACGCAATTGGGAATGTAAATATTTTAAAATTAAATTACTTGATTTCCAACTGACCATGTGAAATTTTACCCTTTTTGTGCTAAAATAGAATCGTGGTGCAACGTATCATTGGACTTCTTTGTCTGTCTCTTCCTTTAATATAATTGAGGACCTTTTGTATCACTTTTGCAGGAGTTGCTTCTCCTGCTGTCTTGAAAAAACACTGTCTTTTATCCTGGCTTAAACCAGGAACTGAATAAGAAACTTAAGTTCCTTAAGTTCTTAAGGAACTGAATGAATAACAAAATTATTTAATTCAATAATTTGCTCAATGTTTTAACTACTATCATATTAACACTCGATTAAACATTTGAAGATATTGAATTTCAGGGCTTCCTTGTTAACAGGTGTATTCTAGTGGTTTTGTGTTGCTACTTTATGATTCAGTCAGTGTAACAGCAGAAAGCAAATACGGTAGCAAATATAGTGTATTCATTTCTTATGGCTTACACATAAAAGTATGTTATATTTTATACATAAAGTACGTTATACTTGCTGTTATAAAACAGAAATCTGAGCAACTCTGAAAAGCATGTTCACTGAGATCCACAATCATCCCAACAAAAAAGGAGAATCTTTCTGGTAAACAAAACAATATATAAAGTCAAAATAAAAACTAGGATATAGTCATTACTGAATTCTTCTGAATTCTTTTCTTTATAGAATTCCCCCATCCCCTTTTTTTTTTTAATTTTCTTCTTAGTGGCCAAAACATTTTTAGTTATTCAAGCTCAGAGGGGGAAAAAAAAAGTAAAAAGTAAAACAAAGCCAATAAGAATTCTTGTATCTGACCAAAATCAAAATTTCTATTTCATTTGAAATTAGCCACCTAGGACTGAAATGAACAGTCAGTTTATCAAAGAAATGTTACAAATAAAACATCAAGCATGTGTGTACAATTAAAAATAGTATTATCAACACAGAATTGGTGCTCAACTCAAAGCTGTTGGTTAATTAACCAGTCAATTTCCAGCTTTATTCCTCCTCTGCTTACACACAACACAATATTAGTTTTGTCTTGCTTCCTTACAATAAAAATAAAATTATAGTTATTTTGGTGGCAGTGGTACTTCCACAACCACTGTAATCTTGTCTGTCCTTTGTCTACCCACTCAGTAGGCTCACTCTTCTAATACACCCTTGAGTAATTTCACTCCCACTGTAATTTTTTTTGAGCTGAAGCATTTCCAGGATTTGATTGTTCCCATCTACTTCATAAATCCTTATGCATTGAAAAGACATCCTTCAGCTTCTTTGCATGTTAATGTTAAGCCTTGAGCTGAATGGAAATGTGTTCTTCTCAGCACTGTCACAGTTGCATATTTTTAATTTTAAGCAGGTCAGCTCTTCTGAACCACCATATTGGCTAATGGCTACTGTGTGTTTTCATATTGTTTTTTATATACAGCTTCTCTATTACTATTGCTACTCCAAATCTTTTATTGCCAGTTACAGTATGAAGATCTCTCTGAGAACAAATTCATGGACTGAGCCAAATTCAAGCAGCCTTTTCAGTAATACATTCAAATTTATTTAATACCTTCAGCCCTATTTCTAATCCTTAAGTTTAATTAAAATCATTGCTTTTCATTTACAACCATATACTTATAATTTTATTCTTCTGGAATCAAAATAATGAGGCTGAATCCCAGTCTGCAAGTCTTTGGAGAATTTGGCTTGATAGATGGTTTTATAATATTTGCATTTAGAATGCATGGAGTTGATACAATGAGATGTATCTCAGTATAAATATAAGCAAAAACAGACCTACTGCAAAAATGCATCATTGCATCTTTAAGATGAACTTTAGTAGAGGAGGGAGAGGGCAAAAACTGAGAAAGTGGGAGAGAGAACCAAATCACAAGTTCTTCTGTTATTAGATTTCTCAGCTGACTCTCTCTCAGCTTCCATTAAAGATATTTACAACTGACCAATTTGCAAGATTTTTTTTCCTTAAGCTTCCAACTAGATCATTTTCATGTGCACTTACCACAGCTTTTCAAGAATCTGCAATGGTTCCTGTTCACTTTTTCAGTAGATTCAAACTCAGTAGAGAAATCAGCTCTTTAAGGTTTCCTTAAAAACTAAGATGTACATGGCAAAGGTGAAAGAAAAAACTTGCTCTATAGGGTTAAAGTAGACCCTGGAAACTTACTTACTTGTTCCAGCATGTGATAAAAAAAAAAAAGGCAAATATAGAGTTCTGGAACTTACAAAATTAAAACATTAAGGAAAAACATATAATCAACAAATCTCTTGGAATGATAACCTGTTAATGTGTATAGGACGGAAGAGCATTCAGCCAATACATTTTGCTATGAAGATTCTTAGTTACGCTCCTGATGTGTGTGGTTCTTCCATGTCAGTCTTTCAGCCACTCACATTTTTCTTTCAGTAATGTTGCCAGAGATTAAGGCATTCACTTAGAAGTAGAGACAAACAGCTTATAGCTCAGGTTTTTATGGTCTGTGAACAAGGCTGTAAGAAGCAAAGCTCTAAGTTGCCACATCATCACTGTGACTTACGCTAGCTGTCAGGTGTTTTTTCTACTTGTTTTAGAGCTCTAACTTAAGCTAACCTGTTTCACTTGGAATAGGAACAAATTAAGAGGTACTTACACAGCAAAGTATTGGCCTGGGCTGAGAAGTGGCAATTAAGAGCAATGCCTCCAAGCAGACATTCAGCTGCTCTCATCTAAGACCAGTATATGTTGTTTGAGCACTTCCAGTACTTCTCCACCGAGAGTCAAACAGGTTGACAAGGGAACAGGGAGAAAACTTTCACACAGTCAGGTGCCGTTTCTTTTTGGACCTGGTGCTCTCAGATAGGACTCATGACTAGCTATGTGAGGAGTTTCTCCTTGCTCAAAGCTGGCTGTCTCTACACCAGAATAGAACAGACTCAGCTCAGCCTCTGTTGAAAGTGAGTCTATAACTTGTTACTGACACTGTTGCTTGCCTGTGCTCTAAGCAAAAAAGATGTGACTGGAATCCAAAGCAGGACTCAGATCCAGCATCACACAAGTTACAGACTGGTTCTGGAAAGGATAGCCCTGATCTACGTACAAACAGGACTCAGAGCTTAAGTAGCTAAACATGGAACTTGAACAACTGCTGGTTAGCAGCTATTCAATGTCTTCAAAATTCACTGTTGTGCAGCCTGAACTAAACTAGCCTGAAGAATGTACAAAGTGCCTACTAAGATCTGGAAACCAGATTCTCCTGACTGGTACAACAGGCTTTCTCCAGAGCACAAAACACAGAAGCAGGGTAAGATTCCTCACAAAACAAAATTCCAGCTTCTTTGTTTCACAATGCAGCCTGCAGCGCTACAGGCTATCTGCCACTGGCCAATTTTTGCACAGTATCTTAACATTTAGGCAACAAGATACACCAGTGGTTAAACGTCTGAGAAGATCTAATGCCCCTCTCAGTCTTAACTTTCACCTTTGAGCCGTGTCCTTTAAGAAACAGCCTTATAGACATTTCCCACCCTAGGTCTCCCAAGAAGTGCAGAGGCATTCTTCAGCCTCCTGCTGAAGTTGTGCCAAAAGGGAACAATGAATGAAAAAAATATTGGTCTGGAAAGAGAGTGAACAAAATAGTGGGTATGAATCTATAGGAGGGTGATTACAGAACTCACCTGGAGCTGGAAAGCTCTACATTACAGTTTCTTTTTCCAGCATAATTATTATTCTTTTCTTTCTAATGCATGTAAGGAGAAATGTTTAAATAGATTGAGGTACAAACATGAAAATTGCCTCTGTTTATACCATCAGGTAATTTTACATTAGCTGCAAGTTAGCATACATTGTTCTTATTATCCCATATCTTATTATGGATTACTTAAGACACCTGTATGACAAATAAAAACAAACAAACAAACAAAAAAAAAACAAACAAAAAAAAAAAACAAAAAAATAGATAGAAGAGATTAACACACTTTTTCAGAAAGGAAAGTAAAAGTAATGGCTTCTAACTTCAGCTTTTTGATATATAAATGTGTTATATAAATGAAAACAGAGGAGATCTGAGTTCATAATACACCACAGGTGTTAGGCTTATCAGCCAAGCATTGCTAACAGCTGAAGTCTTTCACCCATTCTTTCCTTTAAGAAATCTTCTCTACCTGTCTGAGAAAATGGGGGGCATGTGTTTCCACATACCACTAGTGGTGTAAGACTGCTTTTCTTTCCATGACCCAAGCCTCTTCCTGTAATTTCTTAAATTATTAAGTTGCAATTAAAGTTTTGTGACTTTCCGTAAATCAGAATATATTTTGTTTTTTTTTCCAGGTAATTTGTGATGTTGACCTTTTTAGCTGGTGTGATACTAAATCATCAAAATACAAAAATCCCTAAAATCCTTCTGTCAATATAGCTAGCACAATTTCTTAAAGATTATTTTTGTGTTAATTATTACAGTAGTCCTGAAATTAAAATATTAAATATTATGCAATTTTTGTTTACTAATAGCTTCCACTTAACACAATCATGAGTTGTTCTTTTGAATTTTCTTAACTGGATCAATTCTCCTCAAAATTAACTCAGGGGATAGCCAATAGGAATATGTTTCTCAAAATATGATGTTCCAAAGAGTTGGTATGCAAGTGTAAGTTAAAATCTATACAGGGATGTGAATATCTAAAGGTTCTGCCTGTATGTAAGCTGAGAAAATAGCCCTCTTTTTATTCATATTGGTTCTGACTTGGAGTTATAAATGTTATTAATACCTTTTTAATAAAAATAAATTATTTGAAGAGGCCTGACAGAACTACCATGGAACATTATCGGTCAAGTAATAAATACTAAGTAAGTGGCTTCAAATGGAAGGAGGGTGGAGATTTTGTTTGCTTATGTACTTATTTTTATTATTGGAGCAGGAGAAGGGCTGCAGGAGGAGTAAGAGTGTGTCTCCCTCGTATCTTCAAGAAATCACCTGTCACCTCCCAAGAGTCTGGGTGTCAGGAGTTTCTTCAGAAGCAGAGTGCGTTTAGGAACAGAAAACAGCAGGGTTAATCCCCTCTGACAATAAAATGGTGTGTGTGAATGATCCTACTGCACAAGTAATGAATGTCAGAAAGAGGAACTGGGGAATTCAGAAGTGCTTTATTAAGGGCATCAAGTCATGTGATAATACAGCTTCTTTGAATGAGTACAGCAGGTTTAAATCTAGTCTACCAGTTCAGAATTGGATTACACAAATAAATGTAACCTTATATAGAGGAGATGGACACATTCTCATTTATTTCAAAGGATATCTTAGCTGGTCTATGACTTCTTTGTTTATAGGTACATTTCACCAGGAGACCATTTGAAATATTAGTTGTTCAGTAGTGGTCATACTGTGATTAGTTTTAGAACTAGTTAGTTTTAGACTAAATTTTTTTTTTTTTTTTTTGTCCACAACAGAGGATTTTATGCTATTAGGGGTCATGAATTACATATTGAGTTTATGTTCACACAGCAAAGGTTATTATCTCACTGCTCCTTTACATCTCTAAAAAGCACCTTTGATCGTAAAATTCTCTTTGATCAGCTGGAGCAAAGTCTTCAGAGGTGTGTTAAATTGTTCATATTGAGTAAAATCCTTACTTTACAGAGAGATAGTATCTCTATTCTGCTTTTTAATAGTATTACTACCAATGAACTCTCTCGTTGATTTATTATTTATTAGCTGAACACTCACCTTAATCATTATTATTTCCTCTGCTACAGAATGCAGTTCTCAGTTCCTTTACACCTGAAGCCTTATTGAGAATTCTGTGCTGCATTTTTATTAAAATCTTTAGTCTCCCGTGACTGGCTTCACTGTCTCACAGTACATGTTCTTAGAAATTATTAGAAGTTAATAGTTTAGATTCTGAGTTCTTCACATACAAAGAACAAACATAGCTTTAATCTGAATAACCCTTTTGCACCCAAAAGACAGCAAAGAAAGAACAAAAGTAACCCAGAAAGCACCTTGTGTTTCTTCACAATAAAAGCCTGTACAGAGTCTATCAAAAAGTGTTTGTATGAAAGCTAACTGCTTGGTTAAACCAGGAGTAGCAATTCTAAGAGAGATACTTTGTTTACATTAAATTAATGAACAAGACTTTCTAGCTGCTTCTCTAAGTAGAGAGGGCACAAGCACAATATTCACCTTCTACTAGGTTATGTTGCCCTGGTAGTAGTTTGGATCAATCAAATTGCAGAACTACGGACATTCACAGTGCATTCAAAAAGAATGAGCTGTAGACCTCCACAGCAAAGTAAACAGTGACTACAGTTTACATTAAATTGTCAGGGCTCTTTAGATTTTCTATCAGCCTCATTCTTCTAGACTAGCTTCCAGGGAGTTCTCAGTAAACCATTTTTCTCAGTTTACTACATCAAAAAAATCATATCCAAAATATGAATGAAAATTTGCAATCTCAGTATGAAAAGGAGTTGATTCAATTTATTACAGAGTTTTAATTTATCTTATTTTTCATTTATTTTATTATCAATTCTGTTAGAGATAGCATTCTTCCCGAGGACTTATTGAGTTATAATACACACAAATACAAATATTATTAGATTTTGTTTTATTAAACTTTCTCCTTCTAAAAAAACAGTAATTTTGAATTGACTGGCACATATTCTAACCTAAATGCAAAGAAATCCTACTAGGAAAATTAAGTCAGCAGTCTAATTATCAAAGAAATAATTAGAAGATCTGGCTTTTTTTTTCCACTACCCAATCCCTAGCCTTTTTCAGACAAACAAAAAGTATTCACTGTAAAAAGGGGATTACGTAAAGTAACTTTAAGCACAATGAATAATGTATTGTAACTTTCTATCATTTGGGTCAACAACTGGAGGCATGTATAGCTTTTTCCATAAATGGTTAAAAGTTGAATTCTGCAGTGATGCTTGGGTTTGTTAAGTTTGTATCAATCTCTTCTCTATAGCATGGTTCTCAGCCTTCTAAAAGTTTCCTTAAATGACACCCTTAGGCAAGTGAGAATCTTCCCTAATGCTCAGAAATCCTGAGAATTGACTGCTTGATGTGAAAGTTAATGATTTATAATCTAGTTTTAAACTCACTGCAATGGATGAGTTCAAAGAAATGAACACAGTATGTGGGTATCAAATTCAAAAAATACTTCAGAGAATAATGCATTTCCAGAAAATGTATGAAGCTTTTTTTTTCTTTATAGTTGAAGTTTATAAATTCACATCTTATATTTTAAAACCATGCAGTAATCAGTGGCAAACTCAGGAACAGAAATGTAATCTCATCAAACCCAGCCTCCTGTCACTGCTTTATGAAGTTTCCATTTAAAAACAAAACAACAACAACACAGTTTTTCATTGAAGTCCAACATATGCATACCACAAATTACTAAATAAAACTGCTTTTGCATATACTCATTTTTCTGTTTAATATTGTCACTCTGCATATGGAATATTACTATTTTTTGTACTTCCAGTCTTTCAGAAGTAAGGTGTTAACTATACACAATGATGTATACTTCCTTTATCTTTCTGAGGAAAGAAAGAAGGTCTTTCCACTAATGGGCTAATAAATCTTCCACCAAAGTTTTTGGAAAACATGCCACTGATCACAGATATATGGTCAATAGTCTCATGACACAGATGTATCCTTTGAGCTTTGAAATTCAAGATTAATTTGAGAGTAACTTATTTTAAAAATAAGCAAGGGCTGAAGAACTTCGTAGTAACTGTAGGAGCATAATGTCTTTCAGTATTATCTGAGTTAACAGAATGCCTAACCCATAACAGCCATAAGATATTTTATATTGATGCATTTTATATTGATGCATTTACATTGACATAATTTATATTAGATGTGCACATAGAAAGTCTAGCTGGGATTGGAATACTATTGTGAAACATATTGACACTAGAAGGAATCAGAGACTTGTGACAGTATTGGTAGTCTAAGTTATGTTTTTATTTTTTGGTAGATAACATCTTTGTGTATATGTGAAGTTCCTACCACAATAATGAAATACTGAATTTCAATCCTCAGCATGTAATTGTACATATACAGAAAGAATCATAGAATCAAGAGCATCATACGAAGACTGCATCTATACAGGCTAAGAACATCTATACAATTTGGCAATTCCAAAATCAAACACTGCCAAGGAAAGAATTTTTTGTTCTACTTTTTTCTAACCGTATCAGAAGTTTAAAATGAAATACTATAAATTATCTAAGAACATTTATGAACTGAATTTTTTTTTAGAGAACTGAATTATGTATAAATCTTTCTAGTTCAATTTTGCCCCTTATTATTATTACTGCTCTTTTCCACGATTTTGACTTCTTTGGATTTGTGCTATGACACTTTAAGTTCTGTAATCACTTGTTTAATTGCCTTCCTGTTATTTAAAACAAAATTTCCTATCCCTCCCTTAAATGAACTCGTTAGGTTTTTAGTCTTTTTGAGTTTTTTCAAATGCCATTCACTTCAAACAACAAAGACGCCAGTCTTACCCTTAAAATGTCTATCCAACAACATTAGAATATAAAATAAGAGAATAAGATGTCTTTAGAATCAGATTCTTAGTAAGGTTTCTGTATTATGAATTAGTTTCTGAATTAGTTTCTTAAGCTACTGTAGACATTTTGTTTTATTTCTTCTCTGAGTAAAGGTTGAAATGAGATATTTCTTTTTTTCTCTCTCTTTTTTTCCTCTTAAGTTTCTAACTAGAGATTTTCAGCCTTCAAAAGGCAACTCAGCTCCTACAGGTACACTGCTGATGAAAGTAATCTCCCTGTGTCATCAGAGCTTTTTAATTATATAAACACATCTCTTTATATAGTATATTCTATCGTTCCTACAAATACACTAGCCAAAACATAGAAGAAAAGTGGCAGAAAAATCTGAAGATAGCTTACATTTACTTTTTTTAGAAGTAGGTATCTAGACCTGCAATTGTTTTATTAGTTTCTGTTACATGAAAATACTCCTACAGAGAGAGAGAACAAAAGTCCAACCCCCTAGAAAAGCTAGTGGTTTTGTTTTGTTTTCACATAGAACGGTAAAACATCTCCTGTCAAAAAGCATATAAAAGGCTGTGATTTAGATGCATCCAGTTTATTGGGGTGCCTTATACAAATGAAAGTCCCTTCATTAAACAGAAATTCAATTCAGATAATTTGTAGGTATTTGAATCGAGAACTTTACAACCATGGTGTGAATTTTTATGCAGTTTGTATAGGGAAGTGCAAATGCAACTCAACTCCAAATCACTCTCAAGACACAAAAGACAAATTTGTCTTTCCTTTTTTTTTCAGAATTCCACTGGTCAGGGTCAGTTTTAATTTCCATTGGAGCCTTGACAGTAGCCCTTGAGGCAAAGACTGTCAAAAGGTATGTACTGACTGAGTACAAGCTAAAACTACTACTGCTTCCTGGACAGCACTGCCTTTTGCAATTTTTCTCAAGGTAAAGAAGTGTGCTGCTTTTCACTGCTTCAGTCTTCCCTGAGGACTTCAGGCAGGACTTTCCTATAATCAGATTTATGTCAGTAAAGGGAAATTACAGAAAGAGTATGAAACATCTCATAGCAAGAGATGCTCCCAAATTAACAATAAATATTTCAATTAAAGATTAGACATGTCATGAAACCACTCAACCAGAGCCTTAATAGGATATTACATGGCCTAAATAGAAATGGTTATGGTTTATAGTTATTAGCTATGACCTATTTTGTAACTGCTAAGGCAAACTTTAATGCCTAGCTACCAATCCATACTGAAAAACTTTAAAATGCTGAGTACATACTCTCTGTGTACTCTTCAGACAGAACATGCATTGATATCGCTTGGAACTTGGATATAAATCTAGGTCAAGGAGCTAAAATGTGTAACTGAAATCAATGAGAAATGACTGCCTAGCTGTTGAATTTGAGATTTTAAGTGTTGCCATTACAACAGTATCAAACCATTTCAAGTGCCATCACAGAACAGTCCAATGCTTAAAAACACTGAGACCAGAAAGGCTAGCTTGACAAGACTTGCTCCTGCTCCATCACTCACCTTGCCAGTCCCACTCTCTCTCTGGGGTGTCCGGGTGTCCTTCTGAATCAGTCAGCACAACTGATACTGTAGTCACAGAGACATCTACATTAAGAAAAAAAAAACACAACAGATGTATATCGGTACCTGTTCCATTACAGGGTTTAAACTGTGGCCAGCTAGTAGTTCTGCTGCTGTACCATCAGAAAAGGGAGAAGTGAAGGAAAAAGTGGCAGAAGATGGCAGGACGAGCCATGGTTTAAAACCAACACGTGAATTAGGTGGAGAAAACACAAAACATTATGTCTCCCACATACCTAATCCATTTCCAGTTATTGAACTATTAAATTTCTAACAGACTTACACTGCTAGAGGTAAGAAAGTTAAACCAAAATTAGCATATTTACAGGAAATTGTTCTGTCCTAGCAAAGAGATTTTCCAGCAAAAAGCAATCTCATCAATTAGCAAATTCACTCTTCTATCTGGAGAAGAATGTTCTGTTTGTTTTGAGCTTTTCCACTTTTTCATGCTACATAATCAGAATATTCAGACTAAATAATTTTCTCTGAAACTACCTTGTACATCAGTATACTCAGTTTTAACAACTTAAACCAGTACATAGGTGGTTTCTTATGTGCCCCTGTAACTGAGATGCAGCTTTACAGAACAGCACGGATAGCAAAACTCTTTATCTTGGGATTGAGAAACTTGGGAAGATACATCCAGAAGCTTTGCAACAGTACTAATGAGGTCCCATAACAACATTTGAAAAACCTCTGTAACATCAGAACAACATTAGAAAACTCTTCCTCATCCTTTTCCAGTATAAATGAAATTATGTACCAGAGATATTGAGAATCTCTAACCATAAAACTGACACAAATATAAAACTCCAATTTTAACTTTTTTTTCCTCTTTTTCTTGACAACTTGATATTTTTAAATAAAGTAAATTATGTAAACTTCTAAATTATTATGAATAGAACAACGTGAAAATAGCTGAGGAGATATTTAGGAACTCCTAACTACAGGAGTTCTAGGAACTACATTAGGAATAATTCATTCATTGAAGTATATTTTATTATCTACGAAAAAAAACACTAATGCAGATATGTAAGAAGGAAGCTGTACATATTAAAAGGCTAACAACCTTCAGGATGTCCATTCACCATAAAACTAATTTCGCACCTAGTCTATTATGTAATGTGCTATGAAAATATTCTTTGCTTCAAGGTATCTTTATATGAGCGTGGACCATACAAACTCAGTTGTGTTCACTGTTAGGCAGATCACCCCTAGAATAATTTCAAAAACTGTGAGCTAATGATATACATCTTTCATTTCATAAAATGGAAGCTAAGTTGTTTGTTGTAGAGAAAAAAAAAGAAACATTTTTTGTTAACAACCACTTATCCCCTATATCCAAATATTTACAATAGCCACTGAAAGTATTTGGACTGTTGATTAGTTTTATGGTTTGCATGCTTTAATGGATCTTGCTAAGATTGATGGAATCTAATGAATGATTTGTTTGATCATTAGGAATAAACTATTGGTTTGAAAGTCTTATTTAATGTAATAAAGAAAAGAAGAAAAACTTAATTGTTGAAACTGACAAAAAACAGGTTATCTGAAGTGCAGGTATTTTTTTTTTCTTATTGTTGTAGTTCTGTCTATTTGTTTTGTTTTAAAGCTCTGTTTTGTCTCAGAGGAAAAATAACCATCAAATAGGTAATGAACTAGAAACTCCAAGACTTGGTGGCTGCTCATAGAACTTTTTCCCCTGAATCACACCCAGACCACACCTGTGAACGGGAATATCTGAGGACAGACTGGCTTTTTAGATCTGCCTTCACAAAGATACGGAAATACAAACACAAGCTCCAACCCAATCCAACACCCATCTAAACCAATAAGCTTTCCATCAATTTCATAAAGAAACCAGTAACTTCTCAAATTGAAAATCAACTTCAACGTTCTCACACAATGAAGACCAAAAGGGAACATACTAAACTGATGTGGAAAACATAAAAACAGATGATGTCATTCAACATTTCTGAATTTTAAATGGATTTACTATTCTATCCAATAGCTATTTCAATACATTCCAATTAATTCTAAAATTTTGATTCATCCTTCTTCTCTTCAAAGTCTTCTGATAATTGGCCATGATAAAGTTCAGGGTAAACACAAATATCCATTGCCATGACATGATGTTTCCTTTCTCAGTAATTCTATTTGGTCAGTAGGGGATACTTCGGAAGAAAGTATAATTTAGATATCAATTTATAACCTAAAAACCATTGTTCCATGCCAATAATGGTATCTGAACACATAATGCAAAGAAAATCAGGATTTCATCGCAACAAGTTAACCAATAAAAAAAATAATAATAAAAAAAACAATATATTTATAACACATTCAAAGTCTGAAATGGGTGTCTCAACTGGTATCATATTTAATTCTGTCAGTCTGAAATTCTGATATTTCTCAGTTGCTAGGATACTCCAGCTGAATAAACCTCTTTTTCCTTTCTGGCTATTTCAGTTGTCTACTACTGAAATGCTTTCATTATATACAGAAAGAAAATATTTTAACTTCAAATGTATTTTCCAACAGCAGGTAGTGAATAACAACAGCATACATGGATAATAAAATAGGTCTAAAGATATTTTAGGTTTTAAGAACACAACAGACATTAGCCCCTAAGTATTTCTATTTTAAAGAAACAGGCTGTAACTTATATAAAAAAAGAAAACATGGAATTTATATCACATTTCACTATCTTGCAACAAAACTCCACTTCTTTAAGATTAGGAATCCTATGTCTTATCATAAAAAAAACTTTTCAAAAGTTCTAGTAATGCAGATGGGTCTCAAGTTATCTGGAATTAGGAACTACAGGTGTTTTTTATGATCTGTGATAAGATAAAATGTATTGTACAAGACAAGCCTTTCTCAGATATACCAATCCCCCCCTTTACTTTTCAGAAGACTCAAAACTATACATATGAGAAACTTACTCTATTTGAAAAAAAAAAAAAAAACAACAGAAGAAAGAGAAAAGAGGAAAGAGGAAAGAGGAAAGAGAACAGAGAACAGAGAACAGAGAAAAAGAGTACTTTCAGCAAATTTAAGCATCAATTATTTTATTTTTACAATGCTAGTATATATGCAACAATATCATGACATGCTTTTATTTTATCAGAGATATGTATCATATTGCTTGTGTGTTATAGATTCTCATTTTAATACACAGAAGACATACTATGTTTTCAGTGATTAATATACTGTAATTCCGGAGTTAGATTGTTATCATATTTTACAAAGGAAAACTGCTTGACAACAATCTGTATTTAGCAAGCTTTCAACAAGAGCCGTTGTTGCCTCATCTGTGTACATGCTTTTTGAAGGTCTTACCAAAATTATAAAGGAAAGAAACTGAAAATCAGAATTCTCGCATGAAATAAAAAATAATAAACACACAGTGTGATGCATCACGTGCACAAAATTCAACAAAGAATGAAACCTCTGCTTGTTTAAGGACTTCAATTTTAAGCAAGGACAAAGAAAGATCTCCTCATGCTTGGGATAGATTTTTATCATTGTAACTGGTCCCACAGTAGAGTTGTAGAGAGGAGTATAAGCGTGAGGGATATATTATAACAGTAATATTTATCAAAATCAATTCCAAAGTTTTCTTGGCACTGTCTGTTGACCTTCAGCATAGCTTTGTACCTATTACTGCCAAGAAGAGGACAAGGAATTCACAAATAGATGAAAAAGACTAGAGAACAAAGCTCAAAGTATGCCTTAATCTGCGATTTGCCAGTCACACTGGGAGCCCTCCATGCAAATGAAATGGTTCTGACTTCATGAAAATAAGGGATTTTGTTATGTCATCACAGTGCAATGAAGAGAAATCCTGAGCAGCCTGTAACTTTCTTTAGTAGGGACATCTGAATTCACCTGGTCTGAAACTTTAAAGCTCTTACTGATTCAGGTAGTGAAGAGAAAAAGCCATGAGATATAACCCAGTGCAACAAACTTCTCACTGGGAAACCTTTGTGAACATACTAGGTACATCATTTTTTGTACATTGGACAACTTACAAAAGTGAATGGCGTTCCTAGAATACAATTCAGTTAGATGTCAACACATGAACTGAACCAAAATATTTTGTAACATCAAAAAGGAAAGAAAATTTGGCATAAATTGTAGACAACTGGTGAAAGTAAGACATAATAAAGTCTATGTTAAATCTTGTCGGTCTTGACTAAATCATTAACTTCTTTCTGCTAATCACTAACTTCCTGAGAATACTCAGTTAAAATTCTCGGGTTCTGACTAGCTTTTTCAAAGATGACTGTTTTGATCTCTCAAATATAGATTTCTTAAAGAAATCATTATAAACCATTTTGAATTGAACATGGTTTATAATTAAATCATAATTAAAACCATTGACAAAATCAAACAAAAAATCAGATCATTTTAGTGTTCCATAGTAGATACCCAAAATACAAAATCTGTTTTTGTTGTTATTTCTTTTTAAAATGCTGTCCTTTGACTAACAAGATTTTATAAATATAATCCCATTTTAATTCTGCATACTTTCACTGTGGTGTCTTAGTATCATATTTGAAAATTCAGAAAAGATTAATAATGTTATTTCACTGATGAAGCATGACAGATCACATTAGCTAACATGTTGACAAAATTGCTGAATGGGATCTACAGTCTTAATGTTTCTTTCACCACTGTGCATTTTAGCTTTTGTTTCATGCGTTTTTCCATCTTTTCAGTTTAATACTGAATTTTAGCCTTAGTGTCCAAGTCTTGCTATTTATGCCCTTCTCATTTGTACTGAATAACTAACAAAGCACCAAAGTTATCAGAATGGTGTTGTCTCTTTGTGATGCTGATGCCTTAAAAATAGTATTTGCCTTGAAAATAAAGGAACAAATTACAGGTTTTATTCCAAAAATTACTGAAACAGTAACTCAAAAGTGTGTTGCTAAGGAATGAACTGATCCATACACTGCACATGCAGGGTCAAATTTACCTTTACTTCCACAATTTGCTTTGCTGAGGCTTAAGTCAGCAGAGAAGCTGTTCTAGATATTTAAACCATAACAAGACCCTTTATAATTAAACAGGCATATGGATTATCAGTATTCACTACTATTATATTCCTCAGAACAATCTATTGTCTTTTGCAATGCTTAACATACAGTGTTTTTTCTGTGAGTCTTTCGTTCTTACTTTACTGTTGTTTCTAAAGATGTTTTACCAATTCAATTATACTCCATACTGGAAACACATGGTGTCTCAGAAGTAATAACAAGCCTCTTTCTACAGTGAGATTAAAAGGCAGTGGAAGACTGCATTTCTCATCAAAGTTTTACTTTCAGATAAAGGTAGGAGTTTTGAAAACTGTTTTTCTTGCAGTCTTAAGTCTACTGTCCCTGACAAATTATAGACTATTAATTGATTCCATCAGCACTGCAGTCAAGTAATTTTTACTTCTAAACTCAAAACAAAACAAAATAAACAACAACAAAACACACAAAGAAGCCATGCATTGAGGCTAAGAGCTCAATTCAATCCTATAAGCTGCCTGATTATTTGATTGGGCACACAGAGGAGTCAGTTGTTTTACTCAAGTACCCGATAAGTCACTGGTAGAGACATGATTACACGTAGAAGTTCTAGATTCTTAGATTTCTTTACTTTCTTCTAGGCAATGCTGCCATCTTCTCTGAAGTACAACCAAAATAGGCTTCAAAAGTACTCCTGCATTAAAAATAGGCATGGGAAAGAAGAACTACTCCAGTCTGAAATAATATTTTTTGTTGTAGAAAACATGTTAAAGATATTTAAGATCCTAAAGATACACTGACAAATCATATCTTTACTGCTGTATTACTTTGCCATTCACTGTTTCTCACAGTAATTAAAACTCTAGCTTGAAGTCCAGGAAGTTCCACTCCCATCTTTGCTGCAGCCAAATTCTGTTCTACTTCTGCATCTGTCAGATAGACAACAACAAAAGCCATCGCCAGCTAGTGATGATGACAACATGTTCATCAAAATCTGCGAAACACTGCTGAAAAGAATGCACAAAACATTACATTTACTGTTTAAGGAGTGACATTTCTACTACCTCACCAAGTACTGTGGTCCTTTCCCACAGTATCTATCGATATCAAGGAATACGCAGTAACTTACTTTTTTGATACTACTCTTAGAGAATGACAGCTCCCTTAGAACACAAGCTATACTGATGCATAAAACTATTCTGCTATTCTTTCACAAAGAAAGGAAAGACAAAAGGATCAAAGTACCTTTCAATTTTATGCACTACTACCATCCATTTAGGAACATACACCTACATTTTCTTATTTATTTACGAAAAGCAGAACAACTCTTACTGTCATTATATTAAAAGGTAAATGGGAAAAAGAAAAGTTAAGGTGTTTGTGAAGAGGAGAGCCCTACTAAAGGTCTTTCATAACCGAGGACAAATTCCAGCTGCTGAATTCAGTGGTTTGGAAGATGACACTTGTGAAATGAGGAACAAGCTCATACAAGTTCTGTTAATTCCTAGAGTGTGGCAATCGCTTCACAAGGAAAATGTTTTTACCTGAATGATAGTACTATAGCCATATGTTATTTCATAAAAGAGAATGTCATAACACTCGTCCCTATTCCACAAAGAGTCTGACTTTGCATCTAAGTACTAGGAGCAATCCGAGCATGCCCATAGGTTTTGAGGGCTTCACACACAGTAAGACAGAAAAAAGCTACAGTCTAAGAGTTTTCAATGTAGATACATGTTGCTTGAGAAAGGTGCATTCGATAAGGTGGAGTTTTTCTTCAAGACCTCAGCTTTAGCTCTTAGTCTGTATATACGCTTTAAAGGCATGTATCGTTAGCGTAGTCCTTTGCCTCTCTGCTAAGTCCTTGCAGGCCAACACATGCATTCTACCTGTTTTTCAAAATCACTCTGGGCTCACATTCAGGTGCACATTATTTCCACTTCTGCAGCTTGGTTTTCGCATGAGCAAAATTCAAATGGGAGTTTACTGGGTGTATATGAACAGGCAGATCTAGATCCAAAGACACACCACAGAGCATCACAGCAGGTGTTCTAGGCACAAAATCAGTTATCTGTTCTTAAAAGGAATATAATTATTTCCATATCACAACAGTGTTCTGAGGAAAATAGCATTATGCATTGGGAGATGCTTAGCTAATATGGTACCAAGTATCAGATATTAATAGGTAACTTATTCCTGTAATAGTGCAATTAATTTGCAAGCAGGGTTACTGCAATGTCAGAAAACAAAACATGCTTTGAAATGCAGACGAACAACATCGCATCTACCATTTTCCATGGCTCTCATCTCACTATTTTATCACCAACTATCTACAACTTCAAGAATATTTTAAAAGCAATAATATTGCCATCAATTTTTTAGTGTTCTGAAAGGTTTAGAGATGTTCTCAGAATCACTATCTTTAAAATAAAAAGGTTATATAATAAGTGATATTAGTTTTCCTATCATAAAATGCAATATCACCTTTAATTTGGAGTAGTTATCTTTCACTATGTAAAGGAGTTAAGCCATGTGTATAAAGATACACAACTAGCTAATGCCAACAAAAATGATCTATTCTCCACTGTTGACTGTAATTCCAACAAATCAGAAATTTCAATGAGTTGTGGCAAATCTATCATTGCAACATTGCTTCTACTGTTGGGAGACTTTTTAATTGAAATACTGCCTTAGATTTTGACCTTTATTAACAAAGCAAACAAAATCCAGAGAAAATAATAGTAGCATGATAGATTACTAAGTACAAAAGTTCACAGACTTGTATGCTCACAGTGAGCATCCAAACACCAAAAAATGTAGTATCAAATGGTTTCTAAACAGCAAAACTATATTTATTCAAATTGAAGTCATGCATTTAGATCTGTTACGTAATATTCTTATGCTTCTATTCATAAAAAATGTATTCCAACTTAATTTAAGAAACTTTTCCACACCTATTAGCAGGTGTTATAACAGCCAGCTGGAATCCATACAATTTAATTTTCATTTTCTCTTTCCGCATCTGTCTTTTCACGCTGCAGTATTTTTCTTTTTATGCCTTTTTAATGTTATATCTTATCATTGGAGAACTTTTTATTTTAGTTTATTCATTATATTCAACATAATTGGTCATACACCAGACAAAATTTGCATGTACCTGAAACTGCTGCATCTGTTTTTAAATGTACAAAGAAAACATTATTTTTTCAACAACATTTTCATACAACACTGACTTTCTCCAGTGACCAATTAGTTCTATGGCTGAGTCTGCTAATACATATTTTGCTGAAGAGTGACTTGAATAGCTATTTTAATTATAATGATTTCTACTTAACAATATTCAGTAGTGGTAAACACTATTCAGGAGCTTAGAGGTGAGCACATGATGAAGGACCCTTGGTAAGAAAAGAAGAAGAAACAAGCTGCTCTTACAGTTAGGTCCAAGTGAGAAGTCTGTCTTTATAACCAGAAAGAATTATCCTACTATCAACCTGAAGTGGTGGTCAAATTAGTCTGAACATTTTTCCTTGCCCACCTCCAAGGAGGAATAATTGATCACTGCCAATTTATAACAACTTTTTGAATGTTTGAAGAATTCATCAGGACTTGTTAAATTAGAACAATTTTGTCTTCTACATTTGCCATTCACTGAGTTGGTTCTATCCTGACAAACAGACATGGTTGTTTTTTTTATCAGCTTGCACTTATTCCCCTCAAGGTTGACAAATGAATATTTTTCAGTTTGCTTTGTAACCTTTCTTGTTAGCAAAGTAAGGCTTATTGTGCTCTAATTCCCCAAGGACTCTCTTCCTTTCCAAGGTGGCAATTTATCTTTTCCCAATTTTTCCCCTTTTCCTCTTCTGGACCCTCCTTTGTCCGGCAAAATCTGCCAGAGATAATTGAAAATGGCCCAGCCATTATTTCGGTTAGACTTTTATGCAATGTAGAAAGAACGTCATCAGGGCCTGCTTATGTAAAACCTAACTTGCATAATGCTTAACTGGATAGTTCTCTATTTTTCTTGGTAGTTACCCTTGTTAAAAAGTCCTCTGTTGTGAGACAATGCGAATACCTTTGGATCTCCGACAGCAATGAATGCACTACAAAACAGTGGATTGGAAACGCAGTAACCTGATTTATATTCTGCCATCTATATATAATATTTGATTCTAGGGTTTTGGATAAGTTTGATAAGGTATTGATTCATGATGACATACTATTTATTCACTAATAGCATGATAGCAAATCTTGATTCTGCAAATCCTATGGAAGATCATTGTTTTCTTGTTGTTGTTTCTTTTTTTTTGGTCTTATTTTCCCTGCAGTCCTTGCTACTGATAAAAATATGCATCTTACCAAGGTATAGTAACTCTTTCCATGTTCTGCTGATTTGGGGAAACTGGGGGAAAACAGATACAGACTTTGCACAGGACAGGCAGCAATTAATTAGAAAGAAGGACAATATTTGACTGTAACATTATCTACAATTGTGAATAACACTCATGTAAATGGAAAGTACAGCCTTGATGTCTTCCCAGTCATTTATATTTTGAATTGTTTGTATAAGGATGGTTAAAAATAATGTATTGTTTTCACTTGCATGCCTTTTTGCTTGTATGATTCTTAAGGCTTCCTACTTTTGTGTCATTCGCAACCAAATGTGTAAAAGATTCCGTTTCCGTTTTTCTTTCTCCTTTCTTTTCAGCTGTCTCTAATTGCTGTTGTAGTATCTCCAGCAAGGAAAATAAACATTTTTTTTTTCCCCAGATTTTTCCCCAGAGATCTTCTCTGTACCAGCCTACTGGTTTTTCTTTTGGCATTGAATCTTTAAGGACATGTTTCATCTCCATTGTTTTTCAGTAAATATTTCAAAATTTCCAGCATAGCTATTAAGAGGTTTTGTTCACATGAATTGCTAATGTTTAACTGTTGTCTTTCAAGACGTTCCAAAGCAACCCAAATTGCCCTTGGGGTATATTATGATGAAAGTAATGGTGAGAATGAGAAAGAATTGTATGTAGGGGGAATATTAAAACAACATCAGAGCTTTGACCAAATCCCTTTAGGGCAGCATGCCTTAATTCATAGCTATTGAGCAAGCACAGATGTAGCAGAACAGATTGTTAGAGACAAGAAAATTTGGAAATTGAGGTTCGAGAAGCTTTGCATACATGGATGATTGGATATAAAACAAAGCCAATTTAAGCATGTCCCATTGCAAGGGTATCATTCTACCTCTTAGGAGCAGAGCAGACTATAATGAAGGAAGAAAGGTCAAAGAGAGAGCAGCCATTCACTCTAATGTGAAGAACAAAAATCTTTATGAGAAGTCAAGCCTCTGACTCTGTTCCTCACACACTAGATCATCTGGAAGGAATAGAATAAATAAACAACAGGGAAAGGTTAATAATACGTTTCAAAACCCCATCAAGTCAAAATCAAAAGCTGAGCAAAGTAGATATGAAAAACAGAGATAAAGGCAAGCATATTCAGGAACTGGTACAATAGTAGTGTATTATTAAAGCTGATTCAGATAAGAAAGTATCAACTTTATTGCTATCTGAAATGTGTACGTTCACTTCAGGGTTGTCTTATCATTCAGACAACTATGAAGCATGCCTATGGACATTTGTAGTCAAAGAAAACAGTGACTCCTTAATAATAATTAATCTATACTAAGTAACAATGTTGCACGATCACAAAATGTAAGACTATTTAGAAGAGACACAGTGAAAAGGGCAGAATACAACTAGCTGATAGAACTTTAAATGAGGAGAAAATTCTCTGCTGGCAGAAATTGGCACAGTGCCTGGTACATCAATGGAGCTGAATCAAGCTATAGAGAACTTGATCTTGAATAAACCCATTTTAATTCTGTTAAAAAGTCTATGGGGCTTAACAGCCTTCTACATATTTTATTCATTAAAAATGTATCAGAAATCTGGAATAAATGAGCAAACTACATCAGTAGAGATAAGATACTATAGAAATCTCCAAAATAAATTTTGAAGGTACTACATTATCAATTTTAACACAGTAAATAGACACAAGGATCTACCACTGATAACATGGCAGTGCCTTGGGCTTAGATACATTTGGGGTTCTGAATTTCATTGCAAACAGTAGAAAATTCATTGATAATTTTGAAAGTTTTTGAAACATCAATTTCAGTTTTGAGAAACTGAATATAAAGTTCTTTCTGAAAAAAAAAAAAAAGGATTTCACATTTTTTTTTAAACATGTTTTCCATTGGGGGGGAAGAACATGTTCTGTTTCTAAATTTTGAGTTGTGTATAATCATGCCTTTTCCTGCCTTGACAAATATACACAATTAAAGGCGACAAAAAAAAAAAAAAAGCCCAAACAAGAGAATGCGAAAAAAAAAATCTGTCCATGTTCTCAGACCACTGCATAGCTTCGTATTCAGGCACATGATTTAGGCTTGCCAATTGGCTGTAGAAGCTATTTTCTGGGACACTATCTTGATTCCCTAATATATAATTTACCTTTCTGGAATGTTTTTATCAGCCTTTATACTCACGCAAATAGGGTTAGACTTTCTGCCTTCTAACGATTTTGTTGTCAGGCAATTCTGCTGGTTTCATGATCAAGTGAATAATGGAATAAAAAGGGATATGGAGAAAAAGGACCAAGGAAAGAAAGGAACATCAAGGAAATGGAGATTACAGGGATTCACAATGTGTGTGGAAGACTACCATGAGAGACCTATCATGGTCAGATATACCTATAGGTAGAGCAGCATCTGCCACAACTGTACAGTAAGTCACAAGGGCACAAGCAAAGAACGCAGGTTCTGCAAAGAAAGGAAAGCCAGACAATCCATATTCCTATTATCTTCTGCAGGAGGAACTCAAACATAACCTCCAAAGAGATCACAGAAAAAACACAACAGGATCTCAGAAGGGGCAAAGTGTGCAACACCCATTCTTTCTACTTTTTTTTTTTTCCACTAGTTAGATAACTTCCAATAATTTTCATCCACTGATGAAAATACCATTCCATCCAATTCTATTCATTTCTTACTTTCTAAAACACAATGTAAACACTATTTCCTGCTTGTGCTATCTTCTAATTGCCCTTTGGAATGTAGTCTCTCTTTTGATATTTCCCTTCAATATTTATCTTTTTAAGGTGATCAGAATTTTTAACAAATCTTTGATTACTTTCCACAAATGAACTCACAACAAAATGTAGGCCTGTAAGACACAATTACTATAGTATTATCCTCTGCTTGTCGAAGGATTGTTTATGTACTTATCTCTTAAGTAATACAGTGGGGCTTTATAATCCATTAGCTCCTCCTTAGAGGGGAGAAAATTATTCAAACTACTGCTCAAACTTGTACTAGCAGTATAACTGTCATCTTTGTGTCTTATGGTTATTTAAAAATGAATAAAGACAGACCATCAACCATAAACCTTTGTTCACAACTGTGAACAGAGCATGAGGGCAACAGAGTCTAAGTATGGCATTTTCGTATTGCCCATGTTAAACAAAAGAAAAGTATAAGCATGATGGGGACTAGTGCTGTTTCTTAAAATAATACAAAAGGCTCAACATTTCTAGAAGACATTTTTGGCCTTAGAAGAGACTAAGGAATTAAACAGAAAGCAAAATAATTTGTGCAAGTTGCCGCAATGCCATTAAATAATTGATACAAATTTCCTACAATGAGCTTTGGATCAAACATGAAATGGGAAGACACTAGTCTCAAAGTCTGATTTTCTTCACCACAAATGTTTCTGCATGACCAGAGTAATATAAGAACTGACTGTGGTCTGGAAAGATATTTCTACCTGCTCTACTCTAACTTCTGACAGGAGCACTTTAGAGTTGTACTAACGTGACTACAGTTAACATAGTGTGAACCCTAGGTAATAAATCTTGTCTATCACAAGCTAATTGGAAATGCTGTTAACAAGAATCTGTCTTAAACTCTGGCCAAAATTAGGTACTTTGCTATGGTCTTGAATTCAGGATTCACAGCAATGAACCCTTTACTAAAAATAGACTTCAAAAGAATGATTGCATATTGGACATGCAACACTTTAAAAATACATCTGAAAGCAGAACATTAATTTCCCCTCAAGCTAATAGTTACAGTACTCATCCAGAAAGCAGGAGAAACTTACTCAGTTTCCTTTGCAGCCTTAGGGAAGAGTTTTAGAACATACTTTGTGTATGCATACCTTCTTTCTAAGCAATTTTTTTTTTAGATGTTTGCATTGGATGCACATGGCAAGGTATTTGTAGCATTAGGAGCTACAGGGGTGGCCTCTGTGAGACAAGACCAGGGTCTGCCTCGTGCCAGCCAGCCAGTTCCAGCTGGTGCTGCAACAGATCCACCACGGGACCCAGATGAGTCCATCAACCACATTTGTGGTGCCTCTGTGAAAACATACTTATGAAAGGGCAGAGAACACTGGAGAAAGAGAAGAAAAGGGAACAAAAAGAGTGAGAAACAGCAGAAGGAACACCAAGGTCAGAGGAAGACAAGGTGCTCAATGGCAGAGCAGGCAACCCCCCTTTTTATTTCCTACTACTTTAATCAGTAATTAAATATACATTTTAATTAGAAATAAATTAAGCTAATTTACCAAGTCAAGTCTGGTTTACCTGTGACAGTGATCAGTAAGTGAACTCCAGTTGAATAATCTTGACCCACGAGCTTTCTCACACTTCTTCCTACTTTCCCTCACCACTGTCCCACAGAGAGGGAGAAGAAGCGAGCAGCTGAGTGTACGTTTTGCTGCTAGCCAGGGATAACCCATTATATATGATTATATCCCTCTCATGGACATATTGGAAACACTCCTAAGGCCAGCATGAATATCCAGTTCATCTTTCCAAAAGTAGAATAAAGATCATCATCATATCATGACTTCCCATCACATGGGAGATAGTGGTTGAGTACCACTCAACAGTATCACCTGGGGCTTGAACAAAGAGTATGCAGCACAAGAATTCTGCAAAAACAAATTAATGAAACAGAAAATAAAACCAATTATATATTACAGAACACTTTCTCTCTTGTAGTTGATTTAATTTTTGAAACCTACAAAGTTGTGTGAGCATGGAATTGTATAGATGTACTTAATTCTATTTCAGAGCAGACAAACATTATCTTGAGTTACTTCCCTCATAGCAAATCATTTCTATTATTTGTGTGAATATTAACACCCTAAAAAAGAAACCTCTTTATAATATTCTGAATGACAAGTGAGTTTATTTACATTTTTTTCTAAGACAAATGAAATAACATACAGCAAAAGTAAATTTCTGAACAAACTGAAGCATTGAAGGGAATATGAAATATAACCATTTAAAAAATAGGCAAGCATCTGTCAGTGTACAAACTGATACACAGGTGAACAGGAAAATACTGATAAGGATTATTGCAAAAAAGAATTTGGTTGCTCTTTTCTGTTTTGGACTTCGTGGCTTTTCACAAAAGGCTACTGTGAATCTTTTTAACCTTGTTGTGAAATAAGTGAAAAACTTTAGACAGTTTCAATTAGGAAGGAACTAAAAAAAGAAAAAACAATGGTTGTAATTTGTTTGTGCAAAGACTAGTTTGTCTTCACTTAGAGAAACTTCTTTTAATCATAAAAAAATTGCTGATACTACACTTAGTTTCACAGTTCCATAGAAACTATATGTCAGTAGAAAATCATTTATAACTTAATTAACCTAAGTTTCAGGATCACTCAGCTGGTTTAGTTGAATCAGGTAAAAAAAAATACCGCATATATTATTTATAAATGAGGATGATAAATCTCCATAAAATGTAGAGATCATCTTACCTTACTGTAAAATGTCTTAAGATCATAAAGCACTGACTACTCTATCACAGCAGTGAATAATTGCATCTGGATTTTTTAAGGGGATTCTACCTGCTATTGAAAAAGTGTCATCAGGACTTATACAAAATTAGTTTTAGGATATTCATTTAATAATTCTAAAATGCAGATGTTCAGAACACTAGCGTTGGGGATTAAAGTAAGAAAATTAGAATGAATGGCTACTATTAAGAAATTTTACTAAAAAAGTATTAAGAGAAGCAGTTTGTACATAATTTCACTCCATAGTGGGGGGAAAGTTGCATCTCAGATTTTTATGACTACCAGCCTTTCACCTTATGGTAGCAAAAAATGTATTATAATGGATTTAGGATGCTTTAGCAAACTATATCTATATTGCTGAGGCACATACTCCTAAAGTTTTGGAGGTATAGAGGGAAAACAAGTCGGGACTTTGGCAAACCAGAAGCTAGGAATCTACTCTTTGTTTACTATTAAATGGTCACGTATCAGTATTATATATTTTCTTGCTGAGATTGAAGAGAAGCTTTCAGCCTCTTTGCAAGTTCAACTCTAAACACTTGAATGGAAATATTAATTTGAAACTCCACTAAATAAATCAATAAGATTAAATCGCTTTGTCTTATTGAACTTGCTTTGGTAAATGGAAACTGGTTTTCTTTCACATTATCCAGAAAATGTCAGAGAAAGTAATGAAAGTGAACTGATCATGGAACAGTAGGTTCTACTGTATAAGGAATCTATCATGTGCAAACTAATTTAGCTCATTGTCTTACAAGTTCAGATAACTTGATAAGAGCACCTGAGCTAGCAGGGCATTTAGCAACTCTGCTTGAATTTATATTTCAATTAACTGTGCCACCAAATGGCTCAAGACCACACAATATTTCTGCAACACGTTCAAACTTGCTACTACTTCTGGTCCATGTACTTCAGTTTCTGTATTTATACTATACATGTGCCAAAGCCTTTCAGCATTCTCATATATGAATTTCCATTCATTGATAGTCATTGAATTTTCTCCTGGGTGCCATTCAAAATTAAAAGGGGGGGGAGGGGGGGGGAGGGAAGGACTAACAGCCTTGTGACTACTCCACCGTATTCTACTGTGAAATGAAAATAAAATATGTATGATTATCCAGATTGGGATTAAAAGGGCTCTGACCTCTTAAGTTTTGCATTCAGGGCTTTTTCCAGTACTGACAACAGGTTCCCTGAAACACCTTCCTCTATCTATCAAGCAGGCCTTTGAGAAAAAAAATAAAGTTTTTCCCTTCTCTCCCTTTATTTCTGTTCTAAAAGCTAACACCTTTCCTTATCTTTAAACCTCCTATTTCCCATACCTTTCCTGGCCTGTGCTCATGATCTTTGATATCCTCTAGCTGGCTTAAGTGTTCCTGAGGAGACTGCCTTCTGGAAGAGCAGCTGAAGTGATTTATCTTTGTGCTTGGTTCCTTACTCCAGTGTTCTCACCACAGACACCACATGCTATTGAAGGTTGTTAACTGAACCAAGGACGAGGGACAAGTTTTGGGAATGACTAGAGACTGCCTCAGCCATGCGTTCCATCTTTGTCCATTTAATTTCTTAATAACGTGTGACAAGGGTTGCATTTGCTGTTCGAGGTATCTAATAGATATTTAGCTAACTGTATATTACATAACTGGATCTATGAGCCTACTGCCTGCTTTACCCCCCTATTTCCTCACAGATTTATATGAAACAGGTGACAACTCCCCCCTTCCTCTCTTTAAGTGAATCATATAAAACAGCTGTACTGGAATTATTTGTAAAGTTTGAGCTCCAGGTGAATGCAGACAAGATGTCTGCTATGTCAGCTGATATCATCAACAACACAGCGCATTGGTTTGAATGGGTTTTAAGTGTTTTAGTTCAGTGACTGACCCCTGCCATATTAAATTCAGCTCTGCTGATTATCATTGGAGCAATGTCCCTTCAAAAGGACTTTCAGCTGTTCTTAACGAGCTTCAGGGAATGCTTTGTTTTCTCTCCAGCATTTGAAACGACTTAGAAAGCAGAGATTGTTACAATATTTATTACTTTCTTGATCATTAATACCTTATCCTGCAGCACATCTTTCTACTTCAAAAGGTAAAATTACTTTTTTTTTTTTTTATGTTCAATTCCAACTATTTTTCTTAGATTGCTTCTTCAGTCTTAGGCCCATTATGTACACAGAAGAAATGTACTTTTCAATTTTGCTTAATTTCGTATTTTTCAGGAAATACAGTTGTTGTCTCTAGTATTTCTTCTAGAAAGAAAGTCATCATTGGTGTTAAGACTTTATTCTTTGCTTGAGTAGAGGGACTCAAATCTGGACTACAGAGGATTCATGGGGATTTATATTATCTCTTCCAGCTCTCATATTGCTTTCAAAAATGTTATCTTTATCATTTGAGTTTGACAGTTTAAATAGACTGTTTCTTTCTGGTCCAGGGTTCCCATGTATCTTATGTGAAATATACAGATACTGATCCTCTTCCACATCTCTCTATATATTTTTTACCAGGCTATAATCTGTAACTCCAATCAATGTTCATTTCCCCATATCTCTAAGTACAAATATTTAATTTTGCCAGCCAATATTGGTTTTGTGGCATGGAATCTCATTTTCTCTTAGTAAGTTAGGGTGTCATGAATTTTTTAAATGATTTTTAGTATTATACTTCTCCTTTCATACTGAATAGCAACTGGTTCAGTTTTATGTATTGCAGATCTTGCAACGTTATATCTCTTCTTTTTCTCTTTTTGCTGTGGAAGATGAACTATTTTATTTATAAATACATATACATTTATATAAGTTTAAAATACTGTCTAACACATATAGCTGTTAAAGCTATTAAGTTAAAACCTCCTTCCAGAATGACAAAAATCAGAGTATTTATATGGTATAGAAATAAAACACAACTAATTTTAAATAAAAATATTCTGTTCTGGGAGTTCTGAGGAAATACCAAATTTGAGAGCCTTATCAAATGATCTGCTAGAACTCCCTGGTCCTTTAGTTCAAGTTTCAGAGAGTCTTCTTTCTACCTGTAATATCATTCAATTAATATATCCTTGTCAAACAAGAAGTTGGTTTTCACAGTATTTCATATTGAATGAGGAATGTGTTTATAATATGAAAATTAGATGCACAGATAAAACATATACGTTTCAACTGAACATAGCATGCTCGCTGCAATAATATAACAAGTATTGCAGAAAGATCAAAAAAACAAACCAACCAACCTAATTTAAACATTTGGATGCCCTAACTGATGCATATCATCCTCAAGCTTACTCTTACAGAGCCTCCCAACCTCCCCTCCCCAATCACTTCCTCAGGAGTGAAGGGTATTGTGAAGATTGTAGAACCACATAAATAATGAAAGAGGATCTAGGAAGACACAGCTGGACTAATCATCTCTGGAATCCAGACATAGAGACCATGCCTGGGCAATGCCAATAACCGTAAAGAATTTGCAATTACAAACTTACGGAGTTCAGTTTAAAGGAGAAGAAGGAAAAAAAAAAAGCATCAGCAACCAGGCCAATGCTGCTGTTCAACATTATTGCAAGTTCAATATTAATATCACCGGAACTTCAAAAATAAATAAATAAAATTTCCCCAATACAGTAAATGGGGGAAAAAAAAAAAAAAAAAAGAGTTCAACAGCCTTGATTGCAACACTGGCACAGATCCTGTGGCAGGCAAACTGTTCATCACAGATGACTTCAATGTGTTGCTTTGGCAGCTGACATCTGGTATGCAGCAATTGATCACAACAAAGCTGGCAAGATAAACAACAGTGAACTTATGTTGTTCAATAATTCGCTGGATTATAAGAAAGAGCTTGTACTCATCACCAATCTGACAAGTCATGTTGGAAACATCAATATTTATAAGCAAGGGGATTTCACTGTGAGTGACTTTGTGTCTCAGATCAAGACATGGCACCATATAGTAAAATCTACAGGATAATTACCTACAATTCTAATCTTGACATGACTGTCAACATGAGTGCATTGTTGCTGTCACAAGAATCTTGCCAAATTTCATTTGCATAACTATGGAGAAAGATCACCAACTGGAAAGTATTTTTACATAGGGAATCCATACTGCTTGTTGTGGTTTTGTTTTTTAACTAACACACATTTCCACATAGCAGAACACATTGACAATAAAGATGCATGACATACTTTCCCAGAGAGATCAAACTGACTGGAAAAAAGGAAGTGTAATGGATTTACAGTGGTGAATTCTGAAGCTGCACAGTGTTGACTTCAAGAACAGATATTTTCAAGATAACATTTGATACCGATATAAAATAGAAAAATGTAAATGTAATAATCAACCTCCCCATGCATATAAAGAAACAATGTCATTTACAACAGTATCACTGATTGTAAACATAGGAGCTGCAGAAGGATGTCATGTCAATCACAGTTGTAAGCCTTCAGATAAACAATATGCAGTGTGATTGGCCACCCAAGGTAATCTCTGCCCTGGAGAGTAATCTCTCTCCCTCACCTGCCAAGCTCACTGTCATTTCACTTGTGTGGCTCAGTAATGTATATCTAAATATCCATACCTATATGTATATATATGTTGGTTGCTTTATAGACTGTTAAATGATTCACTATGTCTGAAATCTTCAGTGACTTGGTCGTTCATTCTCAGTAATCTATCTAGATTGCTTGTCCAAGTTTATTTCTTCATGCTATAAAAAATAAAGCTACAAAAATTCTGTTTTACTGTACACAGGAATAATGTTGCAAAATAAAAGATTTTCATGGCAGGCTTAGTTTTCATCAGTTCAGTTGTTTTCTAAGTTTTAGCACAGTCTGTTTGGCTTCCTAATTTCCTGTTATTATTATCACAGGTTTACCCATAAAGAAAGTACTAAAATACTGTTTGTATTACTTAAAGAAATAATATGTATGCCATGTTATTTAAGTGATCTCAAAATCTAAACTGAAAACATCTGTACTATGTCGTTATTCAATAACACATACATCTGAAATAGCTGCAGGAATAGGAGAGTCTTCAGCTAAAACATATTAATCAGTCATTACCCAAAATCAACTGTTAGGTTAGTCATCTCCTGTTTTACAGTAGTCTTTTCATAATTCTAGAGAAAATGTCATGTAATATCAAGTAGAAGGTGATAAATTAGAATCCTTTAAATATCGTATTATGTTTGAGTCTTTTTTCTCACCTCCACCATATCTGTTTAAAATAAAAGCAAAACGAAGAATCCAAGGACAAAATAACAGTATGCTAAGTAACAAATTTCAGATTTAAAACACAGAGGATAATTCTTAATTTGCTGTTTAAAAGCAAAGGGCATGGCTACCAGGTTAGAAGAGTCTAAACTTCCACGTTGTGTCAGACAAGTCTTTATTCAGATTTATAACCATAATGGAAGAAACCCATTGGATAGACAGCTGCCAGTAATAACCTTTACAAGTCCATAGTTAACATTAGCACATTCTTCTCTTGCTGTTTACTACTCTTGTGCATCAGCACTGTTCATTGGAAAGAAGATTCCAAAAATTAATGTGCAGCTCTTATACTTGGAGGGGGTTGGATGTCAAATTGTTCCTTTAAAGACAAAGCAGCAATTTTTTGCTGTAATAATCTTGAAAAGACAATACAATACAGAAGCAATGAAGCAAATTTCAGGTTCTTGGTAATACAAAAGCTTAACAAATAAATACTGTAAATAATTTTCCTTGTGTATAAGGCAAGTATCTGAACTAGCACATCTAGGGTAAAGGAAAAAAAAAAAGTTATACAAAGGTTAGAAATGAACTCCACTTGAAATTGTCAACAGTGGTGAAAAAAGCAACAAAAAAATTAATTCACCAGGTGACATTGATTACAAAAAACTTTTTTCCATTTCTACAGTCTGTAAGTCAAAGTCTGTACTGTAGTCATATACTTATTTAAATTAACTCAGAGAATATGAAATAACTCCTCAGCTTCCAAAATCTGGATGATACCTAAAGATATTTTCTAGTCAGATTACTGTAGGACATTCAAAATGTACTGATAAAGAACTTCACTTGGTGTGGTGGTTTCACCCTGATGAACCACCACAACCATCCTCTCATTCCCCCTCCCCAAAGGAAGAGGGGGAGAAAATACAATGAAAAAGGGTTCAACAGTCGAGATACGGACAAGGAGATAGCTCACCAATTACTGCCATGGGCAAAACAGACTCAGTGTATGGAGATCAAACAATTTATTGCCTACTGCTAACAGACTAGAGCAGTGAGAAATTACAAGCAAACTAAAACCACCTTCCCCCCATCCACCCTCTTTTACCTGCTCCCCCTGAGCAGTGCAGGGGAACAGGGGATGTGGTCAGTCTGTAATGCTTCATCTCTGCCACTCCTTCACAGTCACTCTCTTCCCCTGACCCAGTGTGGGGTCCCTCCCACGGGATGCCGTCCTTCCCCAGCTGATCCTACATGGGCTTCCCACAGACAGCAGTTCGAGACCTTTTCCCATATGGGTCCGTACCACGGGGCCCATCCCTCAGGACCAAACTGCTCCAACATGGCTCCC